>WEKX01025681.1:0-17956 GCA_013390025.1 Pitta sordida | reverse complement strand
TTTATATATAGAAATATATTTATACATAAATACATATAAATAAATATATAAATACAAATACTTATTTATATATAAATATATATGTTTAATATATAAATATATGTATTTATATGTATAATTGATAATCCATTTGTGGGTAATTAATCATATTAATGTCTGTGCTTGCATATAATACTAAATATTCATTTAAAAGTTCTTTATGGTGTTTAGAAAATGAGGGCCAAGTACTAATCTGAAAAACGAACTTGTGGTTCATCATGTCTGGTAAAAAAAACCCCTTGAAATAAGGAGTTGGTGGTGGGTTGTCTTAAAAAATACAACTATTTTTTCTTCCAAGAGCATCTTTGGGTGTTACAATTGGCTTGTTCTAATTCCAAGACCATCTTTAGGTGTTGCCATTGGCCCATTTTAATTCCAAGAGCATCTTTGGGTGTTTCCATTGGCCCATTTTAATTCCAAGAGCATCTTTAGGTGTTGCAATTGGCCTGTTTTAATTTCAAGAGCATCTTTAGGTGCTGCCATTGGCCTGTTTGAATTCCAAGAGCATTTTTGGGTGCTGCCATTGACCTGTTTTAATTCCAAGAGCATCTTTGGGTGCTGCCATTGGCCTGTTTGAATTCCAAGAGCATCTTTGGGTGCTGCCATTGGCCCATTTTAATTCCAAGAGCATCTTTGGGTGCTGCAATTGGCCTGTTTCAATTCCAAGAGCACCTTTAGGTGTTTCCAGGTGAGCTGTGGTGGCTGAGCCCTGACTGTTGCTGCTCTCTTTGGCAGGTCAGCAAAACTGGAGCGGAGGGAGCTGTTCTGGATGAAGCTAAAAATATCAATAAGTCTTTGTCTGCTCTAGGCAATGTGATATCTGCCTTGGCAGAAGGAACTGTAAGTAATCCCGCTTTGTGTTGTTGAAGAATGGCTTTTTATTTATTCACATGCAAAATAATAAAAAAAAAATTATATCATAAAAAATAAGAGGTAACATTTCAATTCAGAAGGAGGGAAATATTAACTTTCCAGCCACACACACACATCAGTGACACTCGTGCTGTTCTGCTGGAGATAAGAAGCTAATTCTCAGTGATTTCATATGAGTGCTTATCCAATCTTAGCACAAGCAACACAATTACTCCTCAAAATTGGGCATCCCGGATCCATTCCACCTGTCACTGGCGACTCATCCTCTCTCTCCTTGCAGCAGCACTGTTGAAAATGAAATTGTTCTTGTCTCTCCCTCGTGTTTCGAGTAGAAAACCCACGTTCCGTATCGAGACAGCAAAATGACCCGGATCCTTCAGGACTCGCTGGGGGGGAACTGCAGGACCACCATTGTCATCTGCTGCTCCCCCTCGGTGTTCAACGAGGCAGAGACCAAGTCCACCCTGATGTTTGGCCAGCGGTGAGTCCTGCTGGGGATTGGGCTGGATGGCGTTGATTTGGGGATTCAGAAAACGACACACTGGAGTGAGTTAGGGAAGGGCAGAGAGATTTATTAGTGAATTAGTGAAAATTGGAGTGAATTTTAGAAGGTTTAGTAGATTTCAAAATCATTCAGGAGGCCTGAGGGTTAAGGTTGAATATTAAGGGTGACAAACTGCAGTCCTTGAAGTTTAAACAAAAGTGAGTGTTGGCCACAACAAGGGGAAAGGAATGAGCAACATTGGAGCTGATTGGTTGAAAGACTCATGGCAAATGACATAATGTTGAGGGGCTGAATATTCATGAGGTGATTTGCATATGCATGAGGCAAGGGGTTAAAGATGGGTGACAAATCTGGGCGGTTCTCTTATGGCACCTGGCAGAGCAGGGGACACTGCTGTCCCTCTTTCCTTGGCTCTTGGGCCAAAAATAAACTTCTTTCTGTAGCATGGATGCAACTCCCTTGAGTCCTGACTGATTTTCCTTAAATCAACCCCCAACTTGGGCTCTTCCACCTCTTGCTGATGCTGAGGGGAGTGAGACAAGAAGGCCTTTAAAACAGAGATGTGGTTTCTGGAGTGGTGTCAAATCACAGCTCGGGAGAACTCTCCCTTCGTTCCCAAGGACACCAAAAAAAAACCTGTTCATGTTGGCCTGCTCTGCTTGGAAGCCCTGGGAGATTTTCCTGCAAGAAAGTACAAAGTGTTGTCGTCGTGCTTTGGAATTTTATGGGGAAGATAAAGGCACTGGGCAATTTTCTGTTGGATCACTCAGTGGAAAATGTTTGGGTTGGCTTTAAATGCTTTTTTAGAGGCGTCTTCTCCTTTAATGGCACCTTGAGGGTCCTTGTTACGGTTGTAAAAAATACCTTTTAAACCATTAAGAAAATTGAAGAATGTGGTTTCTGCAACAAACTTTGATGGATTTTAATGACAACTTTGATAAATTACCCTGGTGGCTCATGGACATTGTTGGGTTTGAAGGATCTTGATTTAGGAACAAGTCCTCAGAAAGAAGCAAGGATAAGAGAAGTGTGGAAAAATTCAGGAAGTTTCCCTTCCATATGTGTTCCTTGCCAGGACTCACGTGAAAATACATTTGGAAAGTTTGCAGAAATAGGTCAGGTTCATTAGGTAATTACTGCTCTTGTGGTAATTGAGGAGAACTCAGATACTTGGGAAGATTAGTAATTCTGATTTATTTGTGTAGAAGAGAAATCCTAGCGAGTTAAGGTTGTTGGAAATAGAATTTAGCAGTTTGTAGAATACACCAAATTTGTCTGAAAGTGGGTTGTTTTGCCTCATCTGTAATTTTTGGATTCCAAAAAGAAGCAGTGGCCATTAACATAATTAGATTCAGAGGTGCCATGTAGGGGTTTTTTTAACCTTTTTATGATGAACACGAGTTTAAATTACTGAAGATACAAATTTCAGACATTTTGGGTGAACACAATAATTTAACACAGTAATTAAACAGCATTAACAGCTCTGAAGTCCAACTGTATTTCAGTTTAAATTCTCACATCCTGTCTGGCAGAGCCTGGAGGGCTGTGACAGGATTAACCCTTCCATAGGAAGAGGAACATTTTTAAGGTGATCCTTGCTGAAAAAACTGGGAAAATAACTAAATATATGGGAACATGGTTGGGGTTTAGGGTGAGGTCTTTTCTTTCTTTGCTTAAAACCCATAAAATTGGGCTGAAATAGGAGTTCCTCGTTTAATATTAAGAAAGGGAATGCAGAGCAGCACCCAAATTACCCACACACGGTGTCATTTGTCAGTGTTTTGGGGAGGATTAAAGGGAAGGTACATGACTCAGGGGTGATGACTGGTTCTTTCATTTTTCCTAGCCAAAAAAAAAAAAGAATGATATCCCCATTAAAACAAGTGTCAGGAGGAAAATTCATCTCCACAGCCCCACTTGTACTAATCAACCCTTCCATGTGCTCCTCCGGTAGCACTGAATCAGCTCTTTCTCTTTCTCCTCCATCATTTCTCCTGTTTTTATATAATTTTTAATTTTAGTTGCCGGTAAGTGCCTCATCCATCATCAGGATAAACTTTATGCAGTGGTGGTGGGTTTTTTTGGTTGTTTTTTTTTTTTTTCCTGGTGCACTTAAATGAGTGGAAACTCGAGCTGTGCTTTTGGCTGAGACAATATGTCAACCTTGACCATCAGGAGTTCTTTTTAAAAGCACAGGGTTATTTGAAAGTATTTTTAAGGCCGTAAAACTCCTGCAAATCCCTGGTGCTTTACACACTGGTGGGAGGTTGTTCTGTTTTCCTTTATTTATCCTCAGTTTTATCCAGTAAATCTGAGCACTGAAGGGCAAAGATCTGAAGCATTTTTAATTCGTAGTGATTTGTTTGGTTTGGCTTTTGAAATGGGGCAGTGGTGGGCATTGTTTTTCTGCTTGCTTTGCATTTCCAGGCAGGATTGTTGAGGTTTGGCCAGAGCTAAGCACTTTCACAACAGCCGAGTGAGGGCGGTTGTTGTTAGAAGGGTTGAAATTTTGGGATGTTTTTGCCTGGAGAGGCAGGAACTCCTGAGCCACTGAACTCCAGATTTCAACCTCCCTTCCTCAGGCCTGGAGTCACCTGCTGGTGGCCCAATATTCTCCTCCTTTCCTTCCTTCCACCCCCAAAAGCGAATTTGTTTGGGTTTCCAGAAGGATAAGTTTTCATGTCTTTGCTTCGTTGGGTTGACTTCCTTCCTGCTGAGGGGTTGGAAACACGGTTGAGTTTTGGTGGTGGGAGTTTAAGGGATGGAAAGAACCTGTGGTCAGACTGGTGTGGGTGCTCTGTGGTGGGTCTTAAACCAGGATTTAGGGCTTAGGGTTGTCCTTAATCCAAGAACACATTCCAGAGCTTCTAATTTTCATGGAATCCTGGAATTTGGTTGGGTTGGAAGAGATCTCCAAGCCCATCTCATCCCATCTCATCCCATCCTCTGCCACACCTCCCACTATCCCAAGTTTCTCCAAGCCCCAACACATCCAGGGATGGGGCATCCACAGCTTCTCTTTTTCCCTTTGTATGATGGAAAAAAATGTTGCCCTGGGATATAATTCCCGCTGGAGTTCACCCAGGGTTTTGTTGTGCAGAGCCAAAACCATCAAGAACACGGTGTCGGTGAACCTGGAGCTGACGGCCGAGGAGTGGAAGAAAAAGTACGAGAAGGAAAAAGACAAAAACAAGAGTCTGAAGAATGTCATCCAGCACCTGGAGCTGGAGCTGAACAGGTGGAGAAATGGTACGTGCCAGGAATTGGGAATGGGGGGAGGTTTTTAAGGTCCATTCGCTTAAATCTTGCCTTAAATCACTGATTCTGAGCTCACGGTCAGTTGTAGCTCAGGCTTACAAACAGGAAATGAAAGGTGAGGAAGCAAAACCCAGGGAAAGCAGCAGCACGTGTTTACAGGAGGAACCATTTTAAATGCCAAAATCAGTTTGATGTCAGGTTTAAAGAATGCAGGGAGGCATCATTAATTTTAATAATGTTAATAAAAGAAAGGAAAAATGTCATTGGGGTTTTTAAAAGGACTCTGCTCCTCAGGCATGAGATTCAGTTCCATTGTGCTTTAAGGTAACTGGACCTTGGGGTTTGTTTTTTTTTTTAATAATGGAGTTTAATATTAGAAAATTTAGTCCTTTACTGCAATGATTGGGAGTGTTGAAAGGTTGGAAGAATCAGCGTTTGTCTCCTGTGGCTTTTCAGGGAGGTTTGTGTTGAGAACAGTCAATTTTCTGTTTAGAAACACTGGGAATTGCTGTTCAGGGTAGGGTGTAGAATCAAGTGTAGGATGATAGAGGAAAAGTAATTTTTAAATTAAATACTTTTATTTAATCTAGAATGTTGAAAAAGATTCCATCAAGCAAACCAGCCTTACTTGAAACTTTTTATTTCACATTAAAAAAATCAACCCCCAAACTCCAAACCAACAAACAACCCCCCAGCCCAACCCAAAGAATCCAGCCCTGCAACCCTCCTGAAATCCCAACAACCCCTGACAATAAAATACTCCTGCTTTGGAGTCATTTTTATTTTCTAAATTGCTTGTCACTTGGATCCTGCGTGTGTGACTTGTGCGAACCACAAGTGTCTTTTTGTTTTTTCCCCCCAGAAATCCTTGGAAAAATCAATGTAAACAAGGCTGTCTCTGGTGTTTTGTCTAAATACCTTCCCCTCCTCATCCCCTGCATCAGTCCTACTGTTCTCATCAGTGTTATTCATTCAAAATACTATTGATTTCTGGGCTGACCTTCTGCAGTCCCATCCTTTGGAAGGGCACACTGGCAAAGGAGCCTCTTGACAAAGGAAAGCGCCGTGGAAACGGCAACTTGGAGAATATTCCCCGAGAGTATTCGCAGTCATTCTAGAAATCAAGAAGATATCGTACAAAATTAAAGTATACAGTTTAAAATGGTAGCAGGAAATGGGTGTGCCCAGTTCTCACTGGATTTCAGCAGCCAGGTGCACAATCTGGGCTGAGGTTTTTGTTCAATGAATGACAAACTAAATATTCTTGATGGATTCTGCACAGCCTGAGGAGCATTGCCATGGGTACAGGGCCCTTGCTCCAGGGAAATGCAGCATCAATTCACATTTTTCTCATTAGTAATATATCATCAAGCCTTTAGAAATTGGGCAGAAAAAATATTTTGAGTGAAGTACGTTGATAGAGGTGATTACAAATTGCAATTACACTTTTTTCACGCTTGAAGCTTGGAAAAATTATTAATTGGCTGTACTCACTCATGCCCTGTGTTGTTTCATTTTGGGGCTTGAATCAGCCCCGAAGTTTTGATAGATTTGCCCTGTTTGTTTTTCTGCCCCTGAGATAAAATAGAGCCTTTTGGCAAGAGGAAGGTAAAGCTTTGTGGGGCTGAAATATTGGGGCTTTTCATGGAAAAGTTAAAAAAACCCCTGTTTGTGTAGAAGGATTGGCTGTAAGGATCGTAACTGCAGTTCACCAAAAGAAACATTCCTTGGACACAACGATTTTGGGACAAAACGTGCCTTCTTTGCATGGGCAACATCTGAAAGTTGGTGTTTGTGTGTTTCAATTTCCAAGGCAGGTGGTGAATGTTGTTTTAAACACAGATGTTGTCGTGGTGCCCTCCCAGTCCCTCGTGGGAGATAAGACAGCTGGAAATCTGTAAAGAAATACAGTCATACCTCACCTATTCGTGCTTCCAGATTCGTGTATTTGTGAGTTTCTTCCCAAGAATATTATTCATCTATTACGGATTTTACGGGTTCGTGTGTTGAACGATTCCGTGACCTCCTGGAATTCTCAAATATGGAGTTATGACTTTACTTAATTGCCAAGAGTCTTTAGGAATTCAGGGGTTTTTCCTTGTCATTTCCAGCTCTGTTAATCCAATGACCATGGTTTGACCCTGGCTGGAGGCCAGAGATTCACCCACAACCTCTCCCAGAGGAAAAAAAAAATGGGAAAAATGTTTATCACAGGCAAAACAAGGCAAGCTACAAGTGAGAAATATAAAGGATTTATTTCTTAACTAACAAGATCAGAGCTTAATGTGAGAAGCATCATTTCAAAGGCAACTTTTCCCCCCGACCCCTCCCTCTCTTACAACAGATCTCATATTCCCTTTTTTCCTCCTGGAGACAAAGGGGGAACAGGGGTAGGGGAAAAACCAGGCACGGTGGTATTTCTGACCAGTTTTAGGGTAGGAAACCATCTCTCTGCCTTTTCATAAAGTTCTCTCTCTCTCATGAGAGGAAAAGTCTTTCATGACCCTTTCCCAACTATCACGGCTTGAGTGAAAGCAGAACCAGGAGTTCAGTGTTTTAATGGCTGTTGCTGCGTTTTCACAGGGTCGTTAAGGTTGGAAAAGGCCTCCCAAGATCCTGGAGTCGAGTCATTATCCATGTTTGCATTTCCAGCTGTGGAGATCATCACCCCAACGGGGATGGCCACCTTTCCACCCCTACTTTTCCTTGTAATTTATCTCCCTGGCAGCGGCATAAAGCTCTTCTTTGCTTCCCCAAATCCCAAAGACCCATCTAAAGGTTTTGGACACCCCTTTCTCTTGGATTTTGTGCCTGCAGGAGAAGCTGTGCCCGAGGACGAGCAGATCAGTGCCAAGGACCAGAAGAACCTGGAGCCTTGTGATAACACCCCGATTATCGACAACATCGCCCCGGTTGTCGCCAGCATCTCGACGGAGGAGAAGCAGAAATACGACGAGGAGATCGCCAGTCTCTACAGGCAGCTGGATGATAAGGTGGGGTGACTCCTCCATGCTCTGGAAAACTCTGCCAAAATGGATGAGTGTCTCAATTTCTTGAGCAGCGTGAAGTGGAGAATGTTGGAAAATTCCAAACTCTTGTTGCATAAAAGCAGATTTTGACGGTTTTCTGCAGTGCAGCGTTTGGGGGAACTCTCCATGAAATCAGAGCCAAATTTCCCTTTAATTTTAAGGACTCAGTACAAGGCTTTTAGCACTCCTTCAATGATTTCTGCAAAATCCCTCAGCAAACTGTTCTTCCTCTCACAGGAGACAGAAAACAAGGGAGGCAAGTATCTTAATATTTTTAGATATTTATCACCTATTAGAATTTTAAGGGTTAGTGCTGTTCCAGCTGTGAGCTCTGCCCAAAAAGTGCAGGTGGGTTGTTTATTTATTTATTTGCACAGCTTGAAATTCATCATTGGCACTTAAAGCTCTCAGCAATACTCTTACCCAGGGCTGGCCATTAATAGCTTTGGCTTGTGTGAAAATTATAAGTAAGGGGGGGAAAAAACCCCATAAAACCATTGAGCATTATGGATAAGAGCAGCATAAAAGGCTGTTTAGAAAAAAAAAGGGGAGCTTTCATCATGAATCAACAGTAAATTCTAAATTTTAGTTGTAATTAGCAGGAAAATACCAGAAAAAAACCCCAGCCAACCCACTGTGTCTTTGTCTGTTAATATTGAACTTTGGCTGTTTGTGAATACCCAGAGAGGGAGAGAATTGTGTTTAACTCTTAATTTTTGATGTCCATGAGGTGTCTCTGCCCAGTCTGGTTACACACAGCAGTGTGTTGATGGCATTGGAAAGAGCAGTTAAGGTCTTTCAGAAATTACAGTGGGTTTTTTCTGATGGACAATACATCCCGAGTACAATCTCCAGCTTTTCCATATTGATTAGAAAAAGAAGGGAAAAGAAATCACTTCTCTCACACCACTCAAACATGCACAAGGTTTCCTTCTGTTCTAGAAAGGGGAAATAAAAAGTGATCAAATCACAACTAGGAGAAGAAACTCAAAACCTCCAACCTTGTCTCGTTGCAGGATGATGAAATCAACCAGCAGAGCCAGTTGGCGGAAAAACTAAAGCAACAAATGTTGGATCAAGAGGAGGTAAGAAACTAAAAAAATAAACCAAGAAACCCACACCAACCCAATGAAAAACTTGTATTTTTCCTGTGAGCCCTTTGTTTTATAATTCAATAGGTAAGAGAAACCTGTGTGTCCACTTTGAATGTCATAATATCCTCAGAAAATGATTAAACCTTGATAACTCCTGATCAAAACAATCCATCCTGCTGGGGAGTGATGCTGGAGGTACAAGGCAGGAGTGGGACCAATATTTTTCCACTTCAAATGTAGTTTTCTC
Source organism: Pitta sordida (assembly GCA_013390025.1). NCBI lineage: Eukaryota > Metazoa > Chordata > Aves > Passeriformes > Pittidae > Pitta > Pitta sordida. The sequence continues at coordinate 8,911 of WEKX01025681.1, read as the reverse complement.
TAGGTCCTTTCAGGTATCCAAACCCTATGGGCTACAGGGAGTTACACATTTCCTANACCTCACCTATTCGTGCTTCCAGATTCATGTATTTGTGAGTTTCTTCCCAAGAATATTATTTATCTATTACGGATTTTACGGGTTCTTGTGTTGAACGATTCCGGGACCTCCTGGAATTCTCAAATATGGAGTTATGACTTTACTTAATGGCCAAGAGTCTTTAGGAAGTCAGAGGCATTTCCTTATAATTTCCAGCTCTGTTAANCACCTTTCCACCCTTACTTTTCCTTGTCATTTGTCTCCCTTGCAGCGGCATAAAGCTCTTCTTTGCTTCCCCAAATCCCAAAGACCCATCTAAAGGTTTTGGACACCCCTTTCTCTTGGATTTTGTGCCTGCAGGAGAAGCTGTGCCCGAGGACGAGCAGATCAGTGCCAAGGACCAGAAGAACCTGGAGCCTTGTGATAACACCCCGATTATCGACAACATCGCCCCGGTTGTCGCCAGCATCTCGACGGAGGAGAAGCAGAAATACGACGAGGAGATCGCCAGTCTCTACAGGCAGCTGGATGATAAGGTGGGGTGACTCCTCCATGCTCTGGAAAACTCTGCCAAAATGGATGAGTGTCTCAATTTCTTGAGCAGCGTGAAGTGGAGAATGTTGGAAAATTCCAAACTCTTGTTGCATAAAAGCAGATTTTGACGGTTTTCTGCAGTGCAGCGTTTGGGGGAACTCTCCATGAAATCAGAGCCAAATTTCCCTTTAATTTTAAGGACTCAGTACAAGGCTTTTAGCACTCCTTCAATGATTTCTGCAAAATCCCTCAGCAAACTGTTCTTCCTCTCACAGGAGACAGAAAACAAGGGAGGCAAGTATCTTAATATTTTTAGATATTTATCACCTATTAGAATTTTAAGGGTTAGTGCTGTTCCAGCTGTGAGCTCTGCCCAAAAAGTGCAGGTGGGTTGTTTATTTATTTATTTGCACAGCTTGAAATTCATCATTGGCACTTAAAGCTCTCAGCAATACTCTTACCCAGGGCTGGCCATTAATAGCTTTGGCTTGTGTGAAAATTATAAGTAAGGGGGGGAAAAAACCCCATAAAACCATTGAGCATTATGGATAAGAGCAGCATAAAAGGCTGTTTAGAAAAAAAAAGGGGAGCTTTCATCATGAATCAACAGTAAATTCTAAATTTTAGTTGTAATTAGCAGGAAAATACCAGAAAAAAACCCCAGCCAACCCACTGTGTCTTTGTCTGTTAATATTGAACTTTGGCTGTTTGTGAATACCCAGAGAGGGAGAGAATTGTGTTTAACTCTTAATTTTTGATGTCCATGAGGTGTCTCTGCCCAGTCTGGTTACACACAGCAGTGTGTTGATGGCATTGGAAAGAGCAGTTAAGGTCTTTCAGAAATTACAGTGGGTTTTTTCTGATGGACAATACATCCCGAGTACAATCTCCAGCTTTTCCATATTGATTAGAAAAAGAAGGGAAAAGAAATCACTTCTCTCACACCACTCAAACATGCACAAGGTTTCCTTCTGTTCTAGAAAGGGGAAATAAAAAGTGATCAAATCACAACTAGGAGAAGAAACTCAAAACCTCCAACCTTGTCTCGTTGCAGGATGATGAAATCAACCAGCAGAGCCAGTTGGCGGAAAAACTAAAGCAACAAATGTTGGATCAAGAGGAGGTAAGAAACTAAAAAAATAAACCAAGAAACCCACACCAACCCAATGAAACACTTGTATTTTTCCTGTGAGCCCTTTGTTTAATAATTCAATAGGTAAGAGAAACCTGTGTGTCCACTTCGAATGTCATAATATCCTCAGAAAATGATTAAACCTTGATAACTCCTGATCAAAACAATCCATCCTGCTGGGGAGTGATGCTGGAGGTACAAGGCAGGAGTGGGACCAATATTTTTCCACTTCAAATGTAGTTTTCTCTAGGTCCTTTCAGGTATCCAAACCCTATGGGCTACAGGGAGTTACACATTTCCTACTCTTGACAGTATAAAAATTAATCCTGGCACTGATGTTCATTATTATTATTATTATTATACATCAATATTATTGCTGATGTTCATTATTTTGGCAATTAGAGACAGCACTGAGTGAAATCCATGAGAAGGAAGAATTTACTGTTGTTGCTGACATGATTTTTAAAGCTTTAAAAGCTTGGAGTGCTCATTTTAAACGTCGGATTTTGTTCTTTTTGTCCATAAAATGTATGTTTGTTGGTTTTCAGATGGGGAATGTGATCTCTGTACCTACCATCAGGTTATTCCCCGACCTGTCATTTGTTTCTGAGAGCTTTTGAAGATGCAAAATGAGGCAATAACACCAGATCACCCGAGTTTCTCAAATGTTGCCGTGCTATTTCCTAGAAACTGCTTTTTATTCTGGCAGGAAATTGGAGTAGGACCATTCAGACCGAGAGGATAATCCTGGTGTGGGAGTTCATCACCTTGGGGTTTGCCATCCATCATTACTCTTCCAAAACGCTGCTTCCCTCTTTTTTCAGGCCACACTCCTGTGATTTTCTAGGAGTGTCTCTCCCAGCCACTTGAGCTGGAGCACAGCACTGCTCTGGCTGCTTTTTTGGGGGGGTTTTGAAACCTCTCTTGGAATTAAAAAAGGATTGTGTCCATGTCTCGGGTTATCCAGGCCCTCAGAAAGGGTTTCCAAGGCCCCGTTATCAGGGAGGAAACAAGGTCTGGACGTGTCTGTCACTGGTTAATCATGACGTGCCTTGTCCTCTCTGCAGGATTCACCAGCTTGATTTTATTCCCTGATTAAGCTCCTCATTCCCTTGCCACAGCTTTATTTATTGTGTGCTGCCCGTGGCTGCACAAACACAGCAGCATTTTCTGCCTTCTCAGCACCATTATTTGCTGGGGTGTGTTGTGATTCTGGTTCGAGTCATGTCACTTCTCCCACTTCTCTGTTTTCCCATCACTCTTCTCATCTAAAGCTTTTCTCACGTGCTGTTTTTGGGGGTGATGAGCATTCCTGGCTTTGTGTTTTCTCACAGAATTGCGTCCCATACTCAGTGGGAAGATGAACTCACCTGGAAGATGAACCAGGTTTGCAGTGGCCTCTAACCCTTTCCCGGACCACTTTCCCCCCTTTTTTTTTCCCATTCCAAATCTAGTTTAGCTGCTTTAGGAAATCTCTGCAGCTGATGTCATCCACAAGCTTTCTTTGATTCATCTCAGGAGCTTGTCCACAACCTTCCCTTGGCAAGCTCACGTGATATTTTATTTTTCAAGGTGTTTTTCCACAGGTGAGCTCTCCCTGCAGGAGGGATGGGATCAGCTCCGTGAGACCCGAGCCAAGAGCAGCTGCCTCACTCTTCTTCCCCCTGATTAACCAGAGGCCTTTTTTTTTTTTTTTCTGCTTGATTAAACGAGCAGGTTAATTACAAATCCGAGGCCGGCTGCAGATGGGCTGATACTGGTGGGGTTTGGTCCTTTTTTCATCCCTGGCTGCTTCTCAGGGTGTGTGTTTAGGGGGATTCTTAATATTCCACCCAGCCCCTCACATGCTTGAGCAGATCCATGAAATGCTGCGGCCGTTGTCCCTTCGCTGTGTTTTCAGCTGATCCTTATAATGTGTCATTTAATGGCCTTTCAAAACCTATTTTTTCCCACACAGGACCAGCAAGAGTCTTCTGGGGAGCCGTGTTTATTCTCTAGGTGATACACAACACTTAAAAGTCACACAGAAAATTTCTTAAGTCGATGTAAATAATAGTTCCATCTGTGTTTAGGAGAGAGATTATTTTAAGCTATTTTGTTGTTTAAATATTTACATGCCATCTGGCTTTGGCAATTCAGTGTGGGTTTTTTTCCCATAACGTGAGTGCACTTCTGAGGCTGCAGAATTACCAGAGAGATAAATTTCCCTCACATCTGAATTCTCCCTGCACCACTTTGGGCACGTGCCAGCCTGGAGCTGCCTGCTTGGGTTCCTATTTTCCATTAGCACTCTGAGCCAAAAAAATCAAACAAAATCAAATAAAGCAACGTCTCTCTGACATTCTGCTGTTAGGTGAGCTGATTTAAAGGGTTTTCCTGTTGTTTTGGGGGTCTCACACTCAGTGGTGGGACAGGTCAGAAGTCCACCCAACAAGGCAGATTTTATTCCGCTGTCCAAGAAAGCTTCAGTAGAGGAATATTAAATTAATCCATATGTAGGAATGCTTGGGAAGAAGTGAATTCTGTGAATGAATGCCCAGATTTTGCTGTTAGGATGAGCATGAAATCCTGCTTGTATCTCCTGCACTAATTTTATATCTTATGATTCTCTCTTTTACGCAAAGTGAAGTCCTGATTTTGTTATTATTCTTGAAACTCCAATATTAGCCATAAATACCAGGTGGCACCTTTTATTTATTTCCACATCATCCTGTTGCTGGGCCTGGGTTTGTGCTAAGAACCCAAGAGCTGAATTCTCAACATTTTCACATCTCACGGAACATTGGTCCAAGGACAAGGGAGAGGACAGTACAAGTGACCTCTTATAATCATCCCTGTCACTGAGACTCCAGCATCTCTCTTAGCAGTGTGCAAAGAGCAAATTTAATAAGTTTCCCAAGTTGGAAAGAGTCCCTTGTACGTGTGAAGTCTGTATTTTCTTCTTTACTTCATATTTTGCCCTCAGCAAATACGAGCAGCTAATCTGTCTTCAGCATCGTGCCTGAGATGATAACTCAGAATAATCGTCTTAGGCCTGCTTATCAAAATATTTCTGTAATGCCACAAGGTCTCTGAGCTGCCTCAGAGAGCCCTTTCACTTGGTTCACTTCAAAGCTTGAAACATTTTTACTTTGTGGTGTTTTTTTGGGCCTCGCTGCGGCGTTGGATTGAGGGCAGAAAATTCCTTTGGAGCCGTGATACGTCTCGAAATAAGTTCCTCTGCCTCAGTCTTGGTTCGTAAGAGGATTTGATTAAGATTGTTCATTCCATTGAAGTTCAGAGCTTTTTTAGTGCTTCCTTCAAATGTCTTTATGCTGAAACTGGTGCTGTTCTTCTCTCCCTCGTCTCTTGCACACACGACGCGGGCTCACCCTTTCTTTCCCTCCGTTTCTGTCCTTTTCAGTGTTTTTGAATGAGTTCTTCGTTGACTTAGAGCTTCCGTGACATTTCTTTGCAGCTTTTGGCCTCCACCAGGAGAGATTACGAGAAGATCCAAGAGGAGCTCACCCGTCTCCAGATCGAGAACGAAGCGGCCAAGGATGAGGTGAAGGAGGTTCTCCAAGCCCTGGAAGAATTAGCTGTCAATTATGACCAGAAATCCCAGGAAGTGGAGGACAAAACAAGGACCAACGAGCAGCTGGCCGATGAGCTGGCACAGAAGAGTGTAAGGACAAGTTGGGTTTAGAGTGTTGCTTCTCTCCTTGCCTCCTAAAGATTTCCACAGGAGTCCCCAAAAATCTGTGTGTGGTGGTCCCCCGTGTTTGCTGGTGTTCCCCTCTCTCTTCTATCTTAAATAAGGAATAAATTTAAGGTAATTTAGAAACTTCTCTGTGGAGCTGGTGGCAGATTGTGGCTCGTGCAGCCTCTGTGTTGTGCTGCACTGAATGTGAGAACTGGCCATTCTGTGTTTTGGATATTTAAAAAGTGTATTATGCCAAGAAAGCTGTGAAAATCTGCTTTATGCAGATTGCAGCGTTTTATGGCTTTTTTTTTCCTGGACTCTGAGCAAGAATTTTGTATCGAGAGTCAGGGGATCTCAAGGAAGGAATCAGAAAGAATAAACCAGCTTGTTCAGCTGAAGTGTGCTGATCTCAAGGAAGAAAATCTGAGGGAAATCAAGATTGATTTATTAGCTTAATGTATCCTTGTTCCTTAATTCATTACACAAACTTAGGAAGCTCTTGTTAGCAGATGTGTTTCACTAAAGACTTCGTTATCTGCTTCAGTAAAACACATTACCGTGAAATCCGTTTGAAAAAAATTCAATTTTATATCCTTCTACACCTATTTCTCGGTGATTAACCTTCTTTGATGTATTATGCAAAGGAGATTCTTAGCGGATTTGCTACATTTAATAGATCTAAAGTGGCCTTGGTAGCAAGTGAGTTGTGAAAGTGGATTATGTCAAGGTGGAAAGGGACGTTGCCAGGCATAGGTCAGGTCAGGAAAGTACAAGGCAGTGCCCTGTAACCCAGATATCCCAGAAGAGCTGATGCCCGGTGTGCAGAGAGGAGGGTAAATGTTGCTTTTTAACCTTTTCAGAGTGCCCTGACAGCGACCCAGAGGGAGCTGGGCCAGTTGCAGGAGCTCAGTAACCACCAGAAGAAAAGGGCGACAGAAATCCTGAACCTGCTGCTGAAGGACCTGGGAGAGATCGGAGGAATCATCGGCACCAACGATGTTAAAACAGTGAGTTGGGTTTGCTGCTTGCCCCACACACCTCCTGCAATATAAAGGTGCTCCATCAAATCGTGGAATCACAGAGTGATTTGAGTTGGAGAGACCTTAAAGCCCATCAGGTTCCACCCCCTGCCATGGGCAGGGACACCTCTCACTGTCCCAGGCTGCTCCAACCTGCCCTTGGACACTGCCAGGGATCCAGGGGCAGCCACAGCTTCTCTGCCCAACCTGGGCCAGGAATTCCTGCCCAATCTCCCTCTGGCACTGGGAAGCCATTCCCTGTGTCCTGTTCCTCCAGCCCTTGTCCCCAGTCCCTCCCCAGCTCTCCTGGAGCCCCTTTAGGCTCTGGAATGTTCTCCAAGCTCTCCCAGAGCTTTCTCTTGTCCAGGTGAACGCCCCCAGCAGAGGGGCTCCAGCCCTGGGAGCATCAGTTGCTGTGGAATACTTTGTCACACTCCTGTTGTAGAGGAGCAAAATGCCAAGATTCAGAGCAGATATTTGCGTGGCCGTTGCTGAATGGCGGCGATGGGAACTTCCCATGGCCTGGAAGATCTCCGTGGTGGTGTTGATGCATCTTATCTGCCCATTTAAAACCACGTGGTTAAAACTGGATCAGAAATGAATTTATGGGATCAATGTGTGGGATAAACTGAGTAAAACACTCGGTTTTCTTGCTTTTAGTTCACTTCTTGTTGATGTCCTGCTGAAGCCCTTTCTGGCAGGGTGCTCCAGCCTGCCCCTGCTGCAGGGGACACGATCCATGTGGCTCTGCAGGTGCCAGGACAGGAGACCAGCCTTTGGCAGATGTCACAGCAGCCTCTGGTGGCCGTTGGAGCAGGGACTGAAGGAGGAAACCTTTGAAAATGGAGGCAGAGGCTGTTTGATAGGAATTTTTATATAACTTAAGATGTCAGCGTTTTCAGGGACAGCTGTCAGTGTAAATAAGGCCAGATTGAGAAGTGCTTAGAATAATAATTTCAAATTTGTTGGCAATTAGCATCTTCTCCAAGTGTGTCTAATTTCAGGCCAGACTGAGAGTTCTGGAAGCACTGTTGTTTTTCAGGCTTTTTGGGAGAAGATGCAGTGAATGTTCCCTTTCCTCTGGCAGTGCTGGGGAAGGGTGAGAGGCACATGAAGTTTACAGGGAGAACCTGCACAGCCTGTCAGTGCTCACAGGAGAAAAATCAGGAGGAGAAAGACAAGATATTAAATCAGGGAAGAAAATTATTTATAAATAGAATTCTACTGATATTTAGAAATGTGAGCGATTACTTTTCTCCTTCCAGGTGATTTTCAGACCCTTATTGAAGAAGCACAACCATTCAAGAGGGGATTTCTATTAGGAATATTCTGAAAATGCTCTTTATGTTTTAACAGTTTGAGAGAAGGAGTGTTTCCTGTGCTGGTGGCATGAGAATGAATCTCCAAAATATGGTGTTTCCAATGTGGTGGGCTTGATTATTTCAGAGGTTGAACCACTGAATTCATCGAATCATGGAATCTCCTGAGCTGGAAAGGACCCACAAGGATCAGAATCCAACCTCAGGCCCTGCACAGACTCTCCAACGATTCCACTCTGTCCCTGAGAGTGTTATCCAAGTGTTATGGCAGCTCTGGCAGCCTTGGGAAGTGCCCATTCCCTGGGGAGCCTGGGCAGTGCCCAACCACCCTCTGGGGGAAGAACCTTTCCCTCATATCCAACTTAATACCTGGTAAACTACATGATCTGTAAAACATGCAAGAAATTCAGGAACTTCCAAAAACCTCAAAGAAGGTGTCAATATAATAAGTGGGTTTTGCTTTGCAAAAAGATTCTGATTTGCGGGAATTTATCTTCATTTGGGGCGTGAATATGAGTTTTAAATTCAAAAATTCCTATATAATTAATATATTAATATAATTAATAGCCTCCTTCCCTTTTCCAAAGGGGACTATAAAACTGTCCCAGATGGAGCCCAGATCTCTTCCCGAATTCCCAGAGCTGCCCGTAAGGAATGTGACACACTGTCCTGGCTGTTCAGTTGGCAGATGTGAACGGGGTGATCGAGGAGGAGTTCACCATGGCTCGGCTCTACATCAGCAAGATGAAATCCGAGGTGAAGTCCCTGGTGAACCGCAGCAAACAGCTGGAGAGTGCCCAGATCGACTCCAACAGGAAGATGAACGCCAGCGAGAGGGAGCTCGCGGCCTGCCAGCTCCTCATCTCCCAGGTCTGTCTGTCCCTCCCTTCTCCCAACCGATGGGAGGATTTAGAAACTCAGAGATTTTAGTGAGGGAGATACAATTCAGAGGCTTAGAAATGTAACGATTTGGATTTAGAAGAGTTGGTGTTATTGGTGTGAGACGCATTTGCCAGGCCTGAAAATTTCAGGCTCGATACCAAAGGCAGAAATTCTCGTTTCCCAGCACAGAATGGTAAACAGAACAGAGTCGGAGTCAAAACATGGAGCAAAGGAATGTGAAACATGGGAGCTGGTTGGTCAAAGGCTTAAAGCAAACTGCAAATCCATGCCATAATGCTGATGGATA
>WEKX01025680.1:169603-180367 GCA_013390025.1 Pitta sordida | reverse complement strand
CCAATAGTGATGCATGGGGTTGTTATACTTCCAACCTGATTATTTTGCAGTTCTGTGATCTGGTAGTTGCTGCTGTTTGAAAATGTTATTTTTTTTTCCCCTGTCTGTGAAAGAAGTCTGTGTTGTAAACCATCTTTTCAGATGAAGTGAAAAGTGAATCCTAACTGAATCTGGAGTTAATTAATTATTGATTTAAACATTCATTTCCTTATGTGTTTTGACTTATTGAAAAGAAGGAAAGTCCCAGAACAATTTCAGTCTTCTTTGAAAAGGAAGAAAAAAGAAAGGAGGAAAAATCTAGATCACATACAGAAGGGAGAAGAAGTTGGCTCTGTAAAAGTTTGACAGGTTCTCTACTTCTGCTTGTTCTTCTTGTGTTGTTTCTGTGTTGTTTCAAAATGGAAGTTGTGTGTTCTGGATACTAACTCAAAAATAGGTATCAGAAATGAAAATTTGCATAACAAGAACAGCATACTAGCTTGCGGGTGTAATTATTTCAATACAGTACCCTTTAAGCTAGGGATTAATGCAAATCATAGATCCTTAGTGACCGAAGAAGGCTATATCCAAATAATCAGTTTTGAAGTATATGGGAGTGTTAATCCCACTACTTCTTTCTCATATAGCTCTGTTGTTTGAGCCTCATCACAAGATTTTATTTGCATATTTTTCAGTTATATGATCTGTCCGTTTCTGTAATCAGGTTCCTTCTTCCTCTAGATTTACATGCTGAGCATGACACCATATGGTGTGGAATATCCCTTTGGTCAGTTGGGGTCAGCTGTACTGGCTTACCAACTTCTTGTGCATCATCACCCTGCTCCCTGGTGGAGTGGTGTGAGAAGCAGAAAAGGCCTTGACTGTGTGAACGCTGCTCAGCAATAACTAAAACATATATGTATTATGAACACTTTTTTCAGCACAAATCCAAAATGTAGCCCCATAATAGCTACTGTGAAGAAAATTAACTGTATCTCCAGGCAAACCAGTAGGATGTTGCAGAGTCGTTAGACTCTCTATGTTATGGTCAGCATGGGAGAAAAAGATGGCTTATATTACAGTTATGGGATGTTTCTCAATAATGAAACAGAAGAATAACTTCAGTCAGGCCCCTTGTACCAATAAGTGCAATGACTTGAAATAAATATTTTTAGATTCAAACTTTCAGTTAATATGGGTAACTTCTCTGTCAGCAATGCGAACAGTTTTCTTGCTTCCTAACTAGTTCTATCATTTTTATGTTATTAATTGTTGAAGAGATTTAACAGAGTTTAAATCTGCAAGTTTCAATGCTTCTGATACTTTAATTAAATTGGAATTCATGTTTAAATGACATAAGCAAATTATCTAAATAACAATTGTTTTTATGGATGTACATATATTTTTTCCACAAAGTCTCCTATAAAATAACATGGAGGTCCATCTTTGATTGAAATCAGTGAAAGTAGAAAATCAAGAAGATTTTGTATTATCACCGTTTAACAGGAGAAATAGATGAAGAAAGATTAAGTTTCGTGAGACATTATTTGCAGTCCTGGACAAAAAGGCTATTTTCTATTCAGTCTTTGAATACAGTTGTGTGTGTTTAGTCAACTTCCATCCTGTAGTTTCATGACTGATGCTAAGGAATATAATGCTCAGATGGTACCATTTCAACCATGTGCCATGGACACTGTGTGTAAATGTAAAATGGTGTAATTCTTGCTCTTAGACTGTTGCTCTTATTCCAGTTTTAAGTGCTGTTAAAAATTACAAATTATTTCTATCTAACAGGTACTGCAGTAGCAATTCAGAATCCAATTCCCTAAATATTTTGACTCCTGTACTCTGACTGACCCCTGCTCAAACATTTCAGCCTGTTTGTTCTGCCATCTCAGTGTTTTTCAAAGTTCTTGTAGTCCAGATTTCTCTTGGGGGCACAATATGTAGCAGAAGGTTGGACTGCCCTAACATCCAGTTTCCCAGATCAAATGAACTGGAACCCATTTTCAGTGGGATTAGTGAAGCTGCAACCGCTAATGCAGAGTGGTCATCTCAGTCCTTCCTCTAAAGAAAAAGCAGACTACATTGAGCACCTGTCTCTGCAGTTTACCTCAGAGTCTTTTCATGCCTGGTTTTTTACCTCACTTTTTCAGTTATGACCATTGACTCATTTTCCTGCTCTTTGCATCCTGTCTGCTTGCTGCTCTGACAGTTGCTGTCATTGTTTCAGTACTAGTTGCTTTGGATGTAACATTGTATAATTGCAGTCATTAAACGGACCAGTTAATGGTATCACTGTAAACCCTACTGTTCTTTTTGCAGAACAATTTTGGGGACATCATGGAGAAGACAGCAGTTGTGTTTTAAGTATTCTCTGTCCTTGCAGCAGTGACTTTTATTATATCCAGGAGTTTGAGATGCCTGACATTAAATCTAAGTCTTGAGCTAATTAAATTTCCCGCTTCAAAGCACGGAAGAGTTTCTCTTTTGCACTGAAGAGATGAGGTGCTTGGCTTTATTATGCAGTGGGAGACAGTGTAATATTTCTTTTTTTGAAGGAACCTAACCTGCTCCAATTTGATACACCCAAACAAACGTGGAAAACTGTGGCTCTGTAAGAGAATACTAAGGGTTTTGTTTGTTTTTAATTTTTATTAAAAAGTCAAGTACCAACCACACTGTATTTCTTAGTTTATTCTCTACATATAAAGTCCTACTGATTTTTGTGGGAGATTTGTACTGGTAAGGGATGCACATTTAGCCCTTGTTTGAGGTTTGTGGGTTTTTTAAATGTGTATGCTTTCTTTCTGTTTTTTTTATTGAATTGAGTTCTGAAATTAATAGAAAAACTGGGAATGGGGACACTGTTGTCTTTTAAATCAGACTGCTTAAAACCACACCTACTCTCAGCAACCCATGGAAATTTCAGTGTATTTTTAGTCAATTTTAGGGAGTGAAGGGAGCCAAAACCCTGGTAATTTGGACCTGGGATTTAGAATCTACATGTTCAATCTTCTCCTCTGTTACCATGACACTTTCCAGTGGCGTGCTGCAGCCCCGAGAAAATTGGGATTTTAAGTTGATGAGTCTCATTTTGTGGTTTCATAAGCATTTTCCCACTAATAAGCTCCCGTTGACTTATTTCCCTTTGTCACTTTATTGTTTGTGCAATCACAGCTCTTATTAGTGTTACAGGAGATAAAAGTCCAAAGTTTGGGGGCTGTTTCCTTGACTAGATGAGACAGCTGAAGGAGGGAAGACAGATAAGTAAGCTGCTCTGCTTTGACAAAGCAACCACATGGAGTTTTACTGGAACTATTGAGATGGCTGTATTTCTGTGTCTTTGTGCAGATGACAGGTGGGAGCAGAGCTCTCCCTTGTTATGCTTGTGTATTTGACACTTCATTGGATTTTTTAATCCTCTTCTCACTGCTCCATTCCTAGACTTCTTTTTCTCCAGCTTGGCATTGGTTCTCCCAGGCAACCAGCAGTAGGACAAGAGAGCACAGTTTTGAGCTGCTCCAGGGGAGGCTTAGGTTGGACATTAGGAAGAAGCTCTTTACGGTGAGAGTGATTGGGCACTGGAATGGGCTGCCCAGGGAGGTGGAGGTATTTATGAAGAGACTGGATGCGGCACTTAATGCCATGGTCAAGGTAGTGTTAGGTGAAAGATGGGACTCGATGATCTCAGAGGTCTTTTACAGCCTGATTCTGTGATTCTTTGATTGTTGTCTCAGTTTCTGCATTTGTTCAACTTTCTAGCAATAGTAAAATTGGAGAAACTGACTGCATAAATAAATCAATGGATAGAAAAATTTCTTGAGAGTATGGCCTTCAGAGGAGCCTTGCCAGTATGGAACACTAAGCAGCAGGTCTGAGGAGAAACATGGCAACATGAATATGGACTGAAATGCCTAACACACTCTGTGATACAGTTTTAATTTGTACCAAAAACTGCTAATTCCACTACTGATTCTGTTATGGGGTGTGTTAAAGTGGCAAAGTTTCTTAAGTTTTTAAAATTAGTTGAGGGCCAGCCAGTCACCTTTTGTGCCAAGTACATCAAAGCTAGAAGCACTTTACATGTCCTTATACTGTATTTCATCAGAATTGAGCGGACTTCTCTACCTATTTGCTCCTGGAGTAATGTGAATTAAAACAAAGTTTACTTTGTCATTTTTGCTGTGATGGGCCTTTTTAAATGAGTTTCTGTTCTTCTCTAAGAGCAATGGTTTACCTGACAGAAAGGAATTCCTTGACATTGAAAGCTGATGTGGTCTCATGACTCTGTATACATGGCTCTGCTACCTTTCTCTTCACAGCTGTCCTTTGCCTGGCTTATTCCTTCACCATTTTTCACTCTGCTCTCCGGGATTTTCTGTTACAACTTCCTCGGTTTCTGAGTGAGCTGAAAAGTTTAGGAATTGTAACTTGGTTCAGTGTTTTTTTGAACAAGCAGATTATTAGAGGTGTCTACGAACTGTTTTTTGAAGTTGTCAAAATCTAATAAAATTGAGTTCTTGGAAGGAAGATTTAAAGTCTCTGGAAGAATTACCTCCATCAACCCACTGGCTGCTAGTGGTAGTTTGGAGTAGATTAGCAATACAAAGTATTCTACTCCTGTATAAATGCTTGTAAAAATTAGGACTTTAAAGTCGCTAGAGTTAATATGTATTCTATGTAATGTAAGAATACTAAAAAAAACCCAAAACCTGGAGAATCCATAAAGAACATATGCAGGCTTATGAAATCTGCTCCCTGGTAGGAAGGGTATGTGACCAGAGGCTATATATTCTGATTCTGCTATTCAAATGCTGGTTGAATATAGATTAATCACATCACTAAACTCTGCTTCAGCTGCTTTATTTGTATAAAGTGAATAAGAAGTTTTACCATTTTACATAACACCTTTAGAGACTATGAAAATGCAGGTACTCCTGCTATAAAATGAGAGAAGGAAAACAGACACAAAATAAGAAGCAGCTCTCTCTAGAGCAAGTTAGAGAAACACAGGAAAACTGTATGTGTAATAAGAGCTGTTTGGAAGACAGATTTTCCCATGAGAAGTTAGAAAGAAAATCTAAAGGTGTAAAAAAAATAATTCAGTTTGCCCTATAAATATTGTATGAAAGGGAGTTCTTTTGTTATTAGTATTATATTTAGAAATAAGGTAATAACATTGTCAGGAGGACTTTAAATGCCGTTTCATTTTTTATTGGTTTTTCATAAGACATTATTTTTATGTTAAAATGTCAGTTCAATAATTTTGAAAAATCATCTCTTTGATGTGTTTCTGTTCAGTTCTGCTGAAGAACTGAAATAAAATGGCATTTCAAGTTGAAATATTAAGATGAAACATTATCACTTAGAAATTTGCCACAGAAAGCCAACATATTTTTTGTGTTGGAATTTACATCTCCCAATAAAAAAAAAAAATCTTTGCTGAGAAGATTCTCCACACGAGCAGTTTTCAGCCAGTGCTAGACATAACATTCCTCACAGTGGAAAACGTTCAGGAAGTATCTAGGAAGGCAGGTGCAGGAGAAGGCCTCTACCTGTCACAGAATAAAGCCAGAAGACTGCCCACCTGTTGTGTTTACAATGACAGAAGTCAAGAGTAAGGTATTTTCTTTATTCAATTTCTGGCTAAACTTAGAGCTTTTATTCAATTGATACATGCGTGTCATGCTGATACCTTTTACTGGAAAAATTTCCATTTTTACCTGCCATCCACAAACTGCTTTTCTAACTAATGTGATAGAGGTCTTGTGTTTTGGAAGCTGACAGTTTTTAACTTTGTGTCCAGCATCCATAGTGATGTTACTCATCTGGTACAGGTAATTCTTCCAGCATAGGTGTGAAGGCTGTCATTTTGAGGAGAGCAGAGACCAACTTGGAAGCTTCAGCCACAGTTTTCCAATTAATATGTGGGCTTCCTAGGATTTGCACAATTTTGAGTCTCTCAAATATTTGAGTAAAATGTAACATACTAGTAACAGTTTGCTTTTATGAGCTGCAGTTCGTATGATCATGACAGGAAGGAGAACTACCATAGAGCTGTTTGATATTTTTCCTAACACCAAGAAAGCATGTGAGAAGTGGTATTAACCTGCTGTCTCACTAGCAAAGGAGCTTTTCTGGCTCTGAGTATGGAAGAAAAGCCACAGAAGAAGAAGGAGGGAGTTATGCTGTGTGAATCATCAGTGGTATATTTTCTTTGACAGCAAAAAGTTAGAGAAGCTCTTCCACTACCTGAGCTACTTCATGTTACGGTGTTGTCTTCGCCTAGTCTGTGTTGTATGAGTGATGCACTTTAGAGCATGGCCACCCACAAATGTTTTCATGGGTGACAAAGTGTTTGGTTCTTTTTTTGTTTCACCTTCTTCACACTGCTAGCTAGCCACACTTAGCATGAGGTTAGTGAATTGAAAAATACAATATTACACTATGAAATAGTAGAAGTTTCTCTTGGTGAGTGGTGGCTAATGTCCTGAGTAAGTAAAAGAGGCAAAAATGACATCTCAGAAGGAAGAGAAACCTGCAAGTACCGTAATCTCAGGGTAGAACTCACTGAGATTGCTGATGTTTGGAGCAAATAAAGTCATTGTATGCCACAGAGGGTCCACCGTGTCTCTTCTGTCATGAAGAGAGCTAATTTTTTGCGGGTTTTACCAGTTTCTTGGGGCTGCTGCTTTGCTTTTTAAGAGCAATTTCTCAGCTCTGCTAATTAATACAGTTTTTCTTTATGATTGACACTGTCATTGTTTCTAAGCTTTCAGGGTTAGTAACGTGTGTCTGTACTGTTCAGTAGACACCGTGACAAAAGCATTTATCGCCACAAAATAAGCTCTGAGATGGCCAAACTGTTTCAAGAGTAGGAAATAATAATGGGAGTTGTGTAAAATTTGTTCATAAATGTTATAATGTTGAGTTGTAACTGTAAAGGATCTCTCTTTTCAGTGTAAATTTGTATTCAGTGCTAGTCAGAGTAAACTTGTATGTGCAAGCAATATCTGCCCAACAGTCAGTAGCCTAAACTGTAAATACAGGA
This sequence comes from Pitta sordida, assembly GCA_013390025.1. NCBI lineage: Eukaryota > Metazoa > Chordata > Aves > Passeriformes > Pittidae > Pitta > Pitta sordida. The sequence continues at coordinate 173,334 of WEKX01025680.1, read as the reverse complement.
GATTGTTTGGGCTTTCTTTACTTGTCTTCTGTATCATTGTTTTTTAAAACTATGTAGGAAAGTATTAAAAAAAGAAGTCTTCATCTGTCTTTTGTATTATTTTTTGTTAAGTACTTTTTGAAAATATTTCTAGTGTTTGTAGCAGGGGGGAAAATCCTTTTATTTCCTTTATCTATTATTTTTAAATAGTATATTACATTACAAATATCGGGTAGAAACAAAGCAAAGTCACAGTTAGATGCTACTGTTATAAGATAGGCAATGACAATGGTATCTTTTTAGTGTATCTCTTATCTGTGGTGTCATTAAATCTAATGATGTGCTAAATAATAAAAGCAGCCTTATCACAGTGCAAGGCCTCGAATTGTTCTGAAGTCGCCATGCCTGCGGGTTCCCTTTGGCTTTTGGAAAGGGTTTGGAGTCAGAAGGAGCTGCAGTTCAGAGTGCATTTATGTGATCAAAGCTCGTTAGACAGATGGCTGCTAGCACTTCAAAATGATTAAAATATGTTCCAAGCAACATCAGCCTGTGGGCTTGGGGACCCAACCTTTCATTAGTCAATAAAGGGTCTTGAGTTCTTGAAAATGAAATCTTTAAAAGCTAATAAGTCTGCTGGTTTGCTCTGAGCTGTTTCTTTGCATTTGCAGTTGTGGATTGGACTTGGGCCAGTATCATCCAATAATATGAGGCTTTAAAAAAAAAACCTTACTACAAGAGGCCTCCCAGCAGATCTGCCTGTTAAACAACGTGGCCAAAATTTTCAGTCTCATACGTAAATTTAGGCACCTGATTTTGCATATAGGGAGCTGGGAAGGGATCTGCAAGTGTGCCTTTGAAAAGCCAGTCATTTTCTGAAGCAATAGTTTAACTACAGGAGACAAAGTTGGATCATTTCGACCTGCACAACTTTATTTTTAACTTTTATGTTGACTCAAGATCATCTCTAGAATACTTTCAGGGTACCATAATCCAGATCATTAAGCAAGTTTTCCAGAGCCTTTAGAAATCAGTATTACAGTGATCCCCTGTTACTTGCGGGCTGTTGGGTCTGGCCCTCTTCACGCGGGTCTTGGAATCCATGAAGATAGCAACCCCACTCAGTAATCAAGTACGCCATGCTCATAGTCATGCCCGCTCCCCGAATAAGGTCTCGAGGAAGGTCCTGAGAGCAGGGCTTGTTTCAGATGTCTGGCTGCGCTCCGCCAAGGCAGGCGAGCGCCAGGGTGGGGGGGCGAGCATCAGGGTTGGGACCGGCATGGGGTGGGGGCGCGAGGCGGGGCCGGGACCGGTGCGGAGCAGGGGGGTGAGGCAGCACTGGGTCCGGCGCGGGGCGTGGGGGGTGAGGCAGCACCAGGGCTGGCACGGGGTGGGGCCAGCTGTGCTCACCGCGCGAGCANTCATAGTCATGCCCGCTCCCCGAATAAGGTCTCGAGGAAGGTCCTGAGAGCAGGGCTTGTTTCAGATGTCTGGCTGCGCTCCGCCAAGGCAGGCGAGCGCCAGGGTGGGGGGGCGAGCATCAGGGCTGGGACCGGCGCGGGGTAGAGGGCGAGTGAGCGCCGAGGCTGGCGCCAGCGTAGTGAGGGAGCACTGAGGCTGGTGCGACGGGGGGCGGTGAGGCAGCACCAGGGTTGGGACCGGCATGGGGTGGGGGCGCAAGGCGGGGCCAGGACCGGTGCAGAGCAGGGGGGTGAGGCAGCACCGGGTCCGGCGCGGGGCGTGGGGGGTGAGGCAGCACCAGGGCTGGCACGGGGTGGGGCCAGCTGTGCTCACCGCGCGAGCAGCAGGGCCAGGGGCACAGCAGACTGAGGTCACGGTAGGTTCTGCGCACGCACCAGCTCCCACAACTCACTGGACAGTCAACAGCCAAGTATGGGATCTCGCAAATTACGGATCACAACTACGTGGAGGATCACTGTATTACAGCATTCTCAAATGTTGTCAGTACTTGCCAAATCTGAATGTATGTCAGGTGCTATGGCACGGCTGGTTTTATCCTCTTGCCTGTCTTGTGAGAGACAGCAACTGAGGGCTTGTGCAGGTGTGAGGTGCCCGTAACCTCTGCATGTCTATGTGAGGGCAGCAGCAATAAATGCCTGTTTAATAATAATAATGCCTTCTGTTTCTTTTTTTTTAACTTTCTCTGACAGCAGAAAATCTGCTCTCACAATTTGCAAATTTCTGAACTTGAATTGTTCTTGCCCTGTCAACTCTTTCCACGCTAGTCTCAAAATCTGAAGATAGGTAAATTTTCTCCAAAATGCTTCAAGATTTAGCCTACTGCTGTAGAATGTATTTTAAAACACATCAGAGTTTTGACATGCAACAACAGAAGTTAAGTCATGGTGATCCCATTAGCTCAGTGTGATCCCATTAGCCACATTGTTCAGCTTATCTTCTCTCACCTTGGGAACAGCTCTCACATTCCTTTTGTCAAGACTTGATGGGGCTGGCAATTGAAGTTCTTCCTCACACAGACACCATATTTACTTAGAAAGTGCCATACTCCATTTCTTTTTCCCAGAGTCTCCCTCTGAAGTCTTGCCTGTACCTGAACAACCAGTAAATATTACTCTTCATACACATAAGCAAGATGTTACTGTCTTTTGATAAATGTACATCAGATTCTGAGTTCTCATTATTTCGGTGAGCTGATTTTGGTTTCATTTGTTGTTTGTGTGTCCCAAAGTTTTGTCCACTGTCTAAACAATCATACAGTCTACTAAGGTCTTACAAATGACTTCTGAGCCGTGTTACTTTTTCCCTAGCACTAGACATAAGTATTTTACTTCTATTCTGTAGATGCCTGTGAACTAATTTTTTTTCCTCAGACAAAACTAAGAACTCATTTTCCATAGAGTAGGCAAAACAAGACAGAGGTCTACGCTAAAAGCACAGGATGTAGTAAGCATGCCCATTTCTCTTAGTGTCTCAGTTTCTGGAGTTCCTTGTGAGCAGATGTATTTACCTTGGACTTAAGAGTTCTCACATTGAATTAAGTATGCTCTGAAGTGATCTTTTTATTTTTTCTCTGTTACTGTTCTGCTTCCTAATGATCTAAAGGAGTCTGAACTTCAGGGTAAGGAAATGCACAAAGCTTTCATCAAAGTATTATGTTTTTAAGGATCAGTAGATCATGAAAAACTGAAAAAGAAAGCGATAAAGAACAGATTCACAGTGTCTTGGAAGCAGACAGAATTTCTCTCCTTAGGACTTATCGTTCTCTTTATATCTCCTAATGTATCAGAGTTCATATTAATCTCTTTTCCCTCCACTGCTTTTACTAAAACTTTTTACTAATCAACCCAACATCCTGTATAGCCTGTGTCACTTGTTTGTTGAATCATTTTTTTGAGTTCTGCAGAAGCTCTATTTCCAATAATGCCATGTAAAGAGCAAGTGTTGCAGAATGTTCCACCCTTATACATACTCAGGTCTGAGGTTTCTAGAGAACCAACCAGGACTTCAAGAGCAAATGAGTCTGGAGAAGTGGATGATTTAATACATGCTTCTAAAGTGCTTAGGGGACTCCTGCTTTGAATGTTCTGATTTGTCATTGTTTTCACCTGGAGTTGCAAGTCCCTGAAAGTTGTAAACACCAAGTCCTGAAGGTCTCCATTTAGGGAGTGGAAATGAAGGGCCTCTTTTGGAATGTTTTTTCTTTACCACTTAATGCCCTTAGCTGTAAGATGTAAATAGCACTACTCATACTTTTTTTTTTGGGGGGGGGGGGG
>WEKX01025680.1:141712-167289 GCA_013390025.1 Pitta sordida | reverse complement strand
ATATATATATATTTATTGGAATGTATGAAAAAAGGTATGTATATGAGTCAAACTAACACTGGCAAACAACAGGGAAATACCCCAATGACCCCCCGAAACCACCCACACAAACAGAGTATCCCTCACTGAAGTAACAATGCCCAAAAGGAAAGTCCCAACAAGGGCAAAACCCGGGCGAAAAATGATAGCAATGTCCGGCTTTTGTTGGGGAGGGGCTTTAGTGAGAAGCAGCTGGGAGAAGGCGTCCGCAGGGATACAGGATCAGCTGGAGGGAAGGCAGATGCAGAATGCAGGATCAGCTGGGAGCGGCGATTCCAGCGAGAGAGAGAGAAGGGACCAGGCTGCCTCCTGCTGTAGCTTTTAAAGCCTTTTTTAGTTCCTCCCCCGTAGTGTCTCTGTGTCCAATGGGATGAGGCTCTGGGTCTGTCAATCCTGTCTCTTTCTCCGGAAGAACTGGTATTTTGTGTCATCTCTGAAGGATTTAGGTTTATGTTTACCACTCTGGGATGTGCATTCGGTCTCTGTACAGGCATTAGATGGTGAGTTGGACTGGATGATCCTTGTGGGTCCCTTCTAACTCATAGTATTCTGTGATTCTGTGATCGTTGGGGTGACCTCCGGACCCCCACATGGCTGCCCCCCACAGGGAACCAGGTAGGTACGCCAACACGCGCTGCATCGCCACGCTGCCAGCACCGTTCGCGCGGCAGTGAGGGGCTGGGTGGGGGAGGAAAAACCACAAGACCTCCCTGTACATGCGCCTCTCCCACAGTGGTGAGAGGGGAAAGAAAACCAGGTACATGTGTGTTAAATCCTCTCTTTTCCCGGGGGGAGAAGGGGAGAGAAAGAAAAAAAAATGATTAAAACTTCTCTTTTGTAAACATGTAAAACAAAACCTCTAACTCTAAAGTCATGACAGCCTCCCTTGTGGCTTTGGCCATGGCTGTCATCCGTCTGGTTCTGGCCATGACTGACAGTGGGAGGTAGGAGAGACAGCACCTGCCAAGACAGCGCCTGCTACCCTGCCCACTTGCCCTGCCTGCGCGAACTGCTGCGCAAACTACCACACAAACTGCCTCTTAGTTCCTTATTTATGAGCTCCCCGCGGTTGCCCAAGCCCCCCGCAGCTGCCCAAGCCCCCCACGGTTGCCCAAGCCCCCCGCAGTTGCCCACCCCCCCACAGTTAACGTCCCTGTTTGCCTTGCCCCTGTTCGCTGCACCCCTGATTGCTGTGCTCCCAGGAGAGTTAATAGTTTAAGTGCCCACAGGTTGGAAGTCTTGGCTGCTCAGTCCCCTACGAGTTCAAACCAGCATCCGGTGTCCAGTGCGCCCCGGCGCTGGCCCGAGCCTCCAGCGCTGGCCCCCTGGTGCAGCAAGTCCTGGGACACAAGGGTGCACCCTCGAGGCTGCTCAGTGTCCCTGGGCAAGAGCCCTACATGTTCAACCCGGCGTCTGGCACGGCCCCGGCGCTGGCCCAAGCCTCCGGCAATGGCCCTCTGGCGTGGCGAGTCCAAGAATATATTGGTTTAACGTTATTCTAGAGCAAGCGGACAAGAATGTCAAACATTTAAAAATTATTGTTACTCAGCTAATGCTTCCATAATGTACGTTAATACTGTTGACCTGACTCATGGATTGAATACAAGCAATTTAGACAATAGATAGTATCAAGTGCTAATAGAGCGAATGTAATTATTCTTGATGAAATAATTTTACACAGTTTAGCAAAATTGTTTCAATTATTCTCTGCAAAAGAAAACACTGAGTAAAAGTGAAAATGCTAAGCTTTCTCCTCTAGGGGCATTGTATGCATTTTTCACTCATATTTTTTCTTCATAGCAACCTTTCCTCTATAACAGCTTCCAGTGCAAGTTATTACAATTCTTTTTGCATAAGATAGGTCATGTGAAGTTCAGCTGTAGGTGGGGCCACTGTGGTTGATTGGGGGACAGTCTTAATAGATCCATTTCATTAATTAAGTCATGCATTTTTTTATTAACAAAACCTGTATGTCAGGTTTAGCCAGCTGGAAGCCATTCTTATGGTTGTTATCTTTGTCAGAAGGAATATTGTGAAAATAAGGAATTACTGTACACGCTTTAACTCCTGATTAAACAGGAATGACATCCGCTCACCTGCTGTCCATGAAAAAATAACTTAAGGGCATATCATGGAGTGATTCATAGGTTCTGATCTTACATGTCTCATTTAAGTAAAAATACTGTACATTGCATTGAAAATATACTATGAAGAACTTGTGTCGTACAAGTCCCATGGTCAGTGAGGCAAATAAGGTTAAGGCCAAAATTTCAAATGTTTAGATTATTTATTGTTTCCTTTTTTTCTTGAAGAAACGTTTCCTTCTTGCCCCTCTTTTTGAACATGTAAAGTAATATTTTCTTTCATTCTTTCTCTTCTGGTGTTCCATTCCCATAGATCAGGAGGAAGCAGCAAGATTTCCAGGAAGTATTTAGTTGCACTAGACACACAGAACAATGTAAGCAGCTACTGATGGCCACAGCCTTTAGCTTCTTGATACAAATACATGAATTCAAGGCAGTCTTCACCAGGCTTTCTCCTGGTTCTCAATGGGAAATGCACTAATGGCTTCCACTGTCATTAAAGGAGATTGAACTGGGAGCAACTTTCACCAAAGAGGAAGAAGTGCTGTGAATTTGTCTCTCACCAACAGGAGTGGGAAGAGTGATGGGTAACAAGGTTCATATTATCTCTTTTATCTTTCTTTTGCTTCTGAGTTAGGCAGGATCTTGATGTTATCCAGGCTCCATCTTGATATTATCCAGGCTCATATAACATCATGTTGTGTTTGTTTCAACCATATTTTGTAAAAGGGACTTCTATCCTAAGGGTTTTGGTGCTGATACAGAAATACATATGCTTCTATTTAGCTCTTCTTCCTTTCTGTCTTGCCCTGTTCAAAAAATAAATAAGGAATGAAGAACGTTGAACTCCATGTTGACTGGATTTCACAAGAGCTTTCATGCTCATTCGGTGTCCTTTTCAGGTCCTGAAAAAGTAATTAATTCTTTGGTTCAGTGCAGCTAATTCATTTCCTGCTACAGTATTTCACTTTTACTTGCTGGTCATGGAGAAATTATATGCTGGCAAAAATGAAGAAACAGCAGTTTTTCCTGTGTACTCCTGTGTCATAAAGTGAAAAATGTTGTTTTCCTCTTCATCCAGGCTTAATTAAAGTGCACACCTGAATTATTCTTTTACAGATTTTATTTCAGTACCCCAAAACTCATGAGGATAAAGGAAGAGTGAGGTGAGGGAAACTGATTTAGAAGTTTTAGGATACAAGAATCAATGCAGCACTGTTTACAGTCTTTTTCCAACCCCTACACTTGGGAGCTCTCTCTTCACTGATTTTCTTCAGTAGCCACCAACCTAATCTCAAACTTTACAAGAGGTATGCAAGTTGTGTGTTTTGGCTTCCAGTCGATGGGCTGTATCCAGTTGATGACCCCTTTTGCCTGGGAGGAAGGCAAGAACATCTCCTCAGGAAATGAGCATCTTTGTGCTCACAAAAGCTCAACAAAGCTCAACAGGAGGTTGCTGTGACCACCTGTGCTCCGTGGTGACAACGGTGGCTGAACCTCGAATGGGGACGCAGAAACTTGTGGAAAATGGTTTTTCCATTAAGGTTCAATGTCTGTATCTGTCTGCTAAGGTTAACCAGGTTGATGTGCACAGGCAACACATGCATAATGGTAATTATCTTTTCTATGCCTTTCCATGAATAATGATTTACACTGAGACCTGAAACAAGATCAGGGCCTCAGGTTTCCAGGAGGCAGCACATGTAGGTAATAAGAAGTAATCCAGGGCCCCCAAAGCTTAGAATTTAAAGAAGACAAAGAACTAGGGAAGGTACTTTACTCCTAGTTTCAGCATGGCAGGCTAAGGTTTGCATGTTGTGACTTGCTCAGTACTACACAGATGACGTGAAATAGAAGAGGGAATTCAAGGCAGAGCTGTTATACCAAATCCACTAAATCATTCCCTCAGCATGTGTCCTTTTTCGTGTTAAGGAGAATGGCCCAGGCAAGTCTGCCCAGTTGCTTCAGTAAGCATTGGTACAATAGAGAAGCAGACTTCCCCTGTATTAAATTTCCCAGGCGCTCCCTTTATCATTTAAGCCATCGTTTTAACTGCCTTGTTTCATAGCGCTTAACTGTCCAAGGAGCTGTATGATTTATATGAGTAAGGGTTTGGCAGCAGCAGCTAGGTTAAGATATGACTTACTGAGTGGTGATACGTTGCCATTGTGTCATTTTCATGGCTTTCAGGAGGTGAGTTACTAAATGTGTAGCTGCATAGCAATCCCCAAGCCAACTGCATTTTTGTATGGGAGAAGCCATGATAGAATTAGAGTAGACATTATGGGTGTCCTCACCAGTATGGAAGATAGATTTCAGACTGCAGCACATGCAGTCCTCCTGGTGAGTCACCAGAAAGATACGTGTTGCTGTGCAGAGTACCAAGAAAGTGAGGAAAATATGTTCTGAGCACAATCACCTGGAGTTCGTCAGTACTTCACTGCTTGGCACTCTGGTGACCACAGCTGGGCATGGGCTGGAGCACAGGACACCATGTTTGCCTTTGGTCAGAGTTGCATAATATTTTTCAGTTACACCTTTGAGAAAGATCAGACAAAACTGTTCAAATACTCTGTTTTATTTTCCTGAGGGGGGGAAGAAAGTATCCTCAAATTTTAAAAGTTTGATTCTCGTTTTTTAAAAAAGTCATTCAAAGATTTTTAACGTACTGAATCATACAGCAAGAAAGAGGCAAGGCCATGTGATTCCTCTTCTCGAGTTAGTCACATTGAGGGTTGCTTTAGGGCTATTCTGCTCATCCATGAGATCATCTCTATCTCAAATTCCATATGTATTCAGTTATTCCATCTTTGAAACACATTTCCTTTCTTTGGATTTCTTCTAATTGCCTTCTGCTGGAGAGACTCTTGTCTTCCATCTACTCAGGACATTACTGGCTATGCTGGAAGGCAAGGCTGTCTTCCAGCTCTGGGTCTGTTGCTTTCCTGATTCAGTGGGGGAGTGAAGCCAAGCGATCACAATTGCAAATCAGGACAGCCATAAAATTCGTGATCATGTCTGATCTATAAAAATAACTTTAAATTTATGTGCCTTTATGATTTTAATTAATATTGCTTTCATCAGAGGCAATTACTAGTGATTAAAAAACTTCAGGCTTCTCAATTTATCTATGCCAGTGTTTAGAAAACATTCCTGTGACCTTTATTTTTGGAATCTGGTGGATGGCATAAAGACCATTAAGGCCATGTAAACACTGGGGAAAAAATAATGCTTATACTTCTGGGAAAACATTTATAGTGATTCACATTTTGGAAGCTGAAACACTATCAATGTTTTATTCCCAGAGTATTTTCCAAGAAAAAGCTTGGATCCATTCCTGAATCAGTTTGTTCAAAATACTTAGGCTCATACTGAAGTTGGATCATGCGGAGAAGGTTGGACAACTGTGCTGTGGGAAAGGGTCAGGAGTCTCCCATCTTCCATCCTGTGACATTAGCACAGAGGCATGAAATAAGCCCATCAGAGTATCTAAGGAGATGTTTGCATCCTACCTAGCTGTAGTGGACGTGTTCACAGGTTCACAGGTTATTCCGAGTTGGAAGGGACCCACAGGATCATCTAGTCCAACTCCCCACCAACTAGACCATGTCACTGAGCTCCTCATTGAGTCTTCCCTTAAACACCTCCAGGGACGGTGACTCCACCACTTCCCTGGGCAGACCATTCCAATGAGCGATCACTCTCTCTGTGAAAAACCTCTTCCTAACATTCAGTCTAAACCTCCCCTGGCGTAGCTTAAGGCCATGTCCTCTCGTTCTGGTGTCACCAGCCTGAGAGAACAGATCCACATCCACCTGGCTGCAACCTCCCCTCACGTAGTTGTAAANTTGCAGTGGATGTTAAAACATCAGGACAAAAGTGTTTGTCTGTTACTGAATCTAGGCAAGCTTCTTTGTACAGAAAAAAATAGAAAATGGATACGTGCTTAATAAAACTCATTAGATGAGGATATACCCACTTTAAGATGGAAATATTCACTATATGGGTACAGAAAGTCTCTGTATCTTAGTCTAGCTATTTTAGAGTTGTTTATTTTCCCTGGTGTAAAGAGGCTACAAATCCTGTGTCATCTTGATGTGAATGAGAACTAAGAATTTTACTGAAACTGAAGCCTTGTAAGAAAATCTCAAATGTGCACTCGTATAACAGGTTTTGAGCGAGTCTGGTGCAGTATTTATTACTACAGTATAAAGGGCTGGGTTCCTTGATGTATATTTCTAGTTGGCATTTTATCAAGGAAATAAACTTTGGTTTTTATTTATTTTGTGACATGTGGATTGAAACTACATTTTCTCTGTCCAAAGCCTTGATTTAAACGCATTAGATCATTAAATTAGGTGCTTTTGCATAAGACTAAAATCGTAACCGAATGAATTATTTATTCAGAGAGAAGCAAGATAAAGTTTCTTTCAAGAGTTCTTTAACATATCAGATTGATAAGAGTCAAAACACCTTTACTGCCATTAAATATTTACCAAGACTTGGCTTTTGGAAGAGGGGCAGTTCAGTGCAGTGTGTTTGGCTCCATGCAATGCTATTGATTAGCTATCAGAAGGACATAGTTAATGGGTAACTGGAGGTATTACAGAGCTCTCCACATTCTTGTCAAGTCTTTTCTCTGAAGATGACCTAAAATAAAGTCAGTTACAACTGGCATTCACCCTGAGACAGATTGCACAAGCTCACCTATGGTATGAACAAAAGGTTCACAAGGATCAGTTGACTAGGTCTTAGGCAATCCTTTCGAGTAGTTGTTGTCATCACTGCTGGACTTTAGAACTGCACGTGTTTACATTTAATTAGAAAGAGCACACAGTTGACATCGCACAGTAGCTATCAATATCAAATCAGAATTGATTTCCGTTCTCTTTCTCAAATGACTGTTTCCTTCAGACTAATTAAAAAAAGCACATAACAAAATGACTCATACAAATTTTAAAGCAAAGTAAACACTATTCCCTGGAGACAAAAATAAAAGTCAACAGTGCATAGCCATTACATTGAGCTTGGTTTCAGGTGATTCTGGTGCCTGCTTTATGATATATATCAGTATTGTCAGATTTCTCTTAACATAGATGCATATATGAAGGACCCCTTCGCAATGAGCAGACACTTTCTGCAGACACTCAATGATTGTTTCAGTTTTCAGGGTCAGGATTCTTATTTGTTTCATCTGAATTGTTGCAGGTTATCTAATACGAGTTGATTCATTAATATTATTACTTTCTGCAGAAGGACTTTTTTATTTGAAATAAAATCCTCTGTGTCTAGGTCACTCATGTAAAATAGAAGTCAGAAGCCGTTATCTTTACCAGTGAGAAGCTGCAAAGCACACTAAAGGCTCAAGCCAAATTAGCCTTAATTTTATGCATAATTTCTGATGAAGAAATCTCCATTAGGTTTTATTTGTTCTGCAAGCAAGTCTAAAGTCAAACTAGGGTGACAGGCAACATCAATTAATGTTCCTAGCAGAAATGTCTCTCTTGAATGTGCCCATTCTTTGTCATCAGGAAAGATTTCTGTGGTTGGCATTTTGGAGAGTAAAGGTTCATGCCAGCAGTACTGTCAAGCCTGTGGGAGCTGAAGGAGTTTCTGAAGGTCCAGACTGTGTTGGTGGATGTGTAGGACTGTAGGAGCTGATTCTGAAATGCCTGGTCAGAAGGCCTGATGGTCCTTTATGCTGGAATAACCTGGTTTCCTTGTGAGCAATGGTGTTCAGAATTAAGTTCTTGACAAGGATAATCAGAAAGAAGTAATACATAGTGGGTTTAATTACATAGTAATACACCGTATTCTACTAGTTTCAGTAAGCATGCCAGTGGCTGTTATTTTAGCACACAACCAGAGTTAGTGCTTTCTTAATTAAGTTTAGCTTTGAGGAAAATGATGTACTGTTCTTTAAACAGTTGTCAAAAACATATTCTCAGAATAAAAAATAAATTATTATGACCTTTAGGACAAGATCCTCTGTCTCTCTTCCACCAAGCTTGCGTTCCCTGACATTGGCAATTTCCCTGCTGGCCCCAGGCCAGAGCTGCTGGCTCTGCACAACCCGCATACACACCCCTTCAGTGATCCATGTCAACCAGGAGGCCTCCAGCAACCAACAGAGAGGTGCAGGTGCTTCCAATTCAGCCTGGGAATGGGGAAGGTGGCAGTGCCTCTTGTCTGAGCAGCCTGTGCCCCTCCTCTTTGCCCACTGTCCGCAGCTGAGCCAGGAGCTGCTCTGCCTGTACGCAATGGTCACACTTCCCAGAGAAAGCAGATGGGGGGGTGATACACAGTAAAAGATGGAGTTGCAGGCACCATCTTAAACATCCATTACATTCAAATACTGAGGTCACTGTTGGTGGCAGTTCTGTTTTCAGTTAATAGATAAGATTCCCTCTGTATTTCCAGAGTTACCTAAACAATCTATTACTTAGGGAATAACTATAGTATTACAAATACTAAGTTAACGTTATTTTGTTAACTGAAGCCATTGGGAAATACTTAAGAATGGCCAAAGCATATGAATTGACAATAAAAAACATATACAAGATAGCAATATTCTTACATGTAACTTATAGTATGTTAAGTAAACACTGTACTTTTTTTTAATTTCCACTTAATTTTACTTACTTAGAAGAAAGCCTTCAGGGTGCACTCTGTGAATGCTTGGGCTAGAGTATGCTAATACGTCCGATTCCCTGTCAAAGCATGATGGGAACATTTTACAGAAAGATGGTTCTAAGAAAAATGTGTAACCTGGGAAAGCTGTGAAGAACATCATCAGTAGTTACTGTTGTGTAGGAAACATAGTCCCCTAATTCATGGAAGAAATTTGTGATCCTGTGACTCTGTGTCCTGAATTTAGCACATATACCCTGAAGATCTCCAATTAGTGTTAACATGTATCAAGTAATCTTCAGGATTAAAGCATAAAAACTACAGTAGTCTCTTCTGTAAACTCAGGTGCACTATATATGTGTTTGTGGAAAAATATACTATATGTATGTGTGAAATAAACTAATGCTATGTTATCATCTTCCAGTCTCAATTAGAGATAACAGAAACTCCAGCTCTAGGTGCATCATGTACCCAGGGACTTCAGGTGAATTTCTTAGCTATGAGCTGTTTTATTTTGGGTCTATGATGTAGCTGAAGCAAATAGCACCACAGCTGCAAACACCTCAAAAATCCTTCCTTCTCGTCAGATTCGTGTATGTTTTGCTCTATTTCAACTGAACAGTTGTAATCCAGAAATTATTTTTGTGAATCTTCTGAACCATGTGGTGGTGTAGTGAATGTGAGGAATGGTGCTGAATGTCGTGTTCGTATCACTCATGTGATGCTGTGCCATCTGAGCAATTTGCCCAGGAGCTGCATAAAGTGGACAGGAGACATTTGATTACTGTGCAACTCCCTAAATGAAGAGTTTGTAATGGAGTTATGGTTTCCAATTATGTCTTGTTTGAGAGCATGTCTTGCTGATCCTTCAGCTTCAAGAAAGGCTCAAATGATTAACTCATATGCCCTGTTTCCTTACTACCTCTCCCGGGCTAGTCACAGGGAAACGATGTGGGTACTATAATGGTCTTGGAGAGTGAAAATGAAGCTGAAAAGAAAATGTTTCCTGCTTGATGTCACCCGAAGTCCATCTGGGTTCAGTTTTGTCTCAAATTCAGCTTGTGCTGCATCTAACTTAACTCAGTCAACAGTGATGAGTTTCTTGACATTAGGGAAGCTCAGAGCACCTTGCAAAGTTAGCATTGTGGTTGCTCTTATGTAAACATGAGGAAACTGAGGCCCAAGGAGGAAAAAATACGTTTTCTAGTGGCCTTTAATTTGTATTTGTTAAAAACTGGAAATTCTAACAGGGATGACCATCAGTTGTAACTTTCACTGTAGCTAATGAACCTGTGCTTGAATCATCTAGTGTCCAAACTGTTTGGACCCTTGTACAGATCACAGATTTTTCTAGATCATTTCAGGAGAGCTGGATGAATCTCAGGTTGCTGCTTACCGTGGATCCATACACACATGCAATTGAGTTTGGACAGTACGGACCCTCATGATGAGCACTAATTGGTCAACATGTTATCCTGTAAAACCATAACATCATAGGACTAACCGCCACAAACAAGAAAATCAATAGTGGTCACCAGGTTTGGTGAGCGAATATAAAAGAAAGAGGTTGCCTGAGCTCATCCTAGACTAAGAATGCATAGGTACACCACACATGAGAGAGTGACACTCTCTGATGGACTGTGACAGTGCAAAGAGCATACTCTGAGTTATGTGCAAGGAGTGTTCCTATTATAACATGATCTGTAATGTGTGTGCTAGACTCTGGCACAGTTGCTGTTTTTAGTTAAATTTGTGAGTGATGGTTTGGCTGACTGTACTGAGAAGAAAACACAGTTCTCTCAGCTTGTGTAATTGCAGCTGAAGAAAGGCTAGTAAAATATTTGTCTATGGTAGGGCAATGCCATCTAGTTACCAGTCTACCAGCTGTCAGGCTCCTGACTCACATGTAATGCAAACTTGACCATTTTATATCCTCCACTTTACAGGAAAATGTCAAAGTCCTTCTAGGTCTTACAGGCTTTTTTTTCATATCATCTTACTGCAATGTTTCCTAAGAGCACCTTGGAGGTAGTATTTTCAAGGTACAGTGATCCCCCATTAGTCACAGGCTGTTGGGTCTGGCCCTCTTCACACGAGTCTTGGAATCCACGAAGATAGCGAACCCACTAAGTATTCAAGTATGCCACGCCCATAGCCACGCTCCCAGCCCTAATAAGGTCTGGAAGATGGTCCTGAGAGCGAGGCTTGTCTCAGTCGCCTGCGGGCTGCCTGACATGGCTGTGCTCCAGCAAGGGAGGCGGGCGGCTGCTGCATTTGGCAGCAGGGCGCTCAGGGTGGGTGAGTGGCAGATGCGGCGGCCATGGGGCGGGCAGGCGGCAGTCGCGGCAAGCGTAGCCCCTGGGCTCCGCCAGGGCCCAGCCACGGCACCTGCCTGACTGTGGGCACACAAAGGGCACCACAGGGGTAGAGGGGGAAGGTGCCTCCTGCTCCCACACAGACACACACAATTCTCCTGCAGTCTGGCAGAGAACAATGCCAACCATGCAGACACCCCAAGGGCCCCCGTTCCCTCTGCCCATAACCGCTCCAGCAGCTTCTCCAGCTCCTTCCCGCCCATGGCGCAGGTGCCTGCCCCCCCCTGCCCCGGCTCAGCGTGGCCAGGCACCAGCCCGCCAACCCCCACAGGACAGGGGAAGGTGCCTCCCGCTCTCATGTACAGACACACACAATGGCAGCCCCGTCACCCCATCTTGTAGCCCAGCAGAGGACAATTCCAGCCGTGCAAAAACACACATTTACACTAAACACATCCTGGCCACGCCGCAGAGACCCTCGGCTGGGACCAATTTATATATTCATGAGTAGACTGGGTTTGGGGTAGGTTCTGCGTGTTCTGCGCACGTGCCAGGTCCCACAGCGTGCTGGAAAATCAACAGCGACTATTTGGATCCCTCAGATTACAGATCACAGCTATGCGGAGGATCACTGTATCAGTGTTGCCTGGCCCTTGAGTGCACTCAGCAGCATGAGGGGATGCTCTTCAAAGCCATCCTGAGTGCAGGCTGAGATCTGAGAGGTCTCTAGATCTTACCTGAGTGTGAGAAACATTTGTGGTGAAAACCAAGATCATAACTTGTAGTGGTTTGACACTGGCTAGATGTCAGGTACCCACCAAAACAGCTCTCTCACTCCTCTCTGCAAATGGGGGAACAAATTTGTCTGCAAATAACAAAGCATTTCATGAGTTGAGATAAGAACCATAAGATATCCCTTGCTGATCACCTTCAGAGGCAAAACAGACTCCAAGTGGTGATATTAGTTGAATTTATTACTAACAGAACCATAGCTTAAGAATGAGAAGTAAAATAAATCTTAAGGACACCTTCCCCCCACTCCTCTCCTTCCAAATTCTACCTCATCCTCCCCAGCAGTGCAAGGAGATGAGGAATAAGGTTTATGATCAGCTGTTGTTTCTGACACTGCTCAGAGAGAGGAGTCCTTCCCCTGCTTCCCATGGAGTCCCTCCCATGGGAGACAATCCTTCACAAACTGCTCCAGTGTGAGTCCTTCCTATGGGCAGCAGTTCTTCAGACACTGCTGCCGCATGGGTCACTTTTCCAACAGGGTACAGTCCTTCAGGTACAGGCTGCTCCAACATGGGTTCTCCACAGTCCACAAATCCTACCAGGAAATCTTGCTCCAGCATGGCCTATTCTCCCCCACAAGTCAGCAGGTCCCTGCCAGGACCCTGCCCCCTGTGGACCTCCCACAGCATCACAGACTCCTTCCAGCATCCAACTGCTCCAGTGTGGGCTCCTCCATGGGCTGCAGGTGGATCTCTGCACCCCTGTGGTCCTCCATAACCTGCAAGGGCACAGCTGCTCCACTATGGTCTTCACCACAGGCTACAGGGGAGCCTCAGCTCTGACACCTGGAGCACCTTCTGCCTTCTCCACTGTCCTTGGTGTCTGCATTGTTGTTCACATCTTCTCACTCTGCTGTTCTCTGCCAGCCACCTTCATCTGCCCCTTAACTTTTTTCTTCGTTCTAATATACGTTATCACAGGGGTGTTACTGTTACTCCTGAGTGGCCCAGCCTTGGCCAGCAGTGGATTCAGCCTGGAGCTGGGATTCGCACTGCTGGACATGGGGGAAGCTACCAGCAGCTTCTCAAAGAAGCCTCCCCTACAGCCCACCCACCCCTTACTCTAGCCACCCACCTCCTTTTCTGTGGCCCCCTGGCCACAGGAACCCAATAAAGACCTACGTGCCTTTGTGAACATTGGATATGTTTATCACTGGGATGGAGGAAGAGGGAGGGGATGGGTAGGGAATGTTTAAGGAGTTTCTGGGGTTTTTTGTTTAGGTTTTTTTTCTTTTCTCTTTCATGAGATAGAAGTTTTCTCTATGTTGTTCAGTAATTCCTTCAGGTGGAAAATTCATTTCCCACCTTGCAGCAAAAGTATACCTGGAAAGGCAAGAAGTGTGTTAGGAACAGCACTTCACAGAAGTTGATTTTCAGCCAAACTCAAGTCCCTCTGGGAGCGGTTACAAGCAGTATTTTTTAGCCCACTTGAAGCTCCTCTGACATTGGAGGATGAGGAAATCTCTTGTTTTCTGTAGGAGCTGTGTAAGTGGCATCATCACATGTCACTTTTTCTACTGCCTGGACACAGGTAAGATGGGTCCTCAGAGCCATGCCGGAGCAGGGAAGGGGTTGTGCTGCCATACTAAAGCAAAAGGCTTAATATAAAGATCATGTGAATTACTGAAATACAGGAACTGTTTGAATACTTATGTGATCCATTCTTCAGGCCTAGAACTTTATTTTAGATTTACAGCATCAATGTTATTTGAAGACATAATCGTGGTGACATTAATGAAGGAATTTCAAATTAGTATCAGAAGGGACTAAGTAAAAGTATTTTAACAAAGCATGTTTTGATGGAATTTGGCAATTGCATTCTTTTGAAAAAAAACATAGAAGGTCTATCAACCACAGTGCCTTTATCTGGAGGAATCAAATTGGCTACTAAATGTAAACATCAGGATCTACTGGCCCCTCAGATGCAATCGTTATGTGTTAAGACATGTAGTAGTGTGTAGCACACTGTATTGTTCATGGCCAGTCTTTGAGAAGGAGCCCAGTTGTAGCCAGATAGAGCCAGTATTTTGGAATCTAAGTAAATTACTATATTTTTCATGTATTCTGGGAAAAAAATCCCTCTTAGCTGGTGTGAACAAGTTAGAATATTTAGGCTATCATCCGGTTTTTTATTTGTTTTTAATCAGAGACCCATATATTCACTGAACAGTTTAGCTTCTCATCTGTTGTTCTTTTTTTCTTTTAATCCTATGCCAGGTGTTTAAGAATTGGGCAGCAGTCATATTTCGGTAACCTGCTTTCGACATTATTTGCATACCTTTCTGTTTTTCCCTCGTGGTCAATACTCAACCGTAGTAGAACTTCAGTCAGTACATTTTATGTGCAACTGCTAGAGTAATTTTTTTTCAGTTAGTCTGTTCTAGGAATTTTAATGTCCCTTCATAAAAATGTATATTTTCACTATGTCTTCATTTAATTGAAAAGGTTCTTCAAATTATTTTCAGATAATCACAGGAAGTAGGCATAATGACACATCAACACTGACCTTTTGTCTTCTCTATTTCTTTTAGTTCATCCACATTTCATTTGTTCATGTGTATTATGTTTTAGTTCATATATGATTTTCCTCCATGGGCTGTTGGAACAGTGTTCCATACTAAGACTTTAATAAATATGCTATTTATTTAATATGCTATTGCTTACTAGTAGCTGTCATGTAGACTGCCTTGAATACTGTAATCAGTGTGCCCTGCTACTAGAAATCCACGCTGAAATTATGTTTGACTTGTCCATAACTTTCTGGCACACAAATACAAAGCATTTAGTGCTGTATTCTGTTTTGTGCCATGAAAGAGTATTTAGTGTGTGCTCTGTGATTTGGAGTCTCTATGAACATATCTCAAAATCATGGATGAAACTGAATGGGTTGAATATACATCCATGGCACTTCAGCGTGAAATAGATGACAAATGTGTCTAATTTTGCCTGAGTGAAGCCAAAACAGTGGATCAGAAAGGAAAGTGAAAGAACTAATAGTGGAGGACAGTACAGATATTGCAGTGTCCCATGATAAAACCCTGACGCTGCCAGATTTTCTGTCTTCTATAGACAAGCCATTTAAGACACAACATATATTCTAGTACAGCTGTTACTAGCTTATTTAAAACAGCATCAAGAAATATTTTAATATTGGCCAATTACCTTTAGAATTGGTTAGCATATGCAAATCGCTTGCATTTCTAAGTAATCCTGCTGATTGATTGATTTTCATTTTTGCATTGTGTGTTTTTATTCCTTTCATTATATTGAAAAATCTTACTTTGCAAATAGACCCCCTGTAGCTGGTGAGTCTTCTTGCTGAAAGAGAGTCCTGTGTAACATGAATTAAAACCAGTAACTTACACTGATTAACTCATCACACTTAATGTAAATCACACTACTTTTTGCTGCAGCTCAGAGGTGATCAGCAAGATGATACAGCTGAAAAATACTACCTTTTAAGTTTTTGCTGAAAAGTTTTTTTACTTTTTACAATTGTGATGACTGTTACATATTTCTAGAAGTGCCTTGTGGAAATTAGTTTTCTTTTTGTTCTGTCACTTTCAAAATAAAGCTTGTTTTGCTTTAAGTGCATATATGGCAATATTGAAATTATTAAGCTGAGTGTAGTATTCTTGCAACTCGACTTTTGACTGAAACTTAGTAACTTGTATGATTTGTTTTTACCAGGTTATACAAGTCTTTGTCGGAAGGAATAAGTCTGAAAAACCAGCCTGCTTGTGCTTGCAGTACTTCTGAAGCAGGACTACAAGGCAAGGAGGATGTTGTTTCCCTAACTTATCACCAGATAGAAGATCTGGCAGCTCAGCTGCAGCAAAGTCGGTCAGAGCAAAAGGACACAGAGATGAAGCTTCAGAAAGCCCTGGAAGCTTCATGGGAGGCCAATGAAAAAGTTCAAAAGTAAGTCACTTGCCTTCCAACAAAAATTGCAGTTGAAGTGCAAGTGAAATATTATTTCTTCTGGTATGTTATCTGTAACTGAAAGTGTGTCAGAAGGCATCCTTTAAAATAATTCCTTCTTTGCCCACTATCCCCTACTGGGTGATCGTTTTAACAGTTTTGTGTTATTAGGCAAGTCAGTGTGCCTCTCTTTACTGTTCTGGAAATTGTTTTCTCCATGTGCAAGGCAAAGAGGAAGTCTTTCCATCCCCTATGGATGGTTTTCACTGTCTTTTTGCCTGTGGCAATCCTATGGAAACAGAGGATTTGCCTTTATAATTGCATGGTATGTTATTAATGTTCTCATTTTTGATCTGTTACACATCTGGCAGGTTTCATGCCTTGGTAAATGCTGATGGAATTGTTCAGGAGTGGCTCCAAATCTCACTGAGAGCCACAGAAAATCTCTGAGCCAGTGAATAGAGATTGTATGCTCTTTCCCATCACAAGATTCCCTGTTAAAAGGTTGCTGAACACCAAAACCTAAAGTTCATCTCCACTGAATTGCTTACTGTCATATTTGTTATTACTAGCACATAAGCCTTTTAAAGTCTCATTTCTGGGACATGGATAAATGTGTAGGCAGAGCCTCTTGACAGTTCGGCACTTCTCATCTCTACATTACATTCATAGCTGCAAAATTCTCCTCTCACCCTTCCAAGATGGTCAATGCAAATTGTCTTCAACTTTAATGTCTGCAGCATATTTACACAGTATCTAGAAATTGGCTTATAATATATATATAAGGACTTAATGAGAGTTTTTCCTGTTTTTAAAAAAAGATGTGCTAAGTTCTTTTATTTTAAAAAAATCATAACTACATAAAATATAGTTACATGAAAATACATATTTTCAGTCATCTCCTTAAAAATTCCAGTGGTTGTTAGATAATCATTCAAGTCTTTATTCTGAGCACTTAGATATATTTGAGATTTCAACAGGTGTGAGCTTGATAAAAATAAACATATGAAAAATAATTAAAGCTTGGTAAAAAGAATATTGGTTGAACCTTTCCGTATGTTGATTAAAGTTGTTACATCTAATTTTATTTTTAAACATTTACTTGCAATAGATATTTAAGTAGAGGTTGAGTTTTCATTGGTTTTTTTTTTTTTAAGTGAAACAATCTTGTTTAATCCTGACTACCAAGGATATCCAGAGCAGAAATGCAGACACAAACTGAATTAAAGTAGTGGTGATGCGCTGCTATAGTGAAAAGCACTTATGTAATTTAAAATGCTCAACTACTTGGGAAAATTTTGGTCAGGTTAGTTTTCATTTATTCCTAAGATCAAGTGACTGAGCGTATAGCAAAATTAAACAATTGGTTGAAGTCTTTTGATGACAAAAGCATGCCCTTTTTACCAAGAAACTGTGGAAATGCTCTGTGCATCTTCCCAGCACCCAGAGTCATCCACCCCCATCTTATAATTCAACCTGCAAACAGATTAAGCAGCTGAGTTTGTGGAAAGTGTGTTTACTTTGAGCTAAGAACCCTTGTGTGACACTATAGAGATTCCTCTGACACCTCTGGGAGAGCTACACAGACAGTTCGTACTCATCAGCAGGGAAACCAGGCTGAGAATTCCCAATTTCTTTGTAGCCAAAACTGCTTCATACAAATCAGTGTTTGGCAATTAGGCAGGAACTCATTTGTTAGCTTAGCCTTTTATTTCAATGATGTAGAATATTCTACATTTCAAAAAGGAACTGACAATTTATAAAACTGTCAATGCTTAGAATTGGTATTACTAATTACATTAATATTCATTATTAGCACTGCCGTAAGAGGATGCCTAATGTAGTTTAAAATGTGACAGTAAAATTCACAGTCTGAAGAGAGTTCTAAAATATCTTTTTTTTTTCTTGATTTCTCTTAAATGCTCAACTAACATTGAATTCTCATGTATGAGGGAAGTAGTTCTATCAACTGTATAAACTAGTATAAACTAGTTTCTCAATATTATTCATTAAAATAGCAACAGTTAAAATCAGAACTTTGATGTTTGCGTTCAGCATAATATACAGAGTTTGAAACAGAGATGTAATTTCTCCACGGCATTGCCATCACCCCAGCTATTGGTGTCCCCCCTGGCAATTGTTGTCTTCTAAACATGAGATCCAAGTCAGAATAGTGGTCCTGTGTTTTCCCTCAGGACAAAAGGCATCTAAAAAATTTCTGGATCCTATCCCACAAGAAACAGTAGCTGTGAACTAGAAGGAAGGTATGTTGGAATCTGCTTCTAGTGAACTTGGACATAGTAGAAATCTGTTTATTCTGAAGTAGGGTGAACATCTCATATTGGCTTGCTGCAACATGAGATATAAATTGAGGCTGTTTGCTCTTGCTGTGAAGACGATTCACCATCCTAACAGGGGTGATGGTGTGAAACAGAAAATGTTGCTCAGAAAGTGACCACACAGATTTAGCTGCATTTGTTTGAATCTATTTTGATTTTGAAACATTATCATGATGCACATTAGATTTTTAAGAGAGCACTATTCTAGTTTATAAAGCAAGTAAATGTTTTAACTGTGATCTGTGTAAATGTATGTATGGGCACACATAACAATACTTATTTATTCAGTAGAAAATTATGATGACCTATAGCCTCCTATATTTGATTAATGTTTCTAGTTCATAGTTATAAACAGAGAATTAGGACAACAGAACAGAATTCACCAGAAGTGTTGGTGTAGTGCCACGGGCCCCCTGCAATTTTGTCCTGCTTGAGAAGCCAGGAGCCAGCTGGTGCAGCCCCAGCAGGGAAATGGAGCGGACCTGGAGAAGGTGGCTGGGAGAGACTGTGAATTAATTAATATCTCTGCCAGCAGAGGAAGCAAGGCATTTCAAAACTGTCCTTCCGGCTGGAACCTCTGGGATTGTGGAGTGGCTGCTGATGTCAGTGAGATCAGAGGAGGTTATAATGTAATACCAAATCAATATTAGCCAATTATCAGTAAAGGTTGAGGCCACTTTTGATGTGGTTTTTCCAGGAAATGTTCTGTTTTTCTACAACAGCTTTGCAGCTGGAGTGAATTTTAATGCAATTTGTCTATTGAGGGCTTCTATTTTTTTTCTCATAATTGAATGATTGTAGCTCTAAAGCACAGCTTTGTGTGTGTGTGAGCACAGATACACTCGCAGACTCATATAGCTGTGTAAGGTGGCAGAAGAGGGCGAGTAGGTAGAATTTCTATGTAATCCTCTAAAAATAAACACAAACCCACAAAGAAACAGTGCAGTGCTAAAATACACAAATATGAAAATAAGCGTAAATAGTGAGAAGCATGCTGCTTGGCAAGGTAGTTCTGATTCTGAATAACGCAAATGTAAATCAGAAGTTATTGCTTCGTCTGTCTTTAAGAGTTCATTAAAGAGACCTTTTCTTTTGATTCTTTTTTCTTTCTTCTAAATAGGAAGTCAGGAAAGTTGCAGATTTGGATAAAATATCTCAGTGGATTGAATGTGTAAGAAAACTTTAAGTGGTCTTCTGAGTAAACAGTTTTATCTAAGGAAATTACTGTCTGTCATAAATGAAATTCTATCCTTAATAACATTTACCTTTAAAGTTTGATGTTTTTGACACCTAGATTTCACTGTGACTAGAACACAGACCCTTTTTTTTTGTTTAGTCCTGAATTTCCCTCCAGCATTTCTGAACATGCTTTCTTTGCTTTTATAGTTGTACACTTAGTTTCTTAGCTGTTGCTGATAAGTAAGTTGATTGATGACACAAAAAGCCCAAACAGTTCTTACAGGTGATTGATACAGTTGAAAACAATTTTAAAAAACAAAAAAAAAAGAAGTAAGCATTTATTACTTTAGTGTCCCCCCCTTCTGCAAGTAAAACAAATCTGCTTTCCAAGTACAGGAGCTGTGTATGTTTCGCATCAACATCCAAGATGTTCTTCAGTGCTGGCTAGAGGGTCAAATCTTTCTCAGAAGGATCTGAGCAGAGCAGTTGAATGAATATTTGAATAATCACACCACAATGTGAGGTGACCCTCCGACAGGGGACTGACCAGATACAGATATGGATTTTGGGAAGAAGCTCTGATGCTGTTTTTTAACACAGCTGTGAGAAGAATGTGTCTAAGACCCAGCAGTTTTTCTGGAGTATGGCTGGCAAAAGAAACCATGAGGAGAAGAGAATTTAACACATGGGTGTAAGAGAGTCCGCTTCATTGATGCGTTCTGAGGGGAATGTCTAATGACTGAAAGAATCAAACTTGGCAATGAAAACACAAAGCTCTTTTCATCAATTCAAACGCAGACTCTAAAGCTGCAGATGGCTACCTCCAGCCTTGCCTATTCAGTGTAGCGTTGTATAAAATGACACTTGGGTGAATACTAATAGATCAAAACAAAGATTTAATAACATAAAGATGTGGTGTTCATTTTTAAATGAGGATACAGGTCAGTGTCTCAGAAAAGAGTGAAATAAGTATCTTTATGTATGGGTCTAAAGTCCCCAGAGATTTTTAACTGCAAACATGATATCTTTAGTGTGCGGATTGTATTCAGTACAGGATAGCTGTGCAGGGAACAGGCTAAAAGCAAGATTTCTCAATTATTTTACTAATTAAGTCTTTTTGCAGCATGCAGATGTTGTTAGGTAGTTATCTCCCTTTTAAAATCATACCTATGTATATTTAGTTGAAGTATACATTGTAGCTTGTTTGCGTTCAGTCACTTCTAGAAAAGAATGGAGCTAGTTGATTAGAAATTGCAGGCAGAAGCACTGCACAAAAGAAACAAGTTGTACATTCACTGGGACTTAAAGCTGTTTGTTTTGAAGGAACTACCAAATGTTAGAGAAATCAATTGAAATTTGAGAGATGGAATTATTTAGTTTTCTTCTTTCAAAACAATAGTTTTTATTTTTTTTTACTTTCTTAAGATGTTGTGTTTAGACATTGAGACTTTCCTATTAAAAATATATTGCTCTATTAACTTACAGAACTGTATTCTGGTGAATATCAGATCAAAACAATAAATACTGGATGCTAGGAGGACAACTTCTTAGATACTAATACTTTCACTGATCTGTGTCAGTTAGCACATGTCAATTTAGCACATGTTGAAAGTGGTTTTGCTTTTTGGAAACCACTGTGCTGGCTGCTGCTGTGAAATTCTACTGGATTCGAATAGTTTGTAATCTTTTAATATCATATGGGGAATAATCTAACTGGTACTGGCATTTTGAAATGTAAAGTATGTTCTAGTGTCTTGTTGAAGAATGTAGATATAGAGCTAGTTTCTTAGTTACAGCAAATTGACTTTGCTGTGTCAGACTAAGTTGCATTCATTTGTCCCAGTTAAGGACCTGTAGTTTACTGAGAAACAGATGCTGGTGGGTGCATTCAAAAGGTGAGTGAGTGAGTGAGTGAGTGAGTGAGTGAGTGAGTGAGTGAGTAAGTGAGTGAGTGAGTGAGTGCAAGGTGCTAAGCATCTCTTAATTGCTGTAGCAATCCACAGAAGTCAATGGCTATGAGAGTATGTATGGAAGGAAATGGAGAGCCAAGGAAGATGACTTTAGTAGCAGTCTAGGATACCAATGCAAATTAGCAAGGGTTCTGGACTTTCAGAATTGGATCAAAACTTATTAAAGGAGATTCAAGATGGAAATAACTGCTTGATGAGGGCTGATGTGTTGGCTGCCTCATACAATGATTAAAAGCAGATTATAAGCTCCATGGGGCCCATAAGAGATACACAGTCTCCACAGGCAGGGTTTTATGGTGTTTAGGAAACCCACATTAGGCAGATGGAAGATTCCCAGACACGCAAAACTACCACATACCCTGAAGAATTCTGAAGAGCTGATGCAAATTTATTTGGCATGCAAGACATGAATAGAAATATGAGAAAGTACAAAACACACAATCTAGTAACAGTCACTTTATATCATGTACAAAAATGTTACCGATAACCAGAGGAGCAATAACAGGCAGTGTAAATGTACTGGATTTAGAGGCAATAGGCTGGAAGTAGTCTGCTTTAGTCAGGGAGGAAGTAAGACTTACAAAGTGTGAAAAAATTTGTGTATGATCTAACTGAAGGCAGTACGTAGTGGGGTCAGAATTTATTTAAATACTTGGAATTCTGCACTAATGCCAGTGATTCCTCTCAGAAAAATTCCCCTCTGCAGACTGTACTAATATGCGTGATGAAATGAATTAAACAGTCTTGTAGAGATACCTGTTTGTCATAATGAAAAAATTGAGTAAGCCAGTGAGGTTATGTGCAGCCTCAGAGAAATTCAACATATAGACAGAAATCAATTTTTCTGGGTCTGGAGGAAATAAAATATTGAGCTAGTATTCAAATCTAAGGTGAGCTGAACAAATTCAGTCATCACTGGTATATTCTCTGGACTGTTGTAGTTATACTGGCACTAGGCACTAGGCAGACTGTTTCCCTTGGTAAGGCTAAAGTATTATTCATGCTGGACAAAAGGAAATATATAATTTTTGGAAAGCTGTAATCAAATGTATTTTCTGCATTGGATTATATTATCTTTATTGAATGACACTTCCCTTACAGTTTTTCGATTGCAGACTTCATGTTACAGTCCAGGTCAAATTTGCAGGCTGTGATGAAGAGAGTGCCTAATAACTGAGTAGCACTAATACTGATGACTTCCCAGCCCAAAGGAGAAAGGACTTGGATCAGCATAAGCAGAAAACTTCTGACTGAAAAAATTGTAAAACAATTGACTTTTTGTCTTTTCTGCCTGGATTCCTTGGAGACACAAATGGAGAAGCACACTCTGAGTCAGAATAATGCATGCTGGTTTCACTGAGATCCATGCAGAGCAGTGTGAACTCAGACATTTCTTTCAAAAGCTACCTTGGCATCTGCCCCTGCTGCACCCTTAGTTTTCTAGATGCTTGTTTGGGAGCAGGGATTCTCCTCCAGGGTGGCACGATGGATCTGAGTTTCTTCCTCCATCTGTGAAAGTCCTGGTTCATGTGTCCTGTACCTTGGAGGAGTGTTTTAGCCACATCAGTGTAGTCTGGATGCTCTCCATTCCTTGCCTTGTAGTAGAACCACACAGCAGAAAATAATGCAGGCTTCTGAGATCAAAGAGGAGCAGCTAGGCTCCTCACCTCTGACAAGCAAGACCTGATTCTGACACTTACCTTTAGGGCTTTCTCTCAGTTTTATCCAATCCGTCTTGAACAAAACTACAGAACCAGGATCAGAACATTCATCCCCCATTTTCCAGATGAGCATCCTTTATCACCACCCACAGTATCAAACTTTCAGGTTTAATAGCATTTCATGTGTTTCTTCTGTAGAAATTCAAGGCATTAGAAATAAAAGTACTGAAGTCTCTTCAGCCCTGGAGTGTAATGCTCTCATGAGAAGTGGCGGATGTGGTTTAAAACCAAGTTTTCTTTAACTTGGCTGAATGCACTATCTTATAGCATTATTTTTATATTTATTTTGAAAAGGAGGACTGGTAGCACTGTTCTATTTGTCACCTTGAAAAAAACTAGTGGCCTCAGGTTAATTTTAGACAAGGCAACCTGCGGACCTCTGAACAGCTTAAAACAAGACACTTAAAACAAGGGGCTGAGATTGAAAGAAATGAAAACAGGTTTATTTGACTAGTTTAGGACCACTTTTCTTCTTAAACTACTTGTTCCAAATCCTATCCCACAGTGCTGCAGTGCTGTCTGTGCAGTCCAGAGTGCATGTCGAGCTGCATGTCCCGTTGACTATACCAGGGTCCTGACAGATGACCTTGGTGATGTTCAGAATTGCTGCAACAGAGGCTCTTTGAAGTACAAAAAGATTCACAATACCTTTTGGCGTCTTTTTATTTGAAGATGGCCGTTAATGGAGCAGGCTGCGGTATCAATACCAAAGGTCTCATATAGTTATAACGTGTAATATTATCAGAGCAAATAATGGGATATCCATGGGAAAATATCCCATGGATATTTTGGGTGTCATAAATTATAGTGAGATCTGTAGCATCTGACAGTTTATGATCAATGCCAAGATTATGTTCAGTGGTGCACTAAACAGAATTAAGACAAAAATTACCAACCAAACAGAATGTCAGGTATGCTATTTGTGCATTCCTTGCACAGCCAAGATATCCATTGGCTGCAGGGAGCTTCACATGGATGAAAAATGCAAAACTGTGCATACAGTCTAAGTCAAGTATTTATTTTCATTTTGTAGCTGTGGTTTACTTTTACTTAACCTCTGAAAATTGCAGATTGCAGTGTGGATATTGTTTCCTTAAAATATGGGTAGTTACAACATAAACACAAATATTTATTGTCATATGAATATTTATCATCTCAGCCTTTCATGAAAATAAAAGCATCGCTGAAACTTCATTCTCTCAAACAATAAAATGTATTCTATGAAAGTCAAATGTTTTCAGAGTCAACATAATCACAGCATCCCAGTTTTTTACCTGTGTGTTCATTTACGGTTTACTTATAGCCGCTTCACAGGGATGGAAGTTTGTAGATTACAACATGGTTTTATTGATTTATCAGTAACAAAATACACTAAGTATACTCAGTAAACTGGATCAGCTAGCTCTTAGACTTGTATAATATCAGCTTGTTGTGGAATACTTAAGAACAAAATCAGAATGTTGGCATAGTTAACTTCAATGGTGTAAAACAGACATGCAAAGACTAATATTTAGTAAGACCAATAGCACAAACAAATTAGATTTTGAAGTTGTTTGCCCAATAGGAAGAAGAATGCTGACAGTATTTGTAAGCTTATAGTTAACCATTCTATGACAAATTATTTAATAACTTTGAACAGCAGATTGAGTGCTCCTTGAGGAACAGCAAGAAAATTTTTTATCAGACTTGCTTTTTTTTTTCCAAGACGATAAAATGAGTGTCACAGCAAATACTCATTTACTTTAATATTTTATATCCAAATAAAATAAGTCCATGGCATTTACATTGCCGTTACTGAATAGTATTTGGTTTGTTTGCAAGAGTCATTTATTTGTGGTTTGGCTGAAGGAATAAAAATAAATTTGTGGTTCTTTCTGTTAATACTCACACTGTTTCTTAACATATGCAAAAGATTCAATACTGTAAATGTATGTTCAGGAGCTCAAAAAGAAAGCCCAGGCTTTCTGAAGCTTCTGAATTACATATAATCTTTTAGAGAATTGCTGGAACAGATCATTGCAACAACAAATAAAAGTAACTGACTAGGCCAGCAAGGTAAGCAAATTTAATTTTAAGCAAACTGGAAATCATTTAAATTTTTCCACTGCTTTAAATTAAGTATGCATTTACTAAAGCAGGGGCTAGTTATCTGAGGAAAAAATTACAGTTCATGTTTCTAATCTAATACTGAATCATTAATAGCCAGATTTTTCCAGAAGGCTTTCAATTTTTTTAACAAGATTTTGTAGAAGGGCAGCATCAACTGTATATATGAGAGCTAACACCTTTAACCCCATCATTGCCACTGCTGTTTTATTGGTGAGTTACTCAACTTCCCTGTTCTACCTTTATGCTGTGATGTGGGTATAAGGATATACGTCTAGACACTTATCTATTGGAAGGCATAAATCTTTAAGAACAAATACTATCACTTTAGCTTCAGATCATGGAATTCTTACCCTTGGAAAGTATCAGTATTCAGCCTTTGAATGAAAGACGCTACAGGTATTGGAGATGTGTATAATAAAATTATATTGTTAGCACTTTATCTGTGCTTTATATCCATTTTTATCACCTCGATCTTTGAT
>WEKX01025680.1:71835-136503 GCA_013390025.1 Pitta sordida | reverse complement strand
ACTGGGAGGTCATACCCTTAATTCCAAGCTTCAGTCCAATGAATACTTAAACATTTCCTTCAGTCAGAGCACCCTCAAATTTTGAAACTGAGAACAAGACACCCCAGCACCCAGGCTTAGCACAGTGCTACTCCCTTGAGACGGAAGCAACTGGANAATTTGTGTTAGGAAAACACATTCTGCAAGAAGCCAGAAATCATGCAAGTAAGGCCATCTTCATAGCCTGAGCCTAATCTTATCTACTGGAAAGATAGCCAAGGGTTATAGTTTAGGTTTATAAGTCTTTAGATAGCATTTCAAATTCCAGGATGGTTTTGTTTTTATCACTTAACTCCTCCATTTGCAAGCAGAAACTATTGTTTCCAGCTAGTCTGTATATTGGTTTGCAGATAGGACATAAACTACTTGAAGGATGTCCTTTTCTGTCAGTTGGATATCCATTTTGTCTCTTTCTGGGGCACGATTCCCTGAAAGATCACTCTGTGACTGTATAACTCTGTCATATTCAGGACTCATGGATAAAGGCCGTTGCTATCCTTTGGGGTCAGTTCACACTATCACAGTGTAGATAAGGCTGGAAAGGACCTCAAAGGTCATCTAATCCAACCTATAATGCAACTAACCTATTATCTACATCTAGATCATATCGCTCAACACCTCATCCAGCCTACTCTTAAACACCTCCAGGGTTGGCGAGTCAACCACCTCCACGGGCAACCCATTCCAAATCCGGTTCCTTTGGACAGAGATGGAGCAGTGTAGAACAAACCAATCTGTGTGGATTTACATAGTTGCAGAGTTTTTACTGATCCCAAACTATAGTTTAGAGTTAGACTTCTTCAGTAGAATACATGAACGAGGAGAGCAAGCCAAAAATGTGGACAAGTCAGCAGTAGAAATCAGTAGATAATATACATGCACCTGTACATTCAGCTTCTGGGTTCCTGGAACAAACTTCTCTGACAGTTAGAATTTTAAGTCTGCTTTATGGAGACTGATTCTAAGACCAAAATTGTTTTTACTCTCAGGGGTGAAGTTTTGTAAGGCTTTGCTGAAAATCAGAGCAATTGTCAAGCAATTCAGGAGCTTCATACATTCCATCCAGACATTGTCAGCTGTCTATGTTGGATAAGGCAATACACTTTGAAATATAACTAGAAGAGGAGTTGAGAATAGTTGAGAATTAGTCTTGGGGAACATACTTAGCCTGTTTAGGCAGTATTCCTCTGAAGACGAGGATCTTCTTAAAGCTTAGCAACGCATTTAAAAGTACATGATTAAACCAGTAATGTCAAAGCAGCCAACCCCTTATGGAAGTCTTTTTCTTTCTTTGTTAGAACACAGATTCAACTACTTAGTTCCAAATTTGTATAGAGGAAACATTAAGCCACAGAAATTCAAGACTCTTCACAATGTTGGGTCTTTTGCTAGCTTAAAAATACTGGTGGACCAGATGTCCTTTCATAATTTGTGGGGTCTATTTTATTTTTGCACTTCAAGGAAGAACTAAGATGGGCATTACAGAAGTATATAAAGAATATCTCTAGCCGTCATCTTTTTGCTTTTCATGGATGCAAATTCCATCTAGCTTGCAAAGCACAGGACGTTTTCACTTTGGATATGTGCAAATCAATGTAAATAAAATCAAAGCTCTACCTATCCATCTGAATCCGTATTTTTCCTGAATTTTATGTTATTTTGTGCACACAATAATTGTATACAGAATGCTAAAGCAGCATTTGTTAAGAGAGTTTATTTTTAAGGGACAGATTTTGAAGGAGTCTCAAAGTACCAAGAAATAATGATCACCTCCTGCAGTTTTCCAAAAATTCTAACCAAGAAATTAATATCTGTGGAAATGAGGAGTAAGGTCTTCAGAAGCTTTTATAAACATTCCTAAAGGTGTGTGTCTGTCCTTGCACATTTGGACCCTCAGCGCTGAAAGAAAGTGCCCATTCGTCTGTCTGATCTAAAATACAAAGCAAGATAGTTTCTTCTTGAATTACTTGTTTAATTGCTGCATGAGATGCAAATTCAGTGAGTCCCCTTGCTTACCTCTCATGAGAAAGTGTCGCATTGCACATTTAATTTATGAGGACTCTTCACAAGCAAAAAGACAAATGTAATTTGTTAAATCTTTGTCTTAGACTAGAATCAAATATAGTCAATGCTGCTTTCAGTTAAGTAAAATTTGGTGAAATTATAGTGGCGGTTGTCACGGTTGCAAAAATTAACAGAAGTTGTATTCTTCGGTCAGTGTCTTGCATATTTTGAGTAAAACTCTGCAAACACTGAGACTAGTTCCCAGCACCTTCCATTGTTCTGTTTAGATATTTAAGTTACCTTTGATCTTGAGGTATTAGGCTATTGCTGCAGTTTTCCACAAATCAAAATGCTCAGTCTCCAGACTGCAGCATCCCACTGAGCTAGGCACAAAGCCTTATCAACAAGGGGTGACTGTGCCACCCTCACCCCTTTAAGATAGTATCTCATTGGCCAAACAGCCTTTTTAGCTGCCTTTTATTACTCACAAACTAAAATGTTTCTTAGTGTGAGTTGGGATGGCAGAGTTTGGCCCTTGGTCCTAACAAGGAGTCCAGGATTATAACTCCAAAAAGCCCCCTGAAGGCTGTATCCAAAGTTATTAAGCACTGATTCAGCCCATAGCATTATTTTGTAGTCTTAAGTGGAATTTCAATGGCATATTTGGTCTTGTGTCTGTGTAGGGGTAAATTTTGCCCTCTGTTATTTTATCTTTTAAATACCTATTATAGTTTCTCTTTTATGTTGTGGTCTAAATCTCTATCAAAGGTATGGTATCTTAATCCACTGTTGCTTTTTTTTTCTTTTAACAGAGAATAAATAAATTTGAAACTCCACACATGACTGAAACAAAAGGCAAATAAGCCCTGCATGGTTTGTATTTGGTGAAGAATACCTCATTTTGATGATTTCAGTCATCATTCATTTGAAAAGCAGAAGCTATGATTGTTAAGCCTTGTTATTTTCAATGAAGCTTGACAGTTTCAAGGTTAAACAGAAGACAGCTACTTTCATCTCTGTGGTATTTCTCTTCAAACATGGGCAGCTCTCCTCTAACTTGTTCAGCTCTGGTGTGCAGTGCCATGGCTTGGTCAGAGAGTGGTGCACATCTATACTCAATTGTAAGACAGTGTGTAAGCAGTGACCTCCAACCTGTGTCTCACCAAAGGGAGCTTCAATTACTGAGGTCATTTTTCCCCCTTGTATAAGCCACACAGTATTTCTTTTTAACTGAACAGTAATTTAAATAACCCATGATCTCAGATCTTACTATTTTTATGCCGTCACCCAGAAAAACAATTTGCAGCCCAAATGTTTTGTTTGTCCAAAGAGTTTGAAACGTTTCCCCAGTGCTTTATGCATCTAAGCACATCGGAGAGGGTGCTAGTGTGAGAGAGAGCTACAGCAACAGTTAAAGTGGCTGAGAAAGCTGCTGTGCTTCTGAATATATGTGCTGAATATACATTCTGAATATAAATTCTGCAATTGCACATGGACTGACAACTAATTTAACAGGAGAATTTCCTTTGTCCTATCAGTAACTGAGTTAAAACCATTGGAACTCAGGAAACATTGATTCTTCACTGTGAGAAAACTTCCAGGAATTAATAACCTGTGAAATCCCTGACTCTATACTTGCAAGGACTGACTGCACAGAGTTATAGCTGGCTGGGTGCTGCTTCCACAAAGATGAAGAAGTGCAGTAGATGTATGTTACAAAACCAGGAAAAATGCGCTGGTTAGTTAAGAAGGAAAAGCAACTGTTGGAAAGCTAGAACTGAACTTTCCATATACATTTCCTGGTGTCTCATGATTACATTTGGGTGGTGAATTCTTAATCTCATTTAAGGAATTCAGTCACCTGGTGAGTACAATGAAAGGTGTACCTTCATGGTGCTTGGTGGTTCCTGGAAAACAAGAGTGTTTCAATACATACTAAGTGTGTTAGTCATGACTTGTGGCAATAAATCCATATTAACTAGTTTACCTGCACTGAAGTTACTAATGCGTCCATGAGATAAAATGGATTTTGCAATTTTGATAAAGCTGTGCTATTTTTATTTCTTATCTGCATTTCTCATGTTGAATAATATATTTTAAAAAATCAAAAACCAAAACTATCTTTTCAGATTAAAAAAAGGTCAACTTTGTAGCAGTGAATGCAGCTATTTGAAACTACAACTCTATTTGTCCATTATGGAACATATGTGTATAATATTGTGTATATGTTTCTAAAAGCATTCTGCTATACACAGCATTTGCTTTTATATACAATTATACCCTGTCCTTCATGAGGAACGGGACAGGCCACGGGCCTCATGAAAAGCTAAATTTGCAAAGAAGTGCAGGTTGTTAATATGCATGCAGGCCACGCCTGTTGCTCCACCCCACGGAACTCCAGAGCGCTGTGGACAATTTTCTGCTTCTCCCCTCAGGCTCTCTGAGCACGGGGGAGCAAAGGGAGCCGTTTCTGAACCCCCTCTGAGACGGGTGACGCCCCCGCCCCCGAGAATGCGCAGGCCTCTCCGGGCTGCCGCGCCCGCGTGCTCACAGCCCAAACCCCACGCCGCTTCCCCCCACCGACCCTGGCGCTCGCGTCTGGGCACCCCAGCCCCGCAGCACAGCCCAACGCTGGCAGCCCATGCTGGCAGCCCCTGCGAGGCGTACTGGCCCCATGGCTGCACCACGCCGGGATNGGGACAGTTTCCCAGCTCAGGGACAGGGGCACGGTGCCCCCATTGCAAGCCCCCTCCCCGCAGGGCAGGGTGAATCCCGCCCCACAGGCACCGCAGCACTGCCCCTCGGCGGAGCAGAGCCGCTGTGCATGCGTCGGCCAGGGGCCCTCGCAGACAGCTGAATCCAAACTGCAAGAAATTTTCTTCGCAAATGGGCAGGGTCGTAATGGAGAAGTCGCAATGCAGCAGGGATTCACTGTGGATAGTTTATATGGTAGAACTTTTGTTGAAGGAATCCATAAAATACAGGCAAACTGAAGAAATAGCTTGAATGAATGATTACTGGAGTGCTGAAGAGAAACGTGTGCAGATGGAAAATGCTGAACAAATTTAGTCCTTTGCATTTGCCTATGTACATTAACAAAAGGAAAGAATAAATTAAGCCGGTGAGATTCTGAACATGTTTATAACCTGTGCCTTAAAACTAAGAGAGGATTAGGCAGTTTTCTGTCCTACTTATTTAGACTGTTATTTTTTCTGTATTTGGGTTGACACAAGAATCCTCCAGGCCACCTTTGATATATCATTGTCCACATCCTCAGAAACTTCACTTGTTGAATATTTTGAAAAACTTTTTAACATAAAACAAATGGGGGTTTAGATGTAAATTTATAAACTGAACAGTAAAAGTATCTGATGGACAATGGGAAAGATATTTTTAAAGGGGAAACAACACTTAAGTTTACATTTAACAAGGGCCATGGACCACTCCTATTTTTTAAAGTGCAAAAATTCAATGTCCTGCTTACACCAAAGTGTTTGTGTACTGCAGGATTGCTCCGAAGAGTTTTCTGTTAATGCCTTATGGGGACCTCAGATGCTACATATACTACAAAAGAAAAGTGATTTGATGTATATCACTGACTGCAAATGGGTTGCATTGTAGGTTTAAAAGTTTTCTGTAAGTTGTCTGCATTTTCCCTTAATGTCTGTCTTTTACAGTAGTGCTTTGTTTCTGAGCATGACCACCACCAGGACAGCTTGGTTCAGTGCAAACACTGTCTCTTTCAGCCAGTACATTCCTAACATTAGCTTCCTTTTTTTTTTTCTTCTCTTCTCTCCTTCTCCCCTGCCCCCTCTCAGGTTGGAAAGGCTGGTGGACGTCCTGAGGAAGAAGGTTGGAGCAGGGACCATTAGGACCGTGATCTGATTGAAAGCTGTAGTCTAAGGAAGCATTCACATCTGGTGACCAGGCTGCTTCATTCAGCACTGTGTAAACACTAAAGCCTTAACTTAGCAAACAGTTGTTAGAAGTGGGACACTCCAGCGACATTCCAAGCCGAGATAAAATCAAATCATAAATGTTTAACTACTTTGCTGCTGAGTTCTGTGATTTGTTGAAATGTTTCATTGCAAACATGTATTTGTTTTTAAGCAAATGCATTGTGGCACTATGTACTGTGAAAAATTATGTAGATGCTTATTTTACCATTCTGTTCTCTCAGTATAGTCTTCTGCAAGGCACAGCTTGATCATTTTTTTAAATACTGTAGGCTTCAGGTTCAAAATCCTGCAAAGCAGTTTCAAAAATTAAATCCCTTGTTATTTGTGAGAGTGCAAATAGTGCAGTATTTGTATGTTAAATATATTAATTGATAAAGTGGCTTGGCATTCCATAAATATCTCTGGCTAGTATATTGGATATTTTTCCCTCCTTACTCATAGCCCATTGAATTGCAGCTAGTGACTGTGGCTACATCAAAGGGCAGAATAAATGTATAGCTTTGCTGAATAGCTTCTGCTACTACTTGGCATTTTCAGTGTACATTAAAAAGAAATTTACATTTAGGTTTCACTGGAGGTACATCTTAATAAATTGCAACACAAAAGTCTTGTGACATTGTGCAGTATTTCAGATAGTGGAGAAGGTTTCCTGTATTGTTTTCAATCACTCCTCTGTTCTTTCCTATGAGGGAAAAGCTTTCAGATATTCAGAAAGCACCTCATAGATTCAAAATTCGCCTTTTCAGTGTTTGCCTTTTCTCACCCCTTTCCTACAAGACTTTTTGCCTGCTTCTTCTAGATCTCTGATTGCTCTGCAGTGCAGAAGTATTATGCAGGGAGTGTTTCAGGCAGAACTGCCACCCCCCTGCTTTGTGTACTCGTGAAGTGCCCCAGGATTTGACTCAAAGACTGAAAAATAGAATTTGACAGGGAGGGGAAAAACTGAAGGCTGAGGAGAAAAATTTGAGCGAGACAGACATTACAGGCATTACAGACACAGGAGAGTTAGACCTAGAGTTATGTTTGTGACCCAACCATGTCCCTTTATGAACAGTCAGGTCAGCACCCATATAAACCTGCTCAAGAAGGCAGTTGTAATCTCTAAACACTCTAAATTCAGAAATGAATCTCAGTAGACAGATGGCTTTAAGCTACTCCCAGGACCAGCCAGTTCAAGCAAGGTGGATGTAACTCCTAAAGTTTCCACTTGCCTGCTTTGCTTTGTGTTTAATGTTGTTATGTGGACTTCTCTCTTAATGCTTGCTTGTACAGGTGTTGTAATAGTGCAGTCTAGCTGGAGAAAATGAAATTTTCATTTTGAATATAGAGAGACATTTTAATGTCTGGTTTTTTCCTTTCAAACACTTGCATGTTAAACGTTCCTCATCTGCAGACCTAAGATCCTACTATTTCAGTTCACAAAACCTTCCCCCTTGAAAGAAGATAAGTAGCGTCCGTCCAAGCCAAATTTACCCAAGTCACTTCTAGAAACTTCTGAAGTCCTCCTTTTTGACCTTTGGTCAATCCTAAGATAGCCAGTGAGCCTGGAGGCTCACCCCACACCTATTCAGTGGGAAGAAAGCTTAATGCTTCCTGACTGGAGGACTACCACCCCCCAGGTCCCAACTCCTTCACCATCACCCTTGTGCTGCTGCTCAACACTTCTAGTGACTCTTTGTCCTACTGTCTTGTCACTGAGTTTTAGTGCACTAAGTGAATGACAAGGTCTCCTGAGCTGCCAGTGCTGTTGAATCATTTCTGCTCTAAGGAAGTAGTGAGGAAGGAATAAAAATAAAAAATTTAAGGACTACCATGTTGTGCTAGACCAAGCCCCAGAGACTGCATTTGGCAATAACAAATAGAAGATGCCTAGGAAAGGATATTAAGTCAGGCCAGCACTAGTGACCATTCTCCCAGAAATTTGTTATTATGGAGCTTTCTAAGCCAGAGGTCGTGTCTTTGTACTTGGCAGTATTTTTTCATGACCTCTTTTTGATTCCATTAAAATTTTTTGTATCTACTTGTTCCTGTCATGAGGTCTTACGCAGTTAATGATGCATTGAGTGAAGAAATATTTCCTTTTCTTTGTTATGGATCAGCTCTGTTCATTTGCTATTGCCTAGTTTTTGTGTGAGAGACATGGTGAGTAACCATTACCTGTTCGTTTTGCTTCCATGTCCCTTGTGATTTTACACATTTGGCATTACGTATTTCCCGCCTCTTCTTTTCCAGAGAGAACCCGTAGTCTCTTGTAAAAGAGCCATCTCATGTTTTGAATTGGCCTTGTCATGCTAATCTATTTTTTTTTCAGCTCTACAGTGTTTTTCCTGAGATACAACCAGATATATGCCTGGTATTCAAGATATGGATAAAAAGTTACTTTAATGGTTACCATAAAGATATTGTCTATTTTATTCTCTATGCTATTTGCAATAATTTTTTGTATTGGATTTACTTTATCACAGATTATTTGTTGGTATTAATATTTCTGTAGTGATAGCAACAACTTTAGATGTCATTCCTCGGGTGTAATGTTCAACTCAGAGTTTGTAATAGCGTGTACGAAGATAGAACTGTCTTCTGAATAGATAGTTTTGCATTTATGGATGTGTATTGGGTTTGCTGTGGCTGGTTTTTTTGGTAGCAGGGGGGGCTATGGGGGAGGCTTTTCTTCGAGAAGTTGCTGGAAGCCTCCCTCATAGCTGGCAGAGCTAATGCCAGCCAGCTCCTTGCTGGCCCTGCCGCCGGCCAAGGCCAGGCCAATCAGGAGAGATAGAGATGCCTCTGTGATAACATATTTAAGAAGAAAAAAAGTTAGAACAGGAAGAAGAAGATAGCTGCTGGAGAAGAGCCGTAAGAAGTTGTAACAGCAAATGCAGGCACCAAGGCCAGGGCCGAAGGAGCGGGATAAGGTGTTCCAGGCGTCCCCCTGCAGCCCATGAAATGGAGAGAACACAGGGATGCAGAAGATCCACCTGTAGCCCATGGAGAGGGGACCCCACACTGGATCTCGTGGATGCTGAGGGAGGCTGCAGCCCGTTGGAGCCCACACTGGAGCAGAGTCCCAGGAGAGACGTGTGGCCATGGAGAGGAGAGTCCACACTGGAGCAGAGCTGTACCTGGTAGGATCTGTGTGCTGTGGGATGGGACCACGCTGGAGCAGCCAGTGCTGAAGGACTGCACCCTGTGGAGTGACCTATGGGCAGCAGTGTTTGGAAGAGTTGCTGCCCCTGGGATTGGACTCATGCTGGAGATGGTCATGAAAGACTTTCTCCCTTGAGAGGGACTCCATGGAATGCAGGGGAATGGCCTCCTCCTCTGAACAGTGGTAGAGAAACACCAACTGCCTGGGTTTCCCCTACTCCTGTCCCCCCCGTCTCCTGGAGGAAAGGGGGAATGTGGTGTCTGTTGTAAGAGACGGAGGGGTGGGGGAGAAGGTTGCCTTTAAGATGATACTTCTCACTTTTAAGCTCTAATCTTGTTAGAAATAAATCCTTTACATTTCCACTTTGGAGTTTGTTTTGCCTGTGACAGTAAAAGATTTCTAATAGTCCTCATTCCTGCTGTAGCAAAACCCTTCAGGGTTTTTTTGCCTTTTCCTCTCTCCCCTGTTTGTATGAGGGGAGGGAGGGGGAATGAAGTGAGAGAATGGCTGTGAGTGAGCCACATCCAGCCAGGATGCTTAATGACACCTGTTGTTTTAACATGGATTCCATGGTGATGATGATGTCCTCATCCATTTCTTCGCACAGCTTCTCTTTAATACTCACAGTAGCAGAGTATCATCAGCATCTTTATGACAAATATGGTGATATGAAATATTGCCATCTCCAAATTAACCTCTTCTTCAAGGTGATTTCTTAGTGAACATAGGCTCTGGAGGACAATAAGGTAACTTTTCCTTCACTGTGAAAATGACACATTTATTCTTACCTATTGTTTCAATCTAACTTTGAACTACTTTTTTTTCAATATAAAGGTCTTCCCTCTGATTCCTTGTCAGCTTTGGTGAGGAAGTTGTTTGCTACTTTGAAAAAGCAAGTTTACTAAATCAGGGCTTATTCTCCATGCATGAATGAGCTTAGGATCTTCTTTCTCTGGGAGTATCAAGAGCTCTTCACCTTTCCCCAGATATTTCTGCCTCCAAGTGAGTAATCATACAGCCTGACTGTTTGACCTCCAGCCTCTTGTGTCCACTGGCTTTGTTTGTAAAAGTAGGTTCAGCCAGGCAAAAGCCATCCAGAAGGCATGATGTCAGATACATCTGGTTGCAGGTAATACTGGATTTAGTAAAATTAATTGATAGCTTTGGTTTCATTTGGACATATTATACCTAAGGTGAAAAAATAGTTCCTGACTCTGTCTTATGTCTTGTACCAAGACATCTGAAATTCAATGAGCATTTTAGTTAGGGTGTTTTATCATTAATGACAAATGTAAATAAATTTATATGAATCATTACTAAATCAGGTGTTGATTTTTTTAAATTCAGCTAGAAATGTTTGTCTTCTTTGAAAAGAACTTGGGAAATTTACTGTGCTGAGAGGTGCTAACAACCTGGTGTGTGGTCTTTGGCAAATTCCTTAGTGACTGTCGTTAAAGGTATGCAGCCCCTGAAGAGGTTACTGGGCTCCTCCTTGGAGTTTGCAAAAGCATCTGTGTGGCTAACATCAAAACACTTTTGATTCTTCACCCACTGAAGTGAGCAGCAAAAATCACATAGGTCTGGTAATGGAGACTCAGCCTTTAGTGCCCTCAGCTGAACTTCTGGCCCTGTTGAGCCCAGTCTGACTTTAGCCTTTCATTGTAATGGGGGCAGGAATTCTGCTCTGGTGAGTAGAAATAGGCAATAATGATAACATGGGTTAATTGGTTTGTATCATATGGTTTATTCATTGAGAACTGATTAATGTCTGTGCAGAGCTCTGAAAGTGAAAAGAAGCCTGCCCTTATACAGCAGACAAATGCAATTGTCACTTCTGTCCTAATACACATATAAGAGAAGAATGAGATTGCATCCAATTATGTACCAGGAGTAGAAATTCATTTCCCTCCCACTGGAACAACAGGTCATGATGAAACATGGCTCACCATAGGTGATGCTTCTGGTGATGGTTTTACTTACTGGCAAAATTAGGGTCTCTGCTGTCTTGAAGAGCACTGAGATACGTGGAAATAACCTTCCCCTATGATATTTTTTGTCTTTCTCTTGATGATCCTGCAGCATGTCATGCGTTGGGAGCCATTTCTGGTACATACCAGGGTAAAATATGTAAATAGCATCATGTTGGCTTGGGATAAGAGCATTATTAATGCTTTTCAGCACAGTAATTATATTCCTAGTAAGCCTTCCCTAAGCCCTCACTAATTAACAATATTGTGACAAACCAACGTTAACAGAAAAGAACTGTGGGCCTTTAGTCTTTTAGTACTATTTTTCATTCAGCCCGCAGCCCAAACATGGTGGCATGGTTTACTGTACTAGTGTTGGGAGAACTGATGATACTTTAAAAGTTCAAGGACAGCTCAGCCTTGTTAGTAAAATCCTGTGCCTGAAGTCAGTCTGATTCCTCTTTAGATATATTCACAACAAAGTAACATGCATTAATCATTAATATGAGGGAATATGAAAACTGATTTTATAAAT
This sequence comes from Pitta sordida, assembly GCA_013390025.1. Taxonomy (NCBI): domain Eukaryota; kingdom Metazoa; phylum Chordata; class Aves; order Passeriformes; family Pittidae; genus Pitta; species Pitta sordida. The sequence continues at coordinate 124,854 of WEKX01025680.1, read as the reverse complement.
AAGCCATCATATTGAAATACTTTAGTTATGTCATTATGTTGTCATAGACATATTTATTTATTTATTCATTTATTACAAATCACCAAATCTTTTACAAGGCTGACTTTATATATATTCTTACAAGGTGGTCAAGAGTTGTACCATCTTTAATCCATGTACACAAATGAACGTGCTATCTAAATGTCAGGATTTCTGTATGCTTTCAGTTCCTTCATTTAGAACAATTCCAGATTAAGGCTGTTAGGTCTGTTGGGGTTTTTTTTTCTGTTTAGTTTATACCCCAGAAGATTTTCCTCCCATACGAGAATAAACCATGAAACATGTGAAATCACTGATGAGTAGTTTCTCTGATACTGCGCTTGCTGTGATCACAGCGTTACGTGTACTGACTCTTATCACTGTACCATTTCACATTAGGTCTGCAGAGCTGGACTTTCCCTATTTGTTCTTCTCATGCATTGGTAAATAAAATCCATTTGGAAGTTAAAAAACCAAGGTAGTGTTCTCATATTAGGTTGATTTTAAGTCAGCTGTTGAGCTTTGGTATTCTGAACATTTCATTCTTCAGTTTTGTTGGGAGCCCACGTGTTCTGGGAGGCTTTTAAACAAATACTTGAAATGGTTGAAAGATTTACACTGCCAATGCCTAGCTAAATATATAGTCTTTAGAGAAGACATGGTTTATTTTGACACCATAGGACGAATTCAAATGTTTTAAACATTTGTTAAGTTCAAGCTTGCACATTGAACTAAGAGTTTGCATTCCAAAACTGCATCTCAGGTTACCTCTTTCTCTCTCTTTTGTGTTTTATAATCCTTTTATTAAAATAGTCTGCAAATGGAACTGGGTTTGGAGTGTGATTTTTTTTACTGCTAATTGTGAAACATTGCCATTAACAATCAATTTTAAGGCAACATGTACCTGGTAATTCTATTCAACTAGTTATCAGAAATAAAAAGCGGAAGTGTTTTCAGAATGTAGGGCTTCACGTTGGTAGCCAAGACTTGATTGTAAAATTAATGGAATACAGGAAAAGTGGGGCCAAATCCTGCAGTGCTTCAGTCTTTGTCATACTGTGTACTGTGATGAGTAAGTATTAACCTTGCTGGTGACTGCAAGCTAGGCAATAAAGAAATTGGGTTGAAAAGGTGTACAGAACTGATGAAATAGAATACCCCGAGGAAAAAGGAAAGCATTTTTTTACCTGGAGTTGGTTTTCTTTTCCTTGCCTAGGCAGAAAGAATGGGCAAGGGCAATGTTTAGTCTGATTAAAAAAAAAAACAAAACAAAACCAAACAACAACCAGCAATCAGAAATACCCTTTCACTTGTATTTTCTCTTAAGTTTTAACCTGAAATTTGTAGTGAAACTTGAAAAGTTGAGAATTTATAAATTGGAATCACCCTATTTTGTTTCATACCTGCAAGAACTCCTGTTCAACAAGTCCTGGAGTGCACCATTACAATTGTGCTCGTGCTTTCGCGTGTTGCCCAGCCAGTTGCCAGCTGCAAAGGGTCATACTCCTTTCTGAGAAGCTGTTATCAGGGGGAGTTTGGCATGCTCCCTTGGTTGGGTCCTTGGACCAAAGGTCCATGCAGTTCCACATTCACAGTTCATCATAATTTGAATGGCTTCTGAACATGATAGAAGTAGATCCATGAACATATGGTATAATAACAATATAATCAGTAGAATTGGTCACAACTGCTTCCCAGTGGCCATGATTAAACAAGGGTATGATAATCCTTCCAAAATATATTATGAAAATTTGTAATGATTAATACACATGAATGCACACTGCATTTCACACACAATTGAAATATTTCATGGTTTCCCAGAGAATTCCAAGGATGGAAACTGTTTTATTTGTTCATGCACTAAATATTAGCAGAACTGTTTACAGAAAAAACTTATAAGAGAAATCAAAATATTAAGATGCAAAAATGAAAAGCTGCATTGCTACTATTCTAATTCATTTTCTGATAACGCAGGTCTTTGTTCATGATTGTTTGACTTTCACCGATATGGTGCCACTATTTCACAAGTTTTGTGAACAAAGAGGTAAGCTTTAAAAGTCATTTTATGAGAAACAAAGCTACTGGTGCCCATGTTGATATAGATACCAATTTAGAGTGTTGCTTAGAAGCAAGACTATAGATATCTTTAAATGAAAATAAGATTTTCAAAAAGTAATTTATTTCTTCACTTGGATATTTAGCATATTCAGAGAACGCACTCCACTCAGTTGTAGTCTCTATGAAAGTATACTAGACCAGAAATAAAATAACAAGTGGTGTGGTCTCCATCAATACATGCTCATAGGACTAAAGTCATCCCATTTGATGCTTTAATAGGCTACATAAAATTATTAGTTTTGTTTGTTTCAGTTTATGTAGGGAATATTTTCTCTCACCTCTAACAATCTACCTATGTATGGAGAGCATCAATATTACAGATACTGGTTTCTCAACATTAATGGTAGAATTAAGCAAGAAAGGGAGATGCACAAAGAGATGAATATTAGGAATGGGATAAAGTGTGACATTTCTTGTATAAGTTTGTTTTCAATCGGTGGTGCAGAAAATAACACTTCAACCAGGACTGTGGTATGGCAGACCAGCTCTACTGCTCCACTCCATATTCTCACTGGTGGGGACACTCTCACTACAGTCCAAAAATGTAGGGCTCTGTACCTATGGTACAGGATATGAATATCGAGCTATGGGATTCCCAAACACCCTGTCAAATACTTTGTGCCTGGAGTTATGGGCTCAAATCAGAAAACTGAGAAATATGTAGATAAATAAGAGCTTTGTAAAAGGCTCTTCTGCCCATGAAACAAAGAAGACACAAAGCAGGACACCAGGACTGCTCTATTGATGCTAAAGCAGCATAACAGAGAAAGTTCAAGGTAGAAATTAAATTTCTACAGGATTATAGAATATGCCGAGTTGGAAGGGACCCACAAGGACAATTGAGTCCAACTCCTGGCCCTGCACAGGACTATCCCCAAGAGTCACACCATGTGCCTGAGAGTGTTGTCCAAACATTTCTTGAATTCTGTCAGGCTTGGTGCTGTGACAACTTCCCTGGGTCCTTTCTTGGGTCCTGTCCTGTCACTGATTACCACAGAGAATAGGTAAGTGTCTGCCCCTCCTCTTCCCCTCATGAGGGGGAAGTTGTGAACTGTGATGAGCTCTTCCTTCAGTCTCCTCTTCTCCAGGTTGAACAAGTGACCTCAGCCACCTCTCATATGGCTTCCCCTCCAGGACCTTCACAGTCTTTGTTGCCCTCCTTTAGATGCTCTCTAAGAGCTTTGTATCTCCCTTATATTGTGGTGCCCAAAACTGCCACAATATTCAGGGTGAGGCCGTACCAGTGCAGAGCAGAGGAGGACAATCCCCTCCCTCAACCAGCTGGTGANTGATGCTAAAGCAGCATAACAGAGAAAGTTCAAGGTAGAAATTAAATTTCTACAGGATTATAGAATATGCCGAGTTGGAAGGGACCCACAAGGACAATTTAGTCCAACTCCTGGCCCTGCACAGGACTATCCCCAAGAGTCACACCATGTGCCTGAGAGTGTTGTCCAAACATTTCTTGAATTCTGTCAGGCTTGGTGCTGTGACAACTTCCCTGGGTCCTTTCTTGGGTCCTGTCCTGTCACTGATTACCACAGAGAATAGGTAAGTGTCTGCCCCTCCTCTTCCCCTCATGAGGGGGAAGTTGTGAACTGTGATGAGCTCTTCCTTCAGTCTCCTCTTCTCCAGGCTGAACAAGTGACCTCAGCCACCTCTCATATGGCTTCCCCTCCAGGACCTTCACAGTCTTTGTTGCCCTCCTTTAGATGCTCTCTAAGAGCTTTGTATCTCCCTTATATTGTGGTGCCCAAAACTGCCACAATATTCAGGGTGAGGCCGTACCAGTGCAGAGCAGAGGAGGACAATCCCCTCCCTCAACCAGCTGGTGATGCTTTGCCTGATGCCCTCCAGGCTCTCCTGGCTGCCACGGCACTGCTGACTCATATTCAACTTGCCATTGACCAGGAGGCCCAAGGCCCCTTCTGTGGCACTGCTTTCCAGCATCTCGTTCCCCAGTCTGTACTTACATCCAGGATTGTCCCATCCCCTGTGCAGAATCCAGCACTTCCCCTTGTTGAACTTCATATGTTTGGTGATTGCCCAGTCCTCTAATTTGTCGAGGTCTCTGCAGAGCCTTCCTGCCTTTGAGGGAGAGACTACCTGTACCTGCAGAGCTACAGCATCAAACACTCGAATACAGTAACAACCACCAGAGCACACACTGAAATGAAAGCCAGAAAGCTGTGCAGTTTTGCTCTTCTTTGATGACATAATGGAAAAACTCAGCTCAATTTCTTTTCAAGCAGCTAAATGCCCTGCTTCCTCCACATTTTACCTGCCTGCTTTATGATTTAGCTTTATTTCTCCAAAGCTGTAGCAACCACTAAAGTCAGATTGTTATAAATCTGAACTGCCTGTGCCTAAAGAAAATACACTTTTATCAGTGAGTGTTTTTGTGAAATCTCACAGGACTGTTCTCAGTAATCCTATATAGCAAATCTACAACTGCCTGTTGTAACTGTTTACTGATTTCCAGTAATGGTATTATCCTTGTAATTTTCCGTTCATTGAAACCTGGTCTGCAAATTACTAACTTTGCACATTATGAGGTGTTTTCTCCAGAACTTTACCCTTACACAGTCAACTCATAATATTCTGTGATTCTGTGATTCTGTGATTCAGTGTCATTTCCTGTAGAGCCAACCATTGCTATTGAGTGACCTGCTACCTACTATCTTGTTAAAAGTCTTTTTTTTGAGTGCTATTGACATTTTATCTTCCTAGACCTCTTCCAAAACCATTTGCTGCAGGTTTCTACCTAGATGATGTGACTATTGCTCTCCACTAGTAGTAAAGTAAGCTAAGGTTTGGCAGGCTGAACGACATATTACCCTCTTGACCCAGGATGTGTAGGAGATATACCACCACCTGTCACAGGCATGTCCTGTTCCCTCCTTCCACCCCACTCCCTACTTGCAAAACCTGTAAATTATGTCTTTAGTGCCTATTCAGTTACTGTGATACAGCACAGGTATCTGGCTAACTGTCAAGTCAGTTTATAGCAATTTATATTATGATTATAATACATGCATATAGTATATTTCAACCCAAAGGAAAAGATTTGAAAAACTGTTATGCATCATAAATGTGGGAAACCCTATAGAACCAGTCAACATATAAAAAAACCCGTGGCAGGCTCCTCCTTCTTGACTTACTGTTTCTTTCCTGGTGCACTCACCCTGGGAAAGCTGTATATCAACCACAACTACATCAATTCCAGCACCCCTTGGTCTGTTACACCAAAAGCTAGTCCCAGAACTACATATGTATGAGGAATTACATATCCCTGATGAAGGACTCCACAGAGAATTTACTGAACTTGTTTTCCAGTCTGCCTTCTTTCAGCTTCAGACCAGTAGGTCTCATTACACTTCCTTTTCCTAAGACATTAAAGAGCAATTTACTACCCCAAATCCTTCCCCACTTTGATAACTGGGGACTGTGAACAGATTAGCATTAATTTTCTTTTGGATAAACTGAACAGAGTGAGTTTTTGGCATCACTTACCAGTTATTGCTCAGGCAGTAAGTTGTTTCTAATTCTTGATCATGCAGATACTTGATTTGGACACAACATTCTTTTCCTACTCTTGGATATCATCTGCATAGAGCTGATGTCTCCATGCCCTTACTGTATACGTTCCTGATTCCAAGAAACATGCTCATTGTCTAAGGCACAGCATCACCCCAAGTCCTCATGCTTGGTATCGATCCTATACAGCCCTTCAGAGTATGCGTATTTGTGCCTCATCCTCCCAGGGAATTTCTGGATGTGGAAAATACCAGACAGAAAACCAGCTGAGGCAGAAAATGGTAATAAAAGAGTAATCTGAGGGAGAGCAAGGGGAAGGTGGGGGAGGAGGTTGGGGGAAATTCACTAAATAGAGTTAGGAAGCTCATTTCAGTGAACTCTGCTTCATTAGTAATGATGCCTATGTCCCATATTTTTGTTGCTGAGCCATGAATCTTACCTGATATGGGAAGAATATATATCCCTATCATAACTGTCTGGGAGTCAAAAAAAAAAAAAAAAACAAACCCCAAAGTGATTGTATAGTTAATCTTTTTGGTTTAGTTGCGTTCCATGGTGATTTTAATTACACTGTAATTTGAGCTAAGTCAAAGGATGGTAAGAATAGTAGCTTGGTAGAGGTTAGTGGAATGTGAATGGAAAGATCTGGGGGCAGATCTGATGGGCAGGAGTATTGCTCTGCTCCCAGAGAGAGGGCGAGGCTGTTCTTGTCATGTGTGACAGAGAGGGACCAATGTTAAAAGGCCAGCAGGGCTGGCAGGAGGGGATGATAGCTGCTGAGTAGGAACAGTGAGACTGCTCTGATCATGAAAAGGGAGTGAGAAACACTGCACTGTGGCTGGTTAAGAGAGAGGAAGTCTAAAGCAGGGCTCAAAGGTGTAAGGAAAGATACCACAAGAACAGAAGTGCAGAGCTGAATGCCAGCATTGAGTATCCGCCCTCCCTGGCAGGCACTTCAGATCTATGAGGCTGAATCTTGAATTCACTTGAGTTTTGTCCGGCCTGACAGCAGTCTCTGCCCCCCATGGCTGGAGGAGTATCAAGCTGGTAGCTTAGTTTTCAAGTTCATCAGCAATGGGTGCCTTTTTTCACCAACTATAGGACTGAAAAACTCTTAATTACTACTGTTTGACTAAGAAATGCTTTGGGCCCTGCAACACTTTAAAGAATCATTATTTAAATGTACTGGCATGGATTAGCATTAGTTTTTGACTGAAGTATTCCTAGGAATGTTAACACTGTATTTGAAATACACATAGCACAACTGCCTTGTACAGCCGTAAGACACATCAAGCAATCATTCTTCAGTCCAAGCTACATCTTCTAATGGTCTTGAGGCACTCCCAACAGTCAATATTAAGAATGCGTATTGCACTTACGGACCAATTTTTTTTATCTTGGTGGAGAAAAAGAGACAAAGCTCAGAGAACGGCTATATTTTTTTTTCCTGTAGTGTGTACTATATATGTGGCACATAGGTCTCATTGCTGAGGGGGAAATGATAGTTTGTGCTGATATATGATATATTTTGATGTCACAGACTCACAGAATGTTCTGAGTTGGAAGGGACCCACAAGGATCATCGAGTCCAACCCTTAAACAGCACCACTGCCTCTCTGGAGGGAATCGAACCCCCGGTCTCCCACGTGAAAGGCAGGGACATTCACCACTGTACTAAAGTGGATGTCTCATAGCTTAAAAGAAAAAAATAGTCACAAGGATTGCCAATGGCCCTGAGCATGGCAGGGCTGACTGCATCCCTCTAGTTAGAGAGCAGTTTGTGGGCAGAGATCATGTGGACTCCTTTGAAAGACAAGAAGCCCCTTATAGCAAACTTGTACTGTCTCACAGAATCAAGGCCACAGATTCCATCTTTGATTTTCAAGAGCTCTTGTCATACCAAAGAAAAGCCAGCATTAAGTGCGTGCCACATTTACCTGTACACTTTGGTGAGCACTTATCACAGAAGAAACCACACTTCTACTTTCAAATTTTGCAAGGACATAGAATCTTTTGCACTTTCTTTACAGTGCCCTAGAACATTTGCTATAAAGTATAAAAGTAATGATGGACTGATTGCAAAATAAATTCTGTGAATTTCACTTTCTGAAGAAGCTGATACAACTTTTGTTTTCCTTTTCACTTCCCCCCTTCCTCAACAAAAGCAAGTCTAAGAGTAGCTAGCTGGAAGCCTTGTTGCATTTTCCTGTAGCTCCAGCACCAAACTCTGATGCTTTAATAGCAAAATTCATATTCTATTTCCTTATGTTGTACACTTGCATAGATTATATTTTAATATATCTTCTTTTAAAAGGTAGAGGTATAGATTGCTAAGCCATAGAAATTAAGAAGTTTGTCATTTAAGTAAAAATTACTTGAATTTTACGTATTATTTCTATAATTCCTTTTCCCACTCCTGTATGTCAGCATTTTTTCTTATAGGCTCTGCGGCATGTAAGTGGTCTTGCTTTTGTTATAACCATTTCTTGACAGCAGGATCAATCCTGCTCCTGCCAGGTGCCGAAACTCCTGAACTCGCTCTGGCTGAATAAAAGCTGTGGGTGCAACACCTACAGCTCTTGGCTCCCCTCTGTGGAATGCTACATTTGTATTAACATGTATCTTTCTTTGTGATTTTTTTTTTTTTTACTGAAAATGATGCCCTATCTCCCTTCCTGGAGAGAGAGAGAGAGGCTGGGAGAGGGGAAAAAATACACTCCCCTTGGAATTTAACCTTAATTTGAACCAAGATCAGTGAAAGAAAAGCAATTTCGTGCATTGTTCACCAGCTCCACCCAGCCAGCTCCTTATCTAACCTGAGTCTCTATTGCCTATAGCTTTGTAACTTTTGCAGTAGTGCACTCCGCATGCTCTTACATGCTTGAAACCAACCTGGAGACACTTTGACATTATAATACCAAGAAATACCTAGTAATCCCATCTTGCAAATCCTTAGACTGCAGTAGCAGGGACTGTCCTTCCTCGGGTTTATGAAGAGCCTAGTGTGTATGACAAATAAACAGCCATGGGTATTTCTGACCCCTGACAAAGGTGACAGTAATTTCTAAAACCCCTGCGTCTGACTCTTCCTACACCCCCAACCAGGGTATATTTAAGCAGAAGTAACTATTCATTTTAGCCTGATTCCTTGGACTTCTGTTGCCTGTTAGAGGGAAGCAGCCAACCCTTGATTTGCATGACGTCAGCTTGGGGTCAAAATTCAACCTTAAACACACATGAAAAAGCAAGCTTCCTTGTTTGCTCTTCAGAGGCAGACTTCCACTGGATGTCTCCTGTTGTCTGGATTGGAGGAGAACAACCAGTAGATTGCTTTCCTATTACTTTTTACATCCTAGAAAAGGCAGACAGCTGCTTCAGGTGTGGTCCACCCTCATGCTGTCCCCTAACCCCTATCAGCCATCTGCTCCCTGCAGTCATCTCCCTTTCCCATCATCCCTCGGTTTCTCCTGACTTGTGACTGCATGGTCCATATTCCCTGCTTACTGTCTGCTTTATATCCCTTCCTTCCGTGTCCTCAATCTTTCTACCAAGTCCTCATTGTTCATTATTTGCATCCCTGCTTCTCTCATGTTCTACAGTCACAGGCTGTCGCCCTGGTTCTCCAGTGTCCTGTGTGAGCCCGACTTCCTTATACCCACGACCCTTTTTGCTCTGCACTGTTTCCCTTCACCTGCCTGCAGATGAGACAGACACCTTGCAGAGGGCAATGTGTGGTACTACCCCTGCTAGCAAAATAAGCATCTGAGGAGCAAACTCCCTAAAACAGAAGGCAGGGATCAGGCATTCACAACAACGGATTGAAATAAAGACCAAGTATTCTGCAGCTCAAAAGAGAAGAGAGGACACTATTAAACGCACCAGTGGCTTGCCATATAACCTCCCTTCTTTTAACGACTGTCGGCTGCTTTCCTTTTAAAGAAGTGTTTTGCGAAACGCCTTTTGTTTTTGTTCTATATAGCCTAGTAATAAAACCCTTCAAGGAAATACTGCATATAGCATTGTTATTGCAACCCTTGAGTGTTTGAAGGACCCCTTGGAAAGAGTGTGCACCAGGAGACAGGAGAGAGGAAGAAGGAAAAATCAAAATATGAAATTTCAAGGAGACACACTCAAGCATGAATCATTTCTTTCGGTTGAGCCTGAAGCAATATCAGATTTCACATCCACCCTCGATGGGACTGGCATTTTCACACAGACTGCAAACCTGTTGGCATGGAGGTGGCTTGATTTCATGGTTTTTACAGGGGCCATTGGCATATATTTAAGCCCTACTCAGACAAGAGGGGCTGAGAGAGGTCCTCCATTTAAAATAAAAAAAAAACAAACCAAAACAAAAAAATTACAGACCAGGACACTTGAAAAAGTTAGATAACCTTCCAGGCAGGTAGGCAGTTTTAGTAGATACCCATCCGCCATGGAACTGCAGCCCCGGTGGTTCAGCAGTGCCGGGAAACGCAAGTGATTCCCACGGGGGAGCGGTGGCTGCCGCAGCCCCACTGGGGCAACGCCGCGGGGGGCAGCGCGGGGGCAGCGCTGGGGCAGCGGGTTCGCGCCCCAGGAGCTGCCGCCGTGTGCCTCCGCCCCAGCTCGCTCCGGGGCTCGGCCGGCAGCGGGAAGAAGGGAAGGAGAAGGAAGAGGAAATCCCTAGGAGTGTGGACTCGCTCCCGCCACNCTTCTTTTAACGACTGTCGGCTGCTTTCCTTTTAAAGAAGTGTTTTGCGAAACGCCTTTTGTTTTTGTTCTATATAGCCTAGTAATAAAACCCTTCAAGGAAATACTGCATATAGCATTGTTATTGCAACCCTTGAGTGTTTGAAGGACCCCTTGGAAAGAGTGTGCACCAGGAGACAGGAGAGAGGAAGAAGGAAAAATCAAAATATGAAATTTCAAGGAGACACACTCAAGCATGAATCATTTCTTTCGGTTGAGCCTGAAGCAATATCAGATTTCACATCCACCCTCGATGGGACTGGCATTTTCACACAGACTGCAAACCTGTTGGCATGGAGGTGGCTTGATTTCATGGGTTTTACAGGGGCCATTGGCATATATTTAAGCCCTACTCAGACAAGAGGGGCTGAGAGAGGTCCTCCATTTAAAATAAAAAAAAAACAAACCAAAACAAAAAAATTACAGACCAGGACACTTGAAAAAGTTAGATAACCTTCCAGGCAGGTAGGCAGTTTTAGTAGATACCCATCCGCCATGGAACTGCAGCCCCGGTGGTTCAGCAGTGCCGGGAAACGCAAGTGATTCCCACGGGGGAGCGGTGGCTGCCGCAGCCCCACTGGGGCAACGCCGCGGGGGGCAGCGCGGGNAAGCTGCTCGGCGCTCCCGCTCGCGCTGCCCGCAGCGCAGGGACCACTAATCCCCCGCCGCCATCGGCAGCCCGCACCGCCGGGGCTGTGTGAGCCCGCGGGGCGCGGAGCGGGAAATCCCCTGCGCTGTTGAGGGCATGGCGACACCTGGGGACCCCCGGCCAGCGCCTCTGCGGCAGGGATGGCCCGGGACGCCGGAGCCCGCCGGTGAACCCGGACACTGCCTCGGGGAGGGGATATGCAGCCCGACGAGCCGCTCGGCCACCGGCGAGGCGGGGAGGGCAGGGCGCCGGGCAGAGCAGCCTGGTCCTCGCCGCGATGGCAAATGTATTTCGTACAGCCCAGCTTTAATTCTTTCTCTGAGCATTTCGAGGCGTCCCTGTGTTTAGCAAGCCAAGTAGTAAGTCCGTGGTTAAACCAGTGTTACACTGGAAAAACTTTTTCGTATTCTTTTATTTTCTTCCCCTCTCCCTCTTCCTCCCCTCCTCTCCCCACCCCCCCGGTATATGTTTAATTTTCTAAGTGTCCTGCTCCCTCATACTGGCTCAGGCTGTCCCATGTGCCAAACCGCAAAGCCTATAGAGCACAGGTCCTTGCAGCTGAGGAGACCTCCAGCCGGTGTCTTCGGTTAATTAAAGAGTTCTGTGTCTTCGTGTGTCTGTATATCGACTATTTTCATAGGGGTTTACCTGTGGTTTGCAGCTCAATATTGAAACGCATTATTGATACTTGAATGGATTGAGAAAAGTATTTTTTTAACATTTTCTCTCCTTTGGTGGTGGGGTTTTTTTTCCTTACTAAGGTTACTGGCAGGGGAACAGTACTGTCACACTTCACAACCTCATCAACACGTGCAGTGTATTTTCAGTCCAGACTGCTAAAAATCATTCAATCAAAAATACACATATTTTGTTCTTAGATTGCCCTCTCACAAATTATTCACCTGGTTAAGTACAGTGTCCACCCACCTTCTGAAATTAAACATTTACAAAGGAATTATTCCTTTACATTAATATCTTTAATGATTTTTACCATAGCTTTTTTTCTATTCCAGCATTTCTAGAATGAAGACAAGATATAGACTGAGAATATGTTTATTACTTAGAAAACATGTTAATACTTAATAAAAAATTGCATGTTACCAGAAATTTAAAGAAATTATCAAACCTTTAAGCCAGTATAGTAGACTGAAATGTTCTGACTTCTTGGGCAAAGAAGTGCCAAAAAGTTGAGAACCACTGTGCAGATAACTCTGATATTAAATACATAGGTGAAAAACATTATATCTTTATTTTAGTGAAAGAAGCATATTTTCATAGGATCAAAATTAGTATGGAAACACGTTTCCATTCTTTAAGAATCTTAACTACTGCTTGAAAATATTGACTGTCCCTTGTAGTTCCATCCTGTAAAATGCTTTGTGTCTCTTAGAAGCACTTAGAATAGCTAGTACGTATTTAATTAGGTCCTATTTATTTATTACATACCAGTAACCCACAGATCACAATAGGACCTGTAACAGTGCAAAACAGCAGTCACTGTTGAAGAGTTGATAACCAAGGCTTGGAAGTATCTCTGAAGGCCTCTTGTTTCTGCTAGTAAGGTATTTCCAGCCTTCGTTTGGTTTGAGTGTGGCAGAGGCCCACACAGTTGTCTCCTCGTGGGCCTGCATTAAATAGCTGACCTCTCAGTGCAGCCCTCCCCTTGGGAAGCTTTGAGCCTAGTTGTGTGTGAGTGTTTGTGCTTGCATGTGCATGTGTACTTGTGTGAGACTTTGTCCCAGTGGGGAAGAAACTCATCAGTAGGTCGATCTCTCCCAGATACTTGAAGCAACAGAAGGAAACCGACTAATCTATGCTGCCGAAAATGGAAGGGAAGAAACTCTCTGCAGCCCAGAGTCCTCCCAGCCATTTTTCAGCATCCTTGAACACTTCTTTCCCGTGCTTATTGCCATTAGGGCAGTAATCTCAGATGGCTTTGTTCTTAAAGATTGTATCAAGGAAAGAAGTATTTGGAGATGGCATTCATTCAGCAGGGCATTGCTGTGCATCTCTTGGTTGTTTCACCTATCCATCCTGAGTCTTGGGTGGGCTTTACCTAGCAGCTTGCGTTCATATTGACACACAAAAGATTTTTACTGCTTCAACTCGTATGTCCCTCATTTGTATTTGTATTTAATTTTTGAGGCGGTCATGGTCTGAGCAAGTCATTCCCACCTTCACTGTTGTCAAAGGGCACCAACAGCCTGGAAAGTCAAGGAAATAAGCAGGTCAAATGAGAGTGAAGGAGCCAGGCTAATGCTGCCCATGGCTCTCTCCATGGTGTCCTACACCCAAGGAGAGTGGTGGGAGCTCATGGGGCACACACACACCCAAGCCCTCCAGCTCCTTTTCACCTGTCACTGATGATGCGCAGGCCAATTCTGTGACAGGCTAAAGTCTGTGGAATCAAACTCAGAATCCATTTTTTGCTGGGTTCATTTGCAAAGATGAAAATGTTCTGAGTGGCTTTTCCCCCTGTATGTACACAGATTGTTCCCTCTGCTGAAACACACAAGGAAACTCAGGTGAGTGTCCCCCAGCCACCTACCACTCTACAGAGGTGAGGAACGAGGACTGGGCCACCACAATGGTCTGACAATGCCCAGTCACTGGAAAAGAAAAACGGGCTTTGTCCTAAACCAGGCTATTTTTTACAATTTCTACCTGAATTGGGGATATGATGGTGATCACAGAGGGAGGAGGAGGGGGATCAGCTGTCACTCCAAATGAAAGCGATACTTTAAAATCCAGTAACCTTTTTACCAGCCTCACTGGAAATACAGAATTCTAAAAGTTAGATCTACAGAGCTGCCTTTGACTTCAGCCTGTTAAACTGTGATTTTTAAAAATGGAATCCTGTTTAATTTGGTGCATCTCTTGTGTTTCTTTTTACTCAGCACTGCATAGCATTACATGCAACTTTTAGCTCAGGGAGAGATGAAGGGCAGGAAACCCTGGACAGATTTAAACCAGAAAGAAATGCAGCCATAACTAATGTCTAACTGTCCAGTGAGATGAAAATGGTGTTATGTCCTGCATTTTACTAGAAAGAAATCTGATATCAAAGCAGGATCTTTGTTGCCTAGGAATTAAGTTGTTCCTGCTGCTTATTCCTTACCTGAACTCCTAATCCTCTGTTTGTGCTATGATACAAAGCAAATTATTTCTCATAGACCAAAGAACTGCCTTGTAACAATTAAAGTCTATTGTGTAAAAGTATAAATGGCCCATTGATCGTTAAGGTAAGCTGACTTGTAAAGAGAGGTTCTTAGACATGAACTATGTGGTCATTTAATGTACTTTGGAGAAGTCATTATGCACGGACTGGTAAATTATAAATAGTAGATTATAAATAGTAAAATGTTTAGTTAGCCAGTATGCTTGGTCTAAATAGATCCCAGCAGATGCAATGTGAGGTCTGCTCCTACTTCTACAAAAGGCATAAATATTTTGATATGCTTTCCCTGGGAACACACACCTTATTCTAGATTTCTTAAAATTTCTTAAGTAAATAAGGAACCCACTCCCCTCAAATAAAAATAAACAGCTACAGCATTTTAGAAAGTGGGAAATATCCTGAAATCCTTGAACCTCGGACTCTGCCGAGATCCGTGTAATCTCGGTCACACTCATTAGAAAAAGCAAAAAGAAAAAATCTACCCCCCGCCCAGGGAGTTTAAAAGGATGAGTGTGGATTCACTGAAACCAGTCCTGTCAAGGTCAGCTTTGTCTTGTGAGAGGAAAGGTGACAGGGTCAGCATTATTGCACATGATGAAACACCCACGGGGCTGGAAGAGGTCATCTCTCTCCTCCTGTCTCCCTCTTTGGCCAGCGTGTCTGTTGTTGGGGCAAACCTCCCAACGAAGGTGATAAGAAATCTTATCACCAGAGAGACAACCTCGGCTGAACAGTATAGGGTTCCAAGCTCTCCATTTAGGGTGGGGTGGAAGGACTCCTGTTCCCCAGAACGCAATTTGACTTTTGGGAGGCGGGGTGCCGCCCTGACGCAGGCAGGAATTTTCGGGGTGGCCGATGCACATTGCTGGGCCCCTTCCATGTGATTGCTAACTCCTAGGGGGCACTGCTTCGGAAAAGCATCTCGGAGGGTCCTGACAGCTCCCCGCTTCTACACCTGCATAAGCTCTTACAGGGAACCCGCAGTGGGCAGTGGGAAGTTTGGAAACACAAGCGGGCTCTGCGGTGGAACGGATGCTCGTGTGTCGATGCGCAGAGATCCATCAGACACGGAGGTCTGCATCTCTAGCCCATCTCACCGTTGCTCTTTGTGCCCACAGACACAAGTGTAACGCGCCCATGTAGGGCCGCCTATCCACCCGTCGTAAGAGCAATGCCTTTAGACTCTCATCGCTGTATTTTGCTTGGCTTTGAAAATTAGCCTGTTTGAATAACACCCGATAGAAAACATTTATGCTGGAAGCCAAACAGGCAAATATTTTAATCTCTCATATTAACATAGCGGTTTTCCAATCGGTTGATTTTTGTGCTCTATTATTTATTTATTTGTGTATGTGTTTTTCATTCATTCGCTCCATTCGTTCATTCCTTCCTTCATTCATTCATTTATTCATTCACTCATTTGCTCCGTCATTCATTCATTGCTCCATCTCTTGCCCTCCACCGCCGAGCCCACGGTAACCCACGGGCTATGCCCGCCGACCCCGCGGAGGTGGCCCTCGTTTGTTGCGTACCCGGTGTCGGGGTATGATGATGCTGAGAGATCCCACCCCGACCCCTACTGGGAAAGTTCTTGGTGACCCTGCGGTCCCTGGAGGGGGCGGGGAGGGCGCGGGGTGAGACGGCTGTTAGCCTGCTTGGCTGCTCTGTGCTTGCGGCTGATCCCACCGCTACTGGGACCCTGTGTTCAGTGCGAGAAGTGAGGGACCGCGGGCACTGCGCTGTACCTGGGCAAAGTCCAAGATAGTGACCCTCCCCTGCGGCCCAGCTGACACGCGGACGGATGTCGGGGTGCTCCGTTGCAGGGAGCGGAGCGGCGCAGCCCGCCGGCCCCTGATCACTGATTGACAAGAACCTTCAAGCCCGCTGATGCTGGCTCGGCCGGCGGAGGGGGAATGTGCAGTCAGACCACCAACATGCCTGAATCCGCCACTTAATACACTTCTGCAATTTAAACTTCTGGGGACCCCCTCCTTCCAAGCCGATTTTCGATATAGGTGTTTTCTCATTATCCCCCCCCCCCCCTTTTCCTTTGAAATTACCCCCTCCCACCCTCCTGCGCCCTTTCTTCTGAGCCTCACTCTCTAATTCTAGATGAGTATTACTTTGCTCTTTTCGTTGGCCAAGCACAATTGTGTTATTGGAGATAATGAATTCAATCCCCATCAAAGAGTATTAGGAGCGCCTTGGCCCTGTAGTGCCTTTTTTTCAAACTGGGAATGAAAGGCATAGAGAAAATTCTCTGGGTAGCCTCTGCGCTGGCAGCTTTTGAAGTGAAGGGAGGCGGGCATTGTTGTTCACGTTTTTGTCCATACGGCTGAAGAAAGACCGGCGGCTTTTGATGAGAAGATGAGAACCGCCTCGTAAGTTGAGCAACAAGTTAGATGTCGAAGTCTTCCCGCTGCCTACTGCCTGTGGATAACATATGTCCCGCATTAATAGGGGCTCAAGGGAACAATTGCCAGGGGGGTGGGGTGAGAGGAGCTCTGATCTGCACCGGACAGCGGTTCTTTTTATCCCCCGATTCTCTAGACACCGCTGTCCCGACGGGAGTGTTTTTAGGGGAGACCCGAGGAGATGCTCTCTGGCTCTTGGTTTGCTCGTGTGTCCACAAGGGCTAAGATACGCGAAAGCGGCGTGCATCGGCCTCGGGCTCTCCTGAAGGGGGGAGATGGGGACCCCAGTGGGCGGGTGGGAAAGGGAGGGATCACCTATTCTCGCCATTTGGTTCTGCCAGGGCTTCCTGGTGGCCGGCGCATGATATTAGGTCTGCTGCCATGTGTTTAAAGGATAGGGCATCTCCCCTTTCTAATCAGGAGTCTATCACTGGGATGAGATTTTTTCCCGACTAAATATGGGGGTCGAGACTTTTGTCGCCCTTGTGTGTGTGTGTTGTGTGTGTGTGTGTGGTTTGGGTTGGTTTAGACTGTTTGTTTGTTTGTTTGTTTAGTTCCCTTTCCATTCGTGTAAGTTAATGACATACCTGAAGTTTGTAAAATAACTTCCTTAGATAAAGCAACCAGGCAAGGAAAAAGGAGAAGAGAAAAAAGTCTGTTGTTCACTCAGATAACCTTAGAACTAAAAAACTTGTTGCATACATTTGAATAAGTTCAGACGTGCTCTTATTCCAATCTCCTGCCCCGTAGTTCAAAGATTCCCCGCCCCCCAGGCTTTATTATGCTAAGGAGGTCATTACTGAGAGTCACTATGGAGAGATCCTGGTTTGCAGAATGAGGCCCACCTCCTAGTCACCAACATGTTTACATTTTCTGTCTGTCATAAGCGGAGGAAATGTGTGTTAGCAACCCAACGGGCAGGCTCAGGGAATAGAAGAAATAAACGGGAAAATATATTTCGGCTACTGAGCAGTAAATGGCAAATGCAGGTGATCCATTAGGGAGCACTTAGAGGTATCGGGTACAATGGAAGTGTTTGCCGTAGACGCGGTTGCTGCGAGAGGGCCAGGTCCCGCTCCCGGGGCAGGCGGCCTTGCCTCTCGGTGCCTGGGCTGGCTCGGGGCGAGGTGAGGGTCCGCTGAGGGCCAGCAAGGGTCCGGGAGAGAGTCTGCACCTCCGTGCCCTCACACCCTGAGGGGGGAGAGGGTGGAATGACGCAGGTCCCACTCTCAGCGGCGTGGGGCAGCTCCTGGATCTCCCCCGAAGCGGATGCCAGCCCCGGGAGCACAGGGCACCTTCGCCTGACCGCGTGTGGCCGAGGAGCAGCGCGTCCGTGAAGGGGATGCTCCCGCCCCGGATGATGGAAGTGGCTTTTTCCCCAGATGACTCTTCACTTGGACTCAGTACTTTTTGACTGCCAAGCGCAGGGTGTGAACGGGCCCGATTTCGGAAGCAGAAATGTGGTCACTCGAAACACGTCCACCTGCCCCCCCCCGCCCCGTCTCTATTCCCCCCGGGGACCCAGTGAAGGCGTAGGACTGGGGTTCCAAATCGAGAGCTGGGCAGGACCACAGGAGGACAAAGTCGTCAGCTGGAGAAGGCTCGGGCTACCGGGGCCGGGCGAGACACCCGGGCGGGCAGGGAAGGCAGCGGCACTCGCACCCCGAGCCCAGCGGGGCCGAGTCCCGGCCGCTCTCGTGTCACCTCCCCGCCGCTTCAGAGCTTCCCCAGCTGCGGGGGGACCTCCGAGGCGCGGGAAGGGCAGCGGGGACACAGAAAAGCTCAAGTTCAGCGCGTGTTCCTCCTGCTGGCTGAAATAATAATAATAATAATAATAACATTCATAATAATAGTAATTATCATCATCATCCTCATCACCTGTCTGACGGTAGTTCTCCCTTTGCATAACGAGCAAGTGTATGAGCATTTCATGGAGAAAATTAGATTACCAACAGTACACGCGCAATACCAGAACAAGCCCGAATTTCCCCTAAAGTAACCCGGCTGGGTAAAATTAGTGCAAGCAACGCTCCCGCAGTAGAGGCGCCATTCCGGGAAATGATCCATCCGATGAATTCAACTACATGTAGGAGTTTTGGAGTAGGGGGAAGAGGGGAGATTGTAATTTTTCCCCCTTGTAGAGAAAAAAGTATTCTGCCATGAGGCTACATATGCTTTTTAAATCCTAATGACTGGAGACAAAGGTGAGCGCTGGCAGCTTGGTCTGTCCAAAGTTCAAAGATCTGAAATCTCAATGAGTTTCTGTTTAAGGTGAAGGGGATAAACAAACACCACGGCACGGTTCGGGCCAGAAATTTGAGCGGTTTGCAAGTGAAATGCGAGGCTATTTACACTAATCTATCCTTAACTGCTACTTTGTCACAGCGGGCAGAATAATTATTAGAAAATACCCAGAAAGCACAAAGAAAGGTTTTCTTATCACCTCCCGTTTCCCACTCTTCTCTTCCCCAAATTATTTTCTCTCGCTTAAAAAGACCTTTCGACACTGCAAATCGGAGAAAATGTGCAAATTATGTTTTTAAATTACTACTCTGTCTTTGCTAGTACCTCAGAAGTCTGGGTTTGCATTAAGAGGGAGAAGGAAAAAAAAAAAAGAGAGCCATTTTGCAGTACCGCCCTTGGCATGTAAATAAACTAATTGCATTTTGATTTTAGCTATTAACCGTTCTCCTACATCTCCTAAAACAATATTACAGCGTGGGAGTTTTACGCGGACTTACGTGTACATTCGACACTCCGGTCATTCTCTGTGGACTGTTGTGGTGTGATTTTTGCCTGGTCATTGTGTATTACGTATGTATATTTCCACTTGTCTCCCCTGGAAACAAATGCATATTAATTAGATATATGTTAATATATACTATATAGACACCTATATTCCTCCCGAGAGAACTTGGTATCCCACGCTTATAGGAGGATAATTTACTTCTTCACGAATTAAATTTATCACAAAAATGCACACGAAAAGTATTTATTTATCTATTAAGTCCCTGGGTTTAAAATACCGGTTTCGGAGTGATATACACATATGTCCATACATATATGCCTATATTCCGTTTTATCTTAACAAAAACGAAAAAATACAACGTGCATTGTTCTCGCAATCAAGCGATATCTACAGTATCACTATAAAATTAAAATCAAGTCAATTGCTCTTCTAATGGCTAGCTAGCGTTACAGCAAAGGAATTAATTTATTTGGGGTTTATGCTAACGGACCAATTTCAATACCTACTCGACACATTTCAAAAGAATTTTTGAAGTTCTGCCAGAGTCTGAAGAGTTTTCTCGCGCCATTCTTCTACAATTTACCTATATGTTATTTACACTTATAAGTTTGAAACGAAAAACTGTGCGGAAATTTTTTTTCTTATCTTTCCGTCATCTTTCAAATTAATTCCTTCCAAATAATGCACATCCTCTGATTGCTTGCCGATGTAGACGCCAGTGTTATCCATTCGCACTCAGGAAATAACCCAGGAGTTACCTGTGATTTTATTTCCCCCCTTGACTTAGACGACTCAAGTTGCTTATATTTCATCGACTCTTCCCTTCTGCGGAAGGGAGGTGCTGCTCACAGGTGCTCCGAAGAGGTTCCACGACCGAGGGCCCCATTCTGCCCCTATCGCTGGAGGCGCAGGACTGCCAGACCCCGCGGTAGAGGAGGCTTCTCTGAGCCAGGGGACCCACCGCATCCCCTCGCCCCCGGCTGCGGGGCTGCCCCTGTCCAGCTCCCCGGAGTCGCGGCCAGCCCCGCCGCCTTGCCTCGAGGGTGTCTGCCCCACTGGGCGCCCAATATCCCCCCCTCATCCTGGGCCGGGGGCCTCCTCACCGCCCAAACTCCGCGTAAGTCTTTACAGAGATCCCCCGCCGCCCTGATTTATTCTCTGCCTGTATTTAATGACGCCAAATGAGCCGTTTTCGCTCCCTCGCACGTGGCCGGTCGGAGATACATAATTGCCGAGTAGGAGAAAGCTAAGTTCCCTTATAAATTGCGGTAGTGGCTGGAGGCTAGAACCTGCAGCCTGAAGGGCCGAGCTCTGCCTCTGTCCCGGACGAGGGGATGAGACACCACCTCCGACACTGGCAGAAGCCCCGCGTCCGCCAGCTTCTTCCCTCCGGGACAAGGCGAGCGGTCTGGCTGGAAAGAGATGCTCATAAGCTCCTCTCTACGCATTGCGGGATGACCTCTTCCTATGTAGCCCAGTTATAGTTTGTTTTTGCACGGTGGCTGGGGGCTTCTTGAGCACAGGTTTAAAGCAGCAGCAAGGTAGTTAGGAGAAGAAGGGGAAACAGTGGACTTTTTTCTCTGCTTTTGATTTCGAAGTCTTAGATTGATCACAGAAATCTGCATGCCCTGCGCTGGGAACCCGCGTTTTTAACATGAGCAGCTTGCCTGTCTAGTCAGTGGCTCATTGCCCACTGCGGACACCATTTGCCTGCGAGAAGAAAGGGGAGGAATATAATCTTGATGGCGAGTGGAGAAAGGGCACACGCTGCATCCGTGACAGGCTCCTCTCCTTATCTATGAGAGGTTTGGAGCTGCGTCGGTCTGCTTAAACCCTTTTATTACCCACGCCCCGAATATTTCCATTACACACGATCTGTGCTCCTCAGCTGATACGTGAAACTTGCTGCCTTATCGCTGTCGGTCGATTGATATTTTCCGTGTACAAGCCTAAGGCACTAAATCAATGTCTCTACTCTGCAAAGGCATATTCTCTATAGACTAGTCTGTCGGAGACAAGTGAAGTCCTGCTGAAAGCGGGCTTCATCCTGTCTCGATTCTCACGGAGGTCCTTTTGGCAGAAGAGGGACTTCAAATAGGATCCACCTGCCCAGACTTGGTGCCGGGCAGCCCGGAGCTGCCCTTGGCTGCGTGGGGTCTGTTGTTTGCCAGTTCTGGGGCATTCAGAGGCAAAGAGGCCACACAGCAGGGTCGTGGGATAACCGGCCGAGATGGGCAGACCCCCTATCCCCGCCGCTGCAGGGCCCGCATGCAGCAGCCCGGTGGGACCTGTGGTAAATGCCCGACCGACCAAGCCCCCACACCAAGCTCCGACGACCAAGTCTCCCTCACACCACAACGCGGGAGCCGGCTCCGTGTTGTCGTCTTGCACGCGTCTCCACTCCGGATCACCACTGATCCGGCCACGCGTGCAAAGCAGAGGCTCCCCAACACTTTTTTCCTCCCGTTTTTCTCTGGGTAGTAGCGCTGGAGGAATGTAGTGAGATTCCTGAGACAGCTGTCTTGACTTTTCTAAATCGACCCTTAAATTTGGTTTGTTGCTGCTGTCCGTAACCCGTTAGTGGGCAATTACGTGGTAATGATGAGAATAACACAGTTCTTTTATCTGATGCCCGCGCACCAACGGGATTAGGCAAAGCGAAATCACTTCACGTTTAAATTTCCTCTCTCCTGACAAAGCCTCTTGCTGGGAACCAGGGCTCGCCAGTGCGGGTGCTGGTATGGTTCCGACGGGTCGTTCACAGCAAGGACTATAAAGCGGGAGCTGGGCCTTTCTAGCGACCGGGAGCGACGTGGAGATCCTCTAGGGATGTTCCCCGTGGGCGTCGTCCCGTTCGGCGGGTAAACGTCGGGTCTGGTTGCCACCGACCCGGCAGTCCCGGCCGCAAAACACCCAGAAGGTCCCATCGCCCCGATAGCTTTTTTCCTGCTCTCCCTCAACCTACCCCTGCACCGTGAATTATGAAAAAGAAAAAGAAAAAAAAGGATCGCCACTCCACTCAACCTCACAGGCCGGTGGCGTCGCAGCGTCCCACAAGCAAACCCCGCGGGCGCGTCCCCTGCCTTTCCTCTGCACAAGCCTGGCCGTACAAAACCTTCATCTTCACATCCACACTTTAGAACTACGTTTTTACTTTCTTGCACAGGGTTCCGTCGTCTGTAACCCGCCCCAGAAATTTTGAAAGAAAATAGCAGAAGTATTTAATTGATAACATTTGATTTATTTAAAGTCCTTAACTGCAAATGATCAAAAACATACTTCACGCATTAAATTCTCAGTTATCGTTTTAAATCAAAATATTTTTCAATTACAATCACATTTATAAAATTAACAAAATTTCTTAAATTCACGTGTAATTATATTTTTAATTGTCATTTAAAGCAGTTTCCAGCTGTAAAGAAAGAAAACAATATAAACCATGCAATAAATTAGGAACATTGAGACAGCGAACAGGAATAATAATAAAACCCGTCTGGCTATGCTAACACCGTGTAAAACTGTGGAAAGTGCAATAACACTGGATGAAATAAGCTAACCATGGCGATAATTAAACGGCCACAAAAAAAAAAAAGTTTATGATACAAGTTGGAAAGGAGGGAAGAGAGAGAGCTGCTCTCTTTTCCTTGCATCGGTTTAATAGTCAACTTTTCCTGGGAGAGGGGGAAAATAACCTGGTTATAGATACACAGTTCTAGCTGGTACACAATGAAGACATGTCATCCACATGTTGATGAGAGTTCCTGATGAACGAGAATCTTCAGTAACAGATGGGAAGGAAAAAATCCAACTGGCTGTGACCTCTTGTAACTTTGTATTAGATTCCAATACAGGTAACACTTGGGGAAAAAATAGGGGTAGCATCCTGCACTCCAAAGTTCCAATTGGTACCCTCAGGAGTGCAGGATCTGACCCGCAGGACCTGGGTGTATGTGGATTGTAGTAACCCAAGGTTTATTTTGCAATTATCAAAAGGATGATCCAAGAAAGTAAACAGTCCTCTTGTTGCTTAGATATTCTCTTAGTGTTTTGCTACTTCACAGCAGTATTGTCCTTCAAAACATTTTTAATTAAAAAAAAAAGTCTTAAATGTCTACTCGCTTCTTCATCTCCGTATTGTTAAAGTATTGCCACATACCTGTAAACTTACATGAGATTATAGAGCACATAAGGGAGAGAGACGAGGAGGTGGAAAGCACAAACAAGTAGTTTACAAGCTCAACGGTTTTTTCTTCCTTTTGATGCGTAACACCCGGCGTAGGCTGGGGGTGGGGGGGAAGTGTCTCTTGGGAGAGGGGTTGGGCGACGGGAGCCGGAGGGAGTATGTATGTACAAGCGGGACGTGGCCGGCTTTACAGGAGGTCGTGGTGGATCATAACAACACACAATGCGTTGCAAGACAATTAAAAAGTAACAGTCCTTTGCACTCAGCGTGCAGAAACACCTTGGTTTGTGTCAGGGAAAGGGGGGAGAGAAGCCAGGAAAGTCGGGGTGAGGTCTCACCCCCGGTGGCAGGGGGTGCAGAGCTAGGAGGTGTTTAGCACGGGTCTGGAATACACACCTTGGTAGTAGGAGGGCTCTAGGGCCGAGGGCTCGATGCTGCTCCGGCCCGCCATGGAGGCGCTGCTCAGGGACAGCCCGCCGGGGATGCTGGCCCCGTAGGAGGAATATTGTAGCGCCTGCTCATAGGCTTTGAAGTCCAGCTTGTGCTGCTGCTCCGACGAGGACATTAGGTTGTTGATGGAAAAGGGGTGGTTGAAGGAGTAGTGGGGATCGCCCTTGAGGTGGAGCTGGGGTTCGTGTGCTAAGGAGTGAGGGGGGTGCGGGACCGAGGCCAAGGTGGGGACGGAGCTGATGGTTGAAGAGGCGGCCGAGGCCGAGGTCTTTAGCTCCGCACTTGATCCATTGTGGTCCATAGACTGGGGGCTGGTGGACGGGTTGGAGCTGGAGAGAGAGGTGGCGGTGTCCAGCTGCGCGGGTTTGTTGTGGCCTCTGTGTAGGGGGGAATTGGAGCTTGAACTGGAGGCGCCAGCCTGATCTTTCCTGCCCTCCTGAGAGGCTTTGCTGTTCGCCGGCTTCTCACACTTGAAGCGCTTTTGTCGGCGGAGGTAGCAACCGTTTTCAAACATGTTGCCGGAGTCGGGATGCAGGGTCCAGTAGGAGCCCTTGCCAGGCTTGTCAGGGGAGCGGGCCACCTTGACAAAACAGTCATTGAAAGAGAGCGAGTGGCGAATGCTGTTCTGCCAGCGCTGCTGATTCTGCCGGTAGTAGGGGAAAAGGTCCATGATCCACTGGTAAATCTCGCTCAGTGTCAGCATCTTGCTGGGTGCCTGCTGGATGGCCATAGTAATGAGGGAGATGTAAGAGTAGGGCGGCTTGGCATGGGGGTAGCTCCGCTTGAAGGTTTTAGCGTCCCGTGTCCTGCCGAGGTTGGACTGGGTGTAGGCCATGGGGCTCATGCAAGGGTTCATGCCACCGTAGGGGCTCAGCCCATTCATGGGGGACGGTTGTGCAGACATGGCGTTGATGCCGCCAGGGCTCAGCGCCGTGCCCATGGCGGCCACACCGGCTGGCATGCCGTTCACCGGCCCCGCCGAGCCTGCCGGCATGCCAGCCACGGCGCCGGGACTCAGCCCAGCCCCCAGCGCTGTGTTGGCGTAGGACATGTTGAAGGAGCTGGAGGTCATGTTGCCGCTCGTCGTCATGGTGTTCATGGTCATATAGGTGTTCATGGTGTTCATGGAGCCCAGCCCCGAGTTCATGTTGCTCACGGGCACCGAGGAATAGGCCTAGGGCAGCGAGACAAAGAGAGGAAGTTAGGGGGGAGAGAGAGGTGTGTCAGGACCCCGTGCGAGCCGGGTCCACCCGCCTGGCCCAAACAGCCGAGCAAACGTCCTGTCGCAGGAACGCTGGCCGCTCCCTCGACACCCGGGAAAGCGCTTCCACAAAGCCGCACGGAAAGGCCGCTGTCGCCATGAAAAGATCTAATTCATATTTAGACGTGTTCATAAATAGACACACAGTGGAGGTCCTTGGTCCGGACGCGCTCCCAGTTTACCGGCGTGTCGCGGCTTGCGCGGACTGCGCTGAGATCAGCGGAGGGCACGGACCCGGGACCGCTCCGCACCCTCGCGGAGCCGGGCTATGGGCTTAGGCTGCCGCGGGGAGGAGGTTTTCTGCCGGAGCATTCCCGCATTTTGTTGGGTTTGTGTCCTCTCTAGTTAGCTCAATACTTAAAATCATCAACGTATTGAAATTGACGGGCGTACACCGTGCGACAAGGAGAAAGACTGCTTGCATTTTCCGCGAAAAACCTCAAGCTTGTCTTCCTTTCTGCATTGATTTAAATTTCTATTCCAAGAAATATACAAGATTAAATAATGTCTTTTCGCAAAATAGTAACATAAAACCTCACCAAATCAATCAGCCTATGTCGGCGCATTTTACCTTTTGAAAGCTTCCTCCTTGTCTGCATGTTCTACCAAAACAGTATTTAAATTACAGTTTAAAAAAACCCGAAACAAACAAACACCCAAACTTTCCCGAAGTATGAAAAGCCTGAACTTTTCCTGGCTGAGATTTTCTACAATTGCACGACATGGAAAAATTGTTGCATCCTACCACATAACACAAATCTTAATAAAGGCAGAAATAGAGAGCCTGAAATTGTGCTTTCCAGTACAGCATGTGATTTAATAGGAGAAAAAGGGCGCTCCCAATTTACCTCGATCTATGACTAATAGCACTGAGGAAATGAAGTTTAAGCTACGGTGAAATGTATAAAATAATTTGTGATCCCCACAAATTTCACCAGCTTATAAACGCACTTTCAATTTAGAAGATCACATTAACTATTCGAGATGGTAAAACTCTGCTGGGTTTTCCACCTTGCATCCATGCAGTGATTCAAATTAAATAGCAAGGGAAGAGAAAAGAGTGAAGTTTAAAAAATAAACAAAAGCAAGGTCGGTTAACTTTTTATTTGTGGACAATTAGTATGGCGAGAATAAATGAGTCTGGAATCGGTATGTAATTAGGATGACCCTTATTTGCCCTGAGCCGACTTTCCTTTATTAAAGAAGATGCCAGCTGGGTGACACGTATCTGCCTGTGCCCGCGTGGCTCTACGGGCGCGTGTGCCAGCTCCAGGCTCGGGACGAGGCGTGGGGACTGCGGAGCCGTGTGTCCGGGTATGCTGATGCAATGCCCGGGTGCGCACACCCAGGTGCCTGCCTTGCTGCCGCACTTCCTCAAAACGGCTCATTCCCGGGCAGGAACCCGCGTTGCTTCTGGCCGTGCCGCTGGGCGCCGGCTCCTCCCGGGACCCCCGTTGCAGAGCCGCAGCGGCACAGTGCGGAGCCCGGGCCCCGCAGGCCCGAGTAGCGCTATTGGGAAGGCTCCGGGGTCTGCTGTGGCCCTCTCCTCTGCCGCAGTTGCGAGTGCTTGGGCCGTTTCTCCTCCTCCTTATGCAAGGTGCTGCCAAGCAGCGCGGGAGGCGGAAGCGCCTGCGGGGAGCCGCTGGCCAGGCCGGGTCCGGGTGTGGGGCGGCGGGTCNCCCCCCATCCGCCCCCTCTTCAGGCCCCCCTTCCCCTCGCAGAGGGGCAGCAGCGAAGCCAGATCCTGGGATTTACTCACCTCCTGAGTGTCGGTGTAGTAGCTGTTCCAGTCGCTGGTTTCATGCCCTTCCATTTTCACAGTCCCTAACATTATGGAACCAACCTGCCCGGTGTAACCATCCAGCCCTCTTGCAAGCGAGCGACGGGCAGCAGGAAAAGAGCCCGAAACCCCAACCTAGGAGGAAGCCAGCTCCCAGGAGGGGCGGGGGTTGATGAATTCTCCTCTATAATCAGTCAAAAAGCAGGCAGGGAGCGTTGTGGGGCGAGACAGTTGAGAAAGTGAGGAAGTGCCGACTGGGATGTGAGTGGAGTTGAGCTGATGTGGATCTTACGTCGCAGAAGTACCCACCTCCTCCTCCTCCTCTCCCCATTTGTCCGCCGCACAAAGGCGTTCGCACCTACAAAGCCGGAGATGCACCTGCAAACAAGGCAGTCCCCCTCGCCTGCAACTCCCCCCGGGGCGGCACTTTATTTGCAAAGCGGCGTAATTGGTTTAAGCTTGAGGGGATAGAAGGAGAGACAGAGGTGGGAGAGGGGAAGGAGGGGCGTGTCGGGACAGGGGGCGGACCGACAAGACCACCCTTTCAGGTGGACAGGGCAAATCGGGGGAAATGCAATGAAATGAGGTAGATAGGGGAAGGGCAAACCCCTCTATTTGAAGAGAATGCAGAAGGCCATCCAGTCTTAAATCCCTGAGATTAGGGGCAATATTTACTGAAGTCCGGTAGATGGTCCTCTAACTCGATGGCCAGGATCTGCTTCAAAGTCCCGAGTCTTGTAGTCTACAGGCTCCCCCCGCTCCCGTCCCTCACATCAAAGTCGGTTACCGCGCAGGTACCCCCAGGCCCCGTCACAGCACCCCACGTTCCCATCGTCCTTAGGGCACTCCTGAAAGCCTTCCGAACCCTCACCCCCCACGCCTCGGTCTAAACTAGCCCTTCAGACGGGGTGCCATCCTATGCAGATGGTGATAATGATATTGCATTTCTGATGCCTTTGGTTTAGAAACCATGTGAGTCACCGCGCTGAGACATAATACTATAGGCACCCAATAAATACGGACAAAGGCTTGAATGCGGATCCACTGATATTAACCTCCACTTGGCAAACATCAGGTGAGTCACTAGAACCATTTTGTATCTTTACTGTGGAAAGCCTCCAGCCCAGAAGGCTCATTTGGAAGCCTCCCCTGATGACAGACACCCAGGGGCAGCAATAATAAGTAGCGGGTATCTCATTACCAACTTCTTGCTTATTGATGTGATTTCTCACAACGAACAAGGGAGAAGGACTCTGCATAGGCTGGTAGAAAGTAAAAAACCACCGATAAAACAAATTGACATTAGACAAAGCTTTTTATTATTATGAAGGGAATCTCTAGGTCTTTGCAGATGGATCAAACATTTTCTGTCCTGTCCGGTTCTTCGAGCCTATGTCAACACCACATTTTTCATGTCTTTCTCTGTCCTATCCCTTGTGAGTTTGTTCCTACCTAGCTACTAGAACTTTTCTCACCTGAGAGTAGAAAACAAACCTCAAAAAGGCAAAACCAAAAAACCCACGCCATCAACCAGAGAACACTTCTCCATCTCCCCCTCCCACCCCCCACCCCCCAAAGCACTGACAATGGGAATTTGAAATGGAAATAAAGCTTAACGGGATTTTGAAAAAGGCTTGTGTGTCATACCACACAAACTACGTATACATACCTGAATCTGAATTTCGGCCTGACATGTTTATCGTTCAGCAGGACCAAAATTGCTTCCACAGGGACTTGTTCTCGAGTGATCTGCAGAAATATTACCCTCACAAACAGGATTTTAAGTTTTCTTATATAGAGGCCCAGAATTCAAATGACAAGATATGACATATATTTGCTTTGATAAATACATTCAAATTTGTCCTCTAAATGCATTTTCTGTTGCCCCTTTCTTTGTTTTGATCTGTTGTTTTTTTTTTTTAATTTGGAAACAGAATTAAGTCAAACCCTCGAAACAAACAAAACACTTCTTTTTTGAATCAACAGAGGAGAACAAGGGATGAAAGTGTGTCTTGAAGAAATTGAAATGTATAAAAGCACTGGATTAAACCCCTGCTTTCTCAAATGGTCAGACTACACTCATGGAAATTGGGACAAAACCCAGCGGAATATCAAAGGAATACTAAAATTGCTGCCTTCATGTATGCACTCTCCCCTTTGACCTAATGGAAGTGGAGTATATATCTGGAAAAGGAGCCACTTCGATGATGCTTGCTCATTTCAGTACTTCATGTCTGCGGTGCACAGACCGCCCCAGCATGAAGATCGACTGCAAACGGAGAGGCTGCCAGGGGTGCAGCGGCCCCAGTGACCCTGCTAGATGACCTCGGGGCGGTGCTACCGCGCTTCCTAGAGCCCAGCCCCGCGGGAGCAACACCCGACGGGACGCCGGGCAGCCTATGCTGGGTCACTCCGTACCTGGAAAAATGGGTAGGCACGAAGCCGGTCAAGCTTATCGGATGCTGTTACAAACCGCGGAGGCGTTCCGCCGGGCGGAGCAGACGTGGAGCCCAGCAAAATCGCTCTCCGGGTCGGCCGCCCTCCGGGCCGCCCTCACTGGGATGCCCGCTGCCCAGGAGGGGAAGGGAGCCGGAGGTTATGCAAAGCCTCAGCGCCTCCTGTTGTCCGGCTCCGGCTGCAGGATCAGCTCCCTCCTGAGGTTGCTCCCAGAGGTGAGAGCAGCGGCAGGCTCACCGCTGTAACCTTAGAGCCTCTCGACTTAGTGTACTATCAGAGTCAGCTGCTGCTAGAAATTCCCTTCAACCTCGGCTGCTGTGTTGCAGCCCTGATGGAGAAAAGCCTTCCTTGACTGAAGAAGAGGGTCATGACGGCCCTCCCTATGGCCACAAGTGAAAGCATATTTCAGCAGTTTGCCTTGCCCTGCACTTGAGCCTCTGCAAAACAATGTAGGATGCTCTGCAAGTTATCAGTGCAAGTTATCAGTACCCTTTGTAACAGGTTCAGCAGCAGGGAAGCACTCTCCTAGGATGCGGGACGCAGTCCAGCAACCAGGAGATCTCCAGGCTTAGCTGCTTATGTGTTTTTCAGGAGTCAGGATAGTAGCGGTGGTCCCAATTACACAGAGCGTTTCCTCAACTCTGGTTAGAGTAGCGCAAATTCCTGCTCAGGCTGTACACTGTTTTGGTGGTTTTTTTGTTTGGTGGAATTTTTTTTGTGGAGGGGGTTTGGTTGTTTTTGTTTGGTTGGTTTGGTTTTGTGGTTTTAGGTTTTTTCCAGGGCAAACTGTTAGTGCAGGCAGGAGAAAATCACATGCTGAGGTGAAGTGTGCTTTCTCCAGCTAGATGATCCATGATGCGCGCTGCCAAGGGTGCAAACATAAAACCTGACCTAAAAAATACGGGAAGTATGTGTATGCAGAGGGGAGGTGTATGGAGAGGGAACAGGACATCCAGGGGAGCCCGTGTTACCAGTGCTGTCAGGAAGAGCTGGGCCCCGTAAAGACCACTCCGAAAGCGCCTGCTTTTTGGGAAGCGCATCGCTGTCGGTCCGGACGGAGGGGTCTCGCCTCTTGGAAGGGACCTCTGGTAGCGCTGCAGGGACCAGAGCTGGTATAGGCACCGTTTTGCCCACGCAGCAAGTAGCCCCGGCCCAGGAGCTCGCCGAAGCCCCTTGCCCAGCGCTGCTCGGGAGCGCCGCCCGCAGGAACTCTCCCACTCGCGGGGCAGGCGGCCAATGCAATTGGCGGGAGCTTTAATTTTAACTGTGAAGCGCCGCACCAGTTCGTTCCGGTGCAAGAGATTCTTTTTCCCTGGCAGGAGCAGAGCCTGCAGACCCTTCTATGTAACTTGCAGGGTCTTACTCGATTGCCGTTGTCTCCTGAACGGGAAACTCTCGGCAGTGCTTGTGCGGGCTAGACGTCTAGCTTGGGGAGGAGCTGCGAAGTTATCCCCGCATCCGGATGCTTTCCCAGCTCTTCACTGTCCACCCTTCTCTTCGTTTTCTTGGATCTGTCTCCTTTAGAAGGTTGCTCGTACCCAGCTTTCTAGGCAGACCCAGGTGGAGAATCTCTCTTCCCATCTGTTAGCAACCCAAAATCCTCCCCCATCCAAGCACGCGAACAGCAACCAGCTGGGAATGAGTCTCTGCCCAGAGCCGGGTGCTTCGGGAGCTAGGGTCGGTGACTGCTGGATCACTTTCCGAGACGAGAGGGGGGCTGTTTTCCCTTCTTTCCTCCCTCCTCCTCTCCCTCCACTTTCTCTCCTCCCTCCCCTCCCTCACACAGGCAGAGCCGCCCTAGTCCCTGTGCTCCTGTCTCTTCTCTTAGAAGAGCCCGTGGGGGTTCCCCTCCGACACGCCCGAGATTCCACCGCCCGGAGGGGCCCCCGGCCGGGCGGTCGCTCCTGTCCTCGGAGCTCACAGGCCAGTGCGGTGCGATAAGGTGTCTTTTACTTTCCTCTCGCTCGAGACCAGGACCCGGTAAAATGGGGGCATTGGATAGGATCAACACTTGCTGCAGAGCTTTAGCTGCGTGAGCTTTTCTTATCTCCAACCGCGACGACCAAGCAACCACTTTCCTTCGACCGACCCGAGGTAGGACGGGGACACTCCCTGATCTTTCTGAAATTCCTCCTCCCCGGGACCTCTGGTCTGGTTCTCCTGGGCGGACTAGACGTGCCCTCCCGCCGGTCCGTCCACGGCAGGGAGTTCCGGGGGACGCACCCCTTACCCAATGGACTCTGCCTGCCCGCTGCTGGGTCCTCAGCCGTGGATTTCCAGCCCTGCCAGGTGCAGGGGCTCCAGGACCCCGAGCAGTGCCGCCCTGCTGCCGGCGAGAGCGACGCGGAGCGTGGCCCCTCCGAGGACCTGTCCTGCCGGCGCCGCGCCCTCGGGGCATCGGGCAGTGCTGCCGGAGGCGCCGGGCCTGCCCCTCTCATGGGCGCTGTAGGAGGCCACGAGACCTCGGAGACGTTGTGTGGCTCGTTGCACTAGTGACGTTCCGTTGACGGATTTTTTTTTTTTATTTTTATCTTTTTTCTTCTTATTTCAGTGCAATTAATTGCTTTTCATTTTCTAGGCATCCTGCAGAGTTGATGTCATAAGACATAAGCGACATAAAATATCCTACCTGCCTGAAAATACTCATATATAAGACTGATTAAAGAAGAAAGAAGCACAAATAACAAAATGAAGAATTATGAATGTTGATATCCAATGTTAGAGTGATGAGAGCAAGAAAGCCTCTGTTTTATGGTGATTTTTTTCTACAGTGTAATAAAAGAGTTCTTAACTAAGTAAATCATTACTCATCATATATAACCACTTTATTTTTATTAATTTTTATTAATATGGTTAGATGTATGTATGCTGCTTGCAGAACTCCAGCTGTCCAAGTATGTTTTACTCACTTTATGCAAGAATAAATGTGCTTGATAATTCTCATTTGATTCAAGAGCAGCTCTGTAGGTATTTCTATCAATTATAATTTTTTTAATTATGTCATGATTTACTGAAATATGAGTGTAAATACTTCTGTTATGTACTTCAACCACTGTGCCAATTCTTGTTCAATTACTAGATATATTTTTAAAGTTTTAGTTGATTTGTTTTGTTTTAAAGGATGTTTTACTTTAAAGCAGCCACAATACTATGGCATGGAAGAAAAAATATCAGAGGATATGGGAATTCAATTATGCACAGAGATAAACATATGTACTTCAATGACATCCGCTTTGTAGAATCTCACACAAAGGGCAAAATGTGTTTCAGGATATAAACAGATTTTTGAAGAAAGCAAATAAAGCGAACAAAGACAGTGAGTGCAGTTAATCTAAATAAAATGGTATAAGAAACAAAGCTTCATAGGAAAGACACTTAAGCATGAATTTTAGAATTACTTATTCATTCAAGTTGTTGAAGTAACTTAATGGACCAAAATCTGCCTACCCTGCCCCAGCAACATTTGATGCTTAAATAAAAGGTATTTCCACTCTCCAAGAGTCTCACTTCTCCAAAACCTGCAGTGAGTTCTCTTTGAGAATAAATGTTTTACTGATGTAACCCAAATATCTCTGTATTGGACAAGAGATTCAGAGCTGATCAGCTCTTTGTTACATTCATCTTAACATACTGGTCCAGTTCTCCGCAAACCGATCTTCTTATGCAGAAGGTGGACTAGGTTTGGTATCTTTGATTTTGGGTGATAGAGAGTGAAGGAGTACTACCCTTCCTTCACTGCATATCAACATATTTTCAAATTGTTTGCTATGTTCACGCTTACCTGCAAAGAACTATTCATTTCCATATCTCTGTCTTTATAGCAGTTTTAGAGAAAAACTTTCGGAGAAACCAGTATTCATCATTGTTTTGGAGCCTCCGTTGACGGATATGAATTGAATTTAGAGATACTTGAATAATAGAGAGAAAAAATAAGAACTTCACTGTGAGAAAGGTAGCTGAAAAATAAAACTGAGGGGGCCAAGTTTGAAGGAGATCGGGGTACCCCTGGGATTCCAGGGGCAGGGGAATAGGGTTCAGGATAGACAAACTGGTGAAGAGTAATGGCTGGAGATCTTTTTCTGGGATGTCCGAGAGGGCTGTAGGGAGATCCAGTGGTTGGCAGGGGGGGAGGCTGTGCTGAGATGGAGAATTGAGGGTCACATGGTCTCGTCCAAAATGGTGGCAGTGGAGATCGGAGGAGCAAAGGAGATATCTTCACTTTAGGAGATCCACAAGCCAGCTTCACCTCTCTGAGCCCCAACAGCTGTATTTATAGCGCCATAGGCCCCTTCCCTTGTCACATGCCTTGTGAGCGTGTCTTCGTGTCATCACACCTTCCTATTGGCTGTTACTCAGCCTACCCTGGCCCCAAGGCCCACCCTGTTTCCACCAGGGGAATGCTTTATTTCCCTGCCATGTGCTCAAACACAGAGTTGGTCCCACAACAAACAACATTTCCCAATATCTCCTGTGCAATGCCATCGACTGCCACTGCTCCAAATGCCATCCTACTCAGAGATCCATCCATGCTTGTCTGCAAATCTGTAGGCAGACAGCAGCAATGGGCTGGTCTGCACTCCACAGGATGAAAAGCATCCGCAGCAGCGGCAGCGGTAGGCGACACAGGCAGTGTGGCATCAGCACTGGTCCAACCCATAGCCACACTATCCCTGCATGCATTCCCTGCAAGCACACACGTCACTCAGGAGCTCCGGGCGCCCCCCCGCCCCCTCCGTGGCTAGCGCTACACACTACACCACCGTGCTGCGGGAGCCCTCGTGGCATGCACAGTCTTGGTACGTATGTACAGCTGCCAAGACACGCCGCCTGGGTGCAAGGAACTGCTGTGCCATGAGGCACATTGTCTGGGAGGGACAGTGGCACCAGAGTGTCCCGGCACATTGGGCTTGTACTCCCCTGCACATGCACTGCGGGTGTACCTCAACTCTTCCCCCCTGCCCTCACACTCCCAGTTGCACTGCCACCTTCACCCATCCTGCCTGGCACCGGGACCCAGAGGGATGTGCTACCTGATGGGCAAGAAAAAACAGGAAAGACAAAAGGAAAAGCGTGGCAGGATGGGGGAGTGGGGAGGGAAGGAAAGATGGACAGGGAATCTTTTATTTGTCTATCCAGAGGGAGAAAATTTTACAATAAAACTCTATCCATAACAATCATAAATGGCTTTCTTGCCTGACTCTTCAACTCTGAAGAACCACATATATACAAAATAAAGGCTGGCTCATTTAAACTCATCCCTAGGGAGCAGTTCCATAGTGTTACCCAGTTCGCAGTTGGGAAAGCATAAATGAATTCAAGCTCCATTAATTGCACATTTTCCTGAGCTGTACTAACATGGACATAGAGCAATTGTGGGGTTTGTGGCAGCACGATCACATACAGTCATACCTCCGTAGTCATGAGAAATGGGTCTAATCTGCCAACAGTCACGAGTTGTTAATATGTATACAGGCCACACCCATTGCTCCACCCCCAGCCAATCATGAGAGCTGCAGAGCATTTCCACTCCTCCCCACCGGCTCTCCCAGCACAGGGGCACAAATTGAAATGTTTCTGAACCTTCTCTGCCTGGAGAGACCCCCGGAGAATCCCTGGGCTTCTCTTTGGCCATGCTGCCACTTCTACAGCCGCCGCTGGGCTGCTGCCACTGCATATGCTTGCACTGCCTCCACGGTGGGGAAGCTCCAGGGCTGCAGCTGAGAAGAGGGTCAGTGAGTGTCCTCGGGCTCTGGTCAGTGTGGGTCCATGCCACCAGTGCTCTTGGAGCCTGGGAAACCTTAACTTTGAAACATTGCAACACCTAGGGCCCCTTGTGGCAGGGGGTCTCGTCAGTGTTGGAGTTTCTTTCCCTTTAACAGTGGTGGCTACAATACATACATCTGCAGGTCCTGAGTGTGGGAGCAGCAGTGCTGGCCGTATGGACCCCAGAAGAACACCGCTTCCCCCTGCTGGGGGAAGGGCATGGGAGAACAGAAGCTTCCTCTTGGTACAGCAGCTGCGGCGGTGGCATGGGCACGTCCTGTCACTGCCCCGTCCAAGCACACACCTCTTGCCCCACCACTGCTTGCCCCACCGCTGCCACAGCCAACCCAGCCCCATTTTCATGGGGCACTTTCCCTGGGGCTATGTCATCACCAAGTGTGCTGGGTGCGCAGTCCCCAGGCACAGACTGGGCTTGGCACGCTTTGCCACTGCAGTTTAGGACACCTGTCGGCATTGCCTTCCCCGTCTGTAGCCATGGAAACAGTAACACACAGATGCACACACACAGGCACTGCCTGCTTGCAGTTTGTAGGAACTTTGCACACATGAACGGGCGGGGCAGAGGGGGAAAGTGAACGTTATACTCTGGTTGCAGTCCCTGTGGAGGACAATAAGCACTGTGCTCATCAGTGGGCAGCTGTGGGAGCTTTTATACAGACTTTCTCAATCGTTTAATGTTACGTATTGAACCACCATTAGTGCCTCTGGAGTGCCCATGGTGGCCACGCACCTGGTGGAGTTCAGCGTCCCAGCTGGGCTTAAAGTAACAGGGGACAGCATGACTTGTGGCGGTGCTGTGCTGGGTCTCAGCAGCCGGCTGGGGCATACTGCGGGCAGGCAGCACTGATGCTTTCCCNACCATTAGAGGACATACACTAATCTCTCTATAGTAAAAAATGATGCTTGCCTTGGAACAGGGTGCCCAGAGACCCTACGTAACACATTCTGTAGTTTTACATTGAAATGTAAGCAACAACTGATGACACCCTGGAATCATAAGCCTTATAAAATAGTATAGTAAACTAGTGACTATGGGCAAGTACAGGAAGGGCTGGATTTAGTAACATTTTAGGACTTCTCACAGGAAGCAGCTGTACAATAATTTGAAGAGTGTTTTTTCCTCCCAGCAGCTGGTTTAAGCCTCTGCTTCAAGAATTTTGAGGGTGAATCTGAAAATTGCTGAATAGTTTTAAGGGACTGATATCAGGAAGGTCATTTAGATCACCACTTGGCTTCCCCTCTGCCATTACCTGAGTTCAGTGCCATGTGCAGCTACTGTTGAGACAAGGAAGAGATCATATTTAATTAATTCCTCTTCCATCCCTTCCTAGCCAGTAAGGTAGCAGCCTGAGTATTTCTGCACTGCATGTAGTTTCAGGTTTACTCCTTTCTAGGTATTGACTTAAGGTGTGATGATTGAGAGGGAATACAACACCTGACCTTTCCTGCAGTTCCTTCTAAAGAGAGAGATCCTCACTTCCATTCAAACAATTTCATAGCTCAGCAGGTGACTTTGCCCCTGCCCATTAAACAAATTATTTTTCCATCTTCAGGATCTGTGAATATATGCTTCACCATCCATCCACTGCCAGAAAGCCTTTACATCTTTTTTAATGTTTTCCTTAGAGATTGCTGGAACTTCAACCTCTGCAGACACCTCTTTTTATGCTTTTCAGGGCATTTCTCTTTGCTGAAGAAACTGATCAGTCGTGAAGATTTTTCTTGTGATTAAATGGAATTTTTGTCCACCAACACTTAACCTTCAGATGCGAAATCTATGAGATCTACAAACAATCACATATGTATCCACATTCAAGATGTCCTAAGAGAACAGAAGAGCTAGACTGGAATGGTTAGCTGGAAACCTACTGTATTAACTGAAAGACAATGGAGAGAAGAGATATGATATATGTATATCTGATATGATCAAACATGATAAAATTTTAAAACTAAATCAAGTAAAGGCCTGAGCTGGGCAAAGACTTTAGCAAGTCTTTTTATACAGATATAGCTTTACTTTCTCTCTTTACTGCTTAGAGCCTTCTTCAAAACCAGCAGTGCCTATGTGAACCACTTTGTGTGATAGGCTTCTATATAGCTTGGGCTATATAATACAATGGCACATACCTGGAAATATTACAGCCATATCATACTAAAAATGTATTTGTGAAACATGATCACTCAAAATGACCAGGTGATTTTTTCATTGTAATGATCTCATTATAAATATGGTTTTAAATAAAAGGATTCCATCTTGTTTTCAACTTTTTATTTATATCTATTTTGAATTATAAAGGAAATGCCAATGTATTTGAATGTGGAGAGGTTAAAAAAAAAAGTAAAGCCCAAAATCATAGGAAGAGGAAAAATATTAACTATTTCTGCTGGCATAGTATGTATTGGCAAATGCAGGTATCTTACAATTATAATGGAGATTAGTAGAGCTGGGCATGTGTATTTGTTATGGATCAAAGATAGGATATAGCGATTAGAAGAATGACAATGCTTTCAACACTCACAAAGGGATTGAATGTGTGATTTATAATACTAATTCCATAAAACCTTTCTATGGTTGCTTACTGCACAAGGGGTTCAACATAGAATGACCACTGGGGAAAAAAAATATTTCCTTCATCTCAGTTGGATGCAACTAACAAAAGAGCTTTTCAGTGTTGACACTCATTGATTTAAGAGATATCTCCTCTGCCATTTATTATACTCTTCTGCTACAGTTTACCGTCCTTACAGTGTAACTGTCAGAGAACTTTGTGTTCTACATTCCCAGTCCATAATTCACTTGTCAGTATTTTAGCTTATAATTAATTGATTTCCATCGAGAATTTCATTTTATACATATACCAGGAAGAAATACGTATTAAAGATCTCAATGCCATGGAAGAGCAAACAGTAGCCTGTAGCCTGAGGATACATACTTCTTATTTTCTCTTTACTAGCAGTCAGAAGCACAGAGTCAGTTATGACTTTAGGATTGCTTCTACTAGGGGAATTTAGACTGTCATTCAAACTCTCTTTGTTCAAGCTCCTGATCTCTAAAACGGAATAATGTTACTCGGACGTCATGCTGAAACTGTATTTGTAAACATGCTCTTATCTTTTCTAAAACTATTGCACTGCTGAAGAGTTTTAAGCATGTGTACTGCGATTTTGAGGTAGACTAGGTTAATTGGCTGCAGCACAGCAAAAAGGAGAATGCAGCCCTCCCAACAGTGCTGGGGCGTCTTTGGACTATGACATGTGCAAAGCGTTTCACAGCCAGCTAGAAAATGACACCAAGGCGACGCTTAGCATTTAGTGACAAACTAGGTATGAGCCACAGAGCTAGCAAAGTAGTTTTGCTCTTACTTTCCCCTTTTCTTTAAACAATTGTTCTTCAGCTTTCCAAGGGCTCCTGACATTTTCTGGAAAGTCCATACTAGGCTGTACATATTTCCTATGCACCATATGTCCTGATTCCTCATTGCCTAGATGGAGATGGCTATCAGTAATATGATTAACTCCTCCTGAATGTGTTCCAGTTGCCTCCCAAAGCCTGTGGGATACCCAGTCTCACTCTAGCATGAACCTGGATTGTGGCAGTGCTGTTTGCTGGGAGTGGGACTCCCTGCATAGCATAGACTCAGCCAATTTAGGAGAAGAAAAACTGCATTTGTTAATTTCTTCAAACAACTGAACAATTTTGTAATGATTGCTTTTCTTCCTAAGAAGAAGAAACCTTAATTGACTAATAACTTAGATAATAGAGTTTATGTGACATTAGGAAGCTCAGTGATCTGGTGAGGTCTAATTATGAAAAATAGTAATGTGTACCCAGGGACTAAACTTGCAGAAGGTTTTCCAAATCTAGATCCATTTGTTAAGTACAAGGATTCTTCTACTGATTAAATTTTGGACTTTGCAATCTACAGAAATAGGGCTTAACCTGTTTAACAAAATACTTAATGTCACACACACCCCCCCCCCTCCCCCCACCTTCGAGCTTCAAGCATCACTGTAATCATTAAGGGAGAGGCACATGCTAATACAATACCTGGGTAAAGGAGAAATTTTTCTATGGTTTCCTGTGTATCAGAGACAAGAATCTCTGCAGCTGTCACCTCTGGAGCTCAGACTAAGGATCCAGAGGATATACTGGCAACACTTTCTTCCAGAATGACTGCTAAGAAATATGTGTGGATTACTAAGGGAAAAATATTGCATTTGAGACTTAGCTTGTCATCAGAACTTCTTGGGTGCTTTATTCCATTTGCTTACAAGAACTAGAGTCTAAATGCTGTAACACAGGAAACATTTATTGATCAAGGCTTGAACCTTTCTTGCAATTTAACTGCATTCTCCAGGAGTCTGCCCAGCTTTTCCACAAGCAGAACTGACATACAACAGATAACATAGCATTCCATTCATCACAACTATTAACCTAAAGAGGAAATTCATGTCTAAGGGTTTTTATCTTCTTCCTAAGGCCTTTTTTTTTTTTTTTTTAAGTGCAAATCCTTCTTGGCATTCAGTAGCTTCTTACTGGAACTTCCTGATACAAATACTCTTCACATGCAGGGATTTTTCTTCCATATCCCACTGAGACTCCTGCAGAGAGGAACTGTTCTAGGTAAACAAAATCATTGAAGCTTCACTTACTGTTTAACTAGTTCGAAATGAATCTGTTCTCTAGGCTTACATGTGCATTAAACTGCTAATAGGATTCATCTCCAATGAGGCAATCGAACACTTCATTCCTGTTCTGAATTGCTCTAACGGACTGGACTTCTAACAGGAATCCTTTGACACAGATTGACTACTTGATATTCTACCTTCGGCTCCTCCAGCTACTCCGGGGTTTTTGGTAGAGAGAAGAAGAAGCAAATCAGGCACCAAACAGATAAGTTTCCTGGGGCATGTTGCAGGAATTTAATCAGTTATCTTGCTATCATAAGAAGAAAACCTGCTATTAATTGGGATGTAATGTTACTGGCTAATGACTTTTTCATCTTCAACAAGTTTTTAGTTGCATTATCAAGGTAAAAGTTGGTTATCTAGCCCAGTGTAAGTTGCATTATTTGCCAGAAAGACACTGCCTACCCACTTGAACTCCAGGAATACAGTTAAGCAGGAGAAAAAAAACCTCACAAAGCTGTGTCTGAAAGCCACAAAGAAAGGAAAGGATAATAGGAGGCATTTGCCTGTTAGATCAGTGGTGCTTCT
The DNA here is from genome assembly GCA_013390025.1 of Pitta sordida. NCBI lineage: Eukaryota > Metazoa > Chordata > Aves > Passeriformes > Pittidae > Pitta > Pitta sordida. Next base: position 84,328 of record WEKX01025680.1, on the reverse strand, counting down.
CAATCAGTTTAGTACCATATTTGAATCCAACATCTGCAGTTAGTCACTACAGTTCCTTGTATGGAACACATGGGTGTTTGAGGAACCAAACTAAAGAAAGCAAAGAAAAGACTTTATTTTTACTCACCATAAGAGACTTAAGTGGATTACAAGGATAATTCTGTGAACTGTTGCAGACCAGAGATTCATGGAAATCACAGTCCTTTGCATTCAGATTATACGCGGGAAACTACTTTTTTCACCCCTTCCTGCTATAAGCTGCTTTGCTCTGCTTGTGTTCTAGACAGCCAGCCTTTTTTTGAACCTGATCATTGTGACCTTGTAGATTTGTGCCATACTTATGACCATCTTAATATAACACACAATATTAGGAAAAGGTTTTTTACTGAAAGAGTGATTCAGATGTGGAATGGGCTGCCCACAGAGGTGGTTGAGTCACCAACCCTGGATGTGTTCAAGGGGAGGCTGGACGAGGTGCTGAGTGATATGATCTAGATGTAGAGGATATGTTAGTTGGATTATAGGTTGGACTAGATCATCTTCAAGGTCCTTTCCAGCCTTATCTATACTGTGATACTGTGATACTGTGATATTTAATTTGACTTTCCACATTTTCTTTTAATTTATAAATTTTTTATTTATTTTCTCAAGTTTAATTTTCTTTGGCATGCGTTATCTTCTCTGTATTGGCTAGATACTGAAATAGTCATATTTAATTTTTAATCCACTTGTAGGTCATACTTCTCCATGTGAAAAGAGCTACTGTTAAAATTTGACTTTCGCCAGACAGCTGTCAAATATGTTTGACACCTTTGTTCTCTGAAGGATTAGCTAATAAAACTGCAGGACATGGGTCCAGGATTCGTCTCAAAGAACTGGTTTCAGACTTTGCTTATTTAATACTGCAAAACTGGTTGGTTCATGGACTCTGAGACGGAGTATCTCTTGTACAAGCAATTCCTAGTATTAAAAGTAAAATCCTGATAACAGAAACGTTATTCATGATGATGATCAGGCCACACACAGCTGAGTGGGGCTTTCATTTCCAGGCTGACACTTTGACAATAAGCAAAATTAATTTGATAGAAAAAATGTGTCTGCAATTGTACACAGGAAGTGATTGCACTGCCTGGTCCACAAGTTCCCAGAAGCACCGTTCATACCCTTGGTTTTCAGGTCAAAGGTTTAAAGAGCTTGACAGCAGAAAAAGCGTTGCTACACACAGTAGAGAAATTAGGCTACAAAGGTAAAAATCCCCTCACCCATCCCACACCCTTTAGGAGCGCATGGGTCAGCTGGAAAGAACACATTTCTGGTGACGTCTCCGGCTGACACTGACGCGTTTCAGCCCACTTTAGGGATTAATTGCTCACTAATGCTCCCCACAATAAATGCCTCACGTCCACGTCTCCCAGCATGGTGTGTTCTTGGGTGGGCCCTCCACGGTGGGAGAGGGCGCTCACTAAGGGTGGCGCCGGCGCTCCCTGCTCTCTCTGCCATAGGGAACTCGTTTCTCGGTTACGAGCTACAGAGGATCACCGGCGACTCCTCCCGGTGCTGCGGGAGCTTGTCCTGAGCTGTTCCGGGGCAGAAACTAGGTTTAGAGGGGCCCGTGGTCACTGTGGCTTTTTGTACGTGGAGAGCTCTGTGGTTACTTTGAGGAAGGGTTGAGCTTTTCTTTCTTGTTTTCCTGTTTTCCTTTTTATCTTCGGAGTTTCCATCCAACTTGAAATTTGTACTCCCAAAGATGGAAATTGTTCAGTTGTTTCCTGACAAAATGTTGATAACCATTGCTGCTGATCCATAACACATGTTTAAAACACTCTCGTTAACACCAACAACCAACAACATTTTGCCTTAGCAAAATGGAGTAGCCCTTGCAAGGTTGACTTCTGTTTTTGTATATAAAATACAAAAACTTTTTTTCTCTTTGAATTTACAGGCTGCATAAAGTAAGAGAAAATTTCTAGAAAACTTGAATACTTAGGACTGAGTTGTCCAGAAGCACTGAATATGATTAAGGAGCATGAGATTGTATGTAGGGAGTCACAGTGGGATAGTCTGAAGATCAAACAAGCAATAGTTACTGATCCTAGAAGCATGAGCATTTAGCCCTTATTGGAAGATTTAACATGAGATCAATTGCATCAGCTAACAACATTATGCTCTCCAGAGGTCAAAGAGTCCACATAAACCTGTCGTGAATATAAATAAAAATACTCCAAATTTATTCATTGGGTGTTCTGAAGTTCACAGAAAGCAAGAATATCTTCTGAAGTAAGACACGAGAAAACAAACTCCTCATGTCAGGGTGATGAGAAGAAGAAATAAATCTGCAGAAGAAGACAGTGCTGACAAAAATCAGAGAAGCTTCTCTGATAAAGTCAACAGAAAAAATGTGCCATTAGTCATGAAAGTACAGTTGTAATGCTGCCAGTAATAGCATCATTTGTGGGTACCACTGAAGAAACGTTGCAATGGTAAAGCACCAGCGCCACCTCAGACGTCAAGTTATTGCAGGGCTAATTTTCATGTTAATAACTCTCTATCTCATTAGAAAAACCGGAAGCCGTTAATAAAGTCAGCATGTATATGCTACAGGGGTATATTAAGACTTTAAACAGATAAAACTCAAAAAATAAGTACTGTGATTAAAGATAGTGTTGAATGTAGCTCTGCAAATTGTGATACAAGTAAAAACATTTTGAGAAAGGGAAAAATAACCAGAGAAAACTGTAAGAGGAGAAGTGGAATGATTTCAAAAGCAAAGCAGCAGGATTTAGATGTTGGATTGGGAAGGGCACTGGGAAAAGGAACCACGCAGCCAAGTGTGAGGTCTGCTCAAGAACAGTTGGAAGAGGCAAGAGATGTGACTAGACCAGACATTTCAAAAATATACGAGAAGAACTTCCAGCAGAGCAAATCTAAAGAGCCTACTTCCACACTAGTGCTGCCTGCGAAAGTGGTTGCAAGGTCTGTTGATGAAATAATTGCTTCCCTGTGGTATACTTCTCCATCTCCCTCAGACCAGATGATCAAAGAACTCCTGGAGAGTGTTCTTGGACAGAAATGCAACATAAAAATGGAAGTAGGTGAACCAGAACTCTTGCAATATTTTTCTCTTGAGTAAATATTACTTTTATTAGAGTTGTATATTTTTTCCAGCTTCTACATGTGTTACAACACAGAAGCCAAACAAAACAAAAGGATAAAGACATAAATGTATCATAGAATATTCTTCACTCTTTCTTCTCCCAGTTTTTTTTATTTCCCTTAAAAATAAAAACGAGCCAATATCAAAATACATTAAAACATAAGCTCTTTTAGGGTGTTACTTTAGTTATACTAATTATAGTTTAATATATATTTTTCTTTATTCTCCTTTCCTATTTTAAGATGACATATTCCAGTCTGACAGATGAAAAAGTGTATTACAGTGAGTCCCTGGTTTCAGTGGGCCCATGAGTCCCAGAACAGGGCGCAGAGGCCGCAATTCACAAAGACAGCAAACTCATGAATATTCAAATAAGCCCTGCCTATCACCCCACCCCCCTCAGGGACGGGATAGCCCTGGGGAAATGGGGAGAAGGTGCCTACTGCTCCCAGTCTCATGTGCAGACACACATAGAATGGCAGGCCTGTCTTGTGGAGAACAATTCCAGCCACCCAAAACCACATATTTACATTAAAGACATCCCAGACAGGACTGGGATGGGATGGGCCATGGGGCTCGCAGCTCGTAGCTCCCAGCTCCCTCCCCTTGCCATCCCTGGTGGCTCCCAGGTGGAGCTTATTTACATATTCATGACCTTACTTGCATATTTATGAGCTGTCTGCCTTTGCAGAGTTTTCTGTACCTGCACGCAGCACCGCTTTTTGCTGAAAAATGAACTGCAGAGATGGAGACCGCGGATAAGCGGCAGTCTTCTGTAAATGCTTTTGGAATATCATTGGAAGTATTGCTTCTTTTAGTTTTTTGTTTAGCTGGTGAAGTCTTGATAAGACAATTTTTATTAACACAGTATGGTAGATCATGAAAGCAGCTGTAAAGGCCCTTCGATTAATTACTGCTGGTGATACTACCCATCAGGTAGATGCTAGAGAAAATTTCCTGGATTTTCATCAGAAGATTGCCAATTAATTTGTTAATTAGACTAACAACTTAGTATCAGATGGCTCTTTATCCCTGCTTACTGAGGATGATACGTTTGTTTCGGTCCCAGGGCAGCTGAAATTTACAGTACCCTACATTCTCTTAATGTGAGATTGACTGGATTTGATTAAATACAAAAACTAGAAGGGAAAACACCCACCTGAACTAATTTAATTTAAATGTTTAAGTCCATGAACAACAATAGTACGGAACTGCATTCCTGGTAAACGTATGTCCTGTGATTTGCTTTTCTTCTGAGAGCTATTGTGTGTGGTCGATGCATTCTCAGGATCTCCATTTTCTGTATATTTATGGGGTGTTTCAAGTGGCATTGAAATCAGAGACTTTCCTCAGTGGGGCAGAATTGGGATGATCCCTCTTCATTGCTTGTATTTTAGGAATGTAATACAATTTGGGACTGTTTTCTTTGGTTGAAATTTGCCAGTTGATTACAAAAGTACTTCGGGCAGATGCAAAAAGGGCTAAAGAAATTCCTGGGCCTGGAAAACCATTCCTTGTTCAACTCATCAGAAATAATTAGTAGTGATCGGTAACATGTGCTGAGTTGTGTGGTTTTTCTTACTCTTTTATAAACATGTCTTATGTTCTAGATAAGATTTTCAAAATTTGGCTGCTACCAAGTCCTGATATTCCAAAATTGAAGTGAACTGATTTTTTGTTGTTTGTAGTGGGAACTGCTGGGCTTTGAGCTTTGAAAATCTGACCTCTGGAATATTGTGATATTTAATTCTTTGTATCTAATACTTGTATCAATCAGTTTCAAAGTAAAATGTAAATTCGAACCTGGTGATGACTTTCTGTTCCAGATATCTCTAGGTACAGAGGCAGGGATATTAGTGAGGATAAATGAGAACTTTGCTAATTAGCTTTTATTTTTTGAAATTCAAAAAACAGCAGCAGCAGGTTGAAAACTCTAGTAGTTTATTATTATTATTATGCATGGACTATATATTTTACACTGAGCTTTAAAGCTTATCTTCTCTAATGAAGTAAGAAATGTATTGTTCTAAAGGAAAAAAAATGAAACTGCTAAAATGAAAACATGCCCTCAGAATTAAATGTGTTTTTTTCCTTTATGAAAAAAAAATGTTCTCCCTATCTTATTCTTGATCTTGTATTAATGAAGGTTTAGTGCTGACACCTTATGGTGTTGCTGTGGGAGCTGAGTCTGGTTTTCCCCCCACATCAAGAAACCATTGTCTGGGAAGTGGAATGCCAGCTCAGTGGGACTACACCACTTAGCCCTGTGTCCTTTGAGGAAAATCAGTTATCTTTCCTATGTATTTTCTTTGAAAAATAGAGTTTCTATTATAAGAATAATGTAATTTCCAATGCCTGGAGGCTTTTTGCTAACTCTGAAATATATTGAGTCACTAAGTTATATTTTGGGTTTAGTATCTACAAAAGGGTGTTTATATTCATCTGAGAAATGCATTTACTTGGTGAAGAGCTTGCAGCTCCTCTTTAGTTAGTTACTCAGATGAGCTTGTGAGGGAGGTAAGTAAATGAAAAACATTTATGTTCTCTGAAAATAACGTCAAATTTGAATCCTTTTGTTAAACTAAAACTATACAGTCCACTGTACTAGCAGCAAGACACGCAGCACCGTAGTTGAGATTTTTTATAAATGTCTCTAGCTCTTGTCAATTAATCTCAATAATGAGGCCTTGAGACTTTCTGCGTAATGCACTAAAACTCTCAAAAGTGGTTTTAAGGAGAAAAATTTTTGCTAAAATTCAAGAAGTGATAGACTTTTATTTGCTTTATCAGTAAATGCAAACAGATATTTGCTCATAACATTACAGTATTTCATTTATTATTTGGTCTATATGTTCTTTATATTTAAGCTGATGTGACAGTCATGTAAGAGATAATATACTGATGTATGATAAAACAGTGTTTTTTAGGAAGCTTCTCGAAAATATCCTCACACACACCTTTCAGTGCTATCAGATGTATTCTAAGTATCATGGAAATGAACAAGAGACATCAATTGATTTCACTTAGTTCTCTTCAAGTTGTGAGACATGTAACTCTTCCTATTGGTTTTCTTATTCTCTGCTTACAGGTAACTTGTGGAACGTTCTTCTCACAGTCTTATAATTTGTTAAAAAGTACCTAAATGAAGACCATGATGCTTTTTATTATGAGTTTATTACATTATTAATTCAGGAAGCACACGGTGTTGTCTATCGGCAATAAGGTTAATTACAGGAAAGGCTGTGACACTTTCTGCAACTTGCTGAAAGCAGCTGCTTAATCTTTGGCAATAGACACTACCACTCCTGGATACATGAATATGTTGTTGTTTTTCTTTTCCTGGAACAGTTAACTCATATTACTTTAGATTATGTTTAAAAAAAAAAGAAGTTTTATTTTCATAAAGTTGCACAAAACTACCTAGGGATAGACACTGGGTAGATGGTTTACATGTGTGGACTTCTGAAATCTATGTGTTTATTTTTTCAAAGTAACTAGTTTGCATTTTATCAAAAATAACTTTCCAGTTCCTTATGATCAGCAGGTCCAAATAAAAATGCTACAGACTTTAAAGAGCAAGGAATATCCTTTTATCTTCAAGTCTAATAAAATTGGAGACTAATTGTTATTAGGCCAGCAAAATGTTGTTATGAAAACAAATTGCTTTTAATCAGATAGATTGTAACCTCTCAGAGTTTCAGGCTTTGTCAAAGGTATGAAGGGTCATTAGCTATGTTTATGTATAAAAAAAATTTTTGCATATAAACAAAACATGGTGAATTTATACAAATAAACATATTTGTATATTCACGCATCTAGATTGACTTTATTTTGCCATTTATCAAAGTCTTTTCTGCACTGGTGGTATCAGGGTCTTTTCTACACTTTACTTGTTAAAGCAGAGAAGAAAATAATTTAAAGCATGCAACCATCAAATGAGGAATCAAAGAAATACCAGATAAAAATGTTAAGTAAGAAATATTTGGAGGTAATTATCAAACCCCAAACCTAAACAGCAACAATAAAACTCCCTTCATTTTCTGTATATTGGGGTTCATAAGGAGTCTTTTCAGCTACGAAGAGTACCACAGACATATCAAGATGACTGAAAATATTAAAATGGCTTCTAATGAATTATCAAGGTGCTTGGGTACTTAAATAGTTTTTTACATCTGAAGGAGGAATGCTATGTCTAATAAAGCTGTTTTTTAAAGGTTCAGTAGAAGTTTTCATCATAAGGTTAAAATACCAGTGCAGGAAACTTCTTCCTCAAGAATGGGCAGAACACTAAAGAACATATTCCCACAGGAATTAAGAGTTGTCACAACTCTCAACACGTTAATTTCGCAAATTTTATATCACAGCTCTTTGGCCTTGTTTTTGTTAATGTAAACACATGACCCATAGTACATATATAGACAGTACATATCATTTCCTTAAAATAACACAATAGTATTGTGCCTGTGATTCAGCCATGGGGAGTGGACAAAAGAGAAAACACCCCACCCAAAAAAGGAAAGCAATCACACACCATGTACAGGTGTCTAAAACAAAATTAAGATAATATTTGCTCACATAATTCTGTTGGCTTTGACAGAGCTTTAAAATTAATATGTAAAATTTTCATATTATGCAATGCTTTAGAAACGTACATTGATCTATTTGTGTTGAATGAAGGGGTTTGTGAAAATTTTTCTTTGATTCCATGAACTGGACAATAAACTTCATAGGGAAAGAAGCACAGTTGGCTTGGATGGACTGTAGTAATTCATAGTCCATGTTAATCATTGTGTTTTGTTAGAAAGAAGAGGAAAGTTGTTGGTACAGCTTGAGAAGATAATACTGAATCTATGTCTTTTAGTCTGAGTCTTTTATCCATTCCTCTGTTTTTGTTTCTTGCTCTCATAGTGATGAAAAAATATATAAAGTGAATTGGTTTTTAGTTAAGCAGTTTTTTCTGCTCAAGATGGGTAAATTATTGAGGTTTTGGTTAAAAGGAAACCACCAATATGTACATGAACATTCAAGGTCATGGCTTTTTATTACTTTCTAGTTTACATTTTTGTGGTAATATGTGCATCTATTGCTTTTTGTTGGCCTACAGACTCCTTTTTTTTTTTACAATTTCTAATATGCAGGAAAAAAATGTTAGTGTTCAGAAGATTCTTCTCATATGGTGTTAAAGTTAAATGCAAAACCCCCACTACTACCTGAAGGGAGGTTGCAGTCGGGTGGACATAAATCTCTTCTCTCAGGCTGACAGCACCAGAACAAGAGGACATGGCCTTAAGCTACACCAGGGGAGTTTTAGGCTGGGTGTTAGGAAGGGCTTTTTCACAGAGAGAAGGATCTCTCATTGGAATGATCTGCCCAGGGAGGTGGTGGAGTCGCCATCCCTGGAGGTGTTTAAGAAAAGACTGGACAAGGAACTCAGTGACGTGGTCTAGATGGTGAGAGGCTTGGATGGATGGAGCATGGTGCCCATGGCTCCACACCTGTGGGTTAGATCCCTGGGTGGGCGTTTGCTTGGGAGTTGGACTAGATGAACCTTGTGGGTCCCTTCCAACTCAGAATAACCTGTGAACCTGTGAACCCCAAGGCCTTAAAAAAAATCAGTGTTTTTAGATTGCTAGTTGGACAATGCACTCTGTGGAATAAAAATTCTACTGTGTGGAAGGTGAACATGATGAAAGCAAGTGAACATTTCTAATGCCAGCAAAGGGTGACATGAGAAACTGTTTCTAATACGTGTTCACCTCATAACTTTACTACTTTCTTGCATCAGCTCGTCTATGAAATACTTTCCCCACAAATATTTAATGTTTCTGTCACAGTTTTACAGAACAGTAATCTGAAATGAAATGTAGATTAGACATGATACTTGTTACTGTTTCCTTTAAAACTTGTGTACGGCACAAACGGTAAAGTACATGTGTGAATGTGCATGTATGCTAACCAGGTGCTTAGAAAGCACACATTCCTTGAAGCTACCATCTGTTTTGAGAGTTTATGCTGCATTTCAGTTCTTCCATTTTTTTTCTTTTACCCTATGGTTATACTGTACCCAAAAGGGGAATTGAGCCATTTCTTTGACAAGAAAGAATAATACGTCTGGGAACTGAGGACAATTACAATTTTGTAATCACTTTCCTGCTAGTGGAGGAATTATAATTTTTCTTCTGTGGAGAAAATGATTAACTGAAAATTGCACTCAGCTTGTAAAATTCTCTACTGTGAGCAGGTTCACGGCAGAGTGAGTTATAAGAGAGAGTTAAGTGTGTGCATAAATGTTTGCAAAAAATGAGCAGAAGATCATTTGTCTCTGAATGCACTTGTTTCTTTCACACTAATTTATGTAATTAAGATTCAAACTTTAATTTAGGCATATATATATCTTTTGATGTTGTTTTGTTCTAGAAGGTAGTAGTATAACTTTTCTTTTTTTAGCATTCTTGTTTGGCACTACTTTTCTTCTCTTGCATATGCAGCAGGCACCAATTGAACATAAGGAAATAAAAAATGAATCTCAAGTCTTGCCAAGGTTTCACTAAGCAAGCTTGGTAACATTCTGAATTATCTAGGAATGTTAAAATATAATAAGTTAATAGTGCTTCTGTTTGCTTGCGGAGTTGTTAAGATAGGCAGTTCGTATTTTAAGCTGATAAAACTGGAAAGGAAATCAAACAGTCTCTGAAAACATTTTGGTACTTCATAAATCACAAGTATACCTTTGTTTTTCTCTCTTCCATTTATGAGTCTTGTTCTTTACTTTTCATATGAGATTTGGTTTTCCAATCACTAGATATAAAGAATTTTGCTTTTATTAAGAGGTTTGGTGATTAGGGAAAAGGAATTCTAAGACCTCTATCTATATTCATACGTATTAGGGCCCATCATTCTATGCATTTAATTCAAACTGTTTTCAAAATTCAAATATTTGAACTTAGATATGTTTGGGGAATTGCTTCATGTTTAGAGGTACATATTACTGATTTATTTGGTCTAAAGGATCATAGATCTGTTGTTATAAATTTCTGATATATGTTTCTTCTCATATTTTGCAGATTTTGTCTTATCAGTGCAATCTGTAGAAGAAACAGACAGACCTCTGATAAGAAATTTCTATAAATGTTATTATTCAGGGTTAATCATTGTATGTCCTTTTCATATTACTATGTTTATATTTGAAAATCTAATTAGCTATTTAGGAGACATTTTGCTTAAGATAGAATTAATACAATGTTCTAGGTGTTTCATGGATGATGAAGAATAATTGCATATACTAAATACTGAATTACCTACCAGAAATGACAAAAATGCTTTAAAAAAATTGTACATTAATCCTTTACACTGAATTTTTTCCCCTTTCTCTCGGAAGTTCAGAAAGAATCTCAAGCAGCAGAAAATAAATCTCTACCTAAAGACGAGTTGTTAACATACAGCAAGCATGTGAAGCACTTCAGCAGGTTTAGTACTACTGTATTATGAGACAGTATTAGTTTTCCATTCTTATGGTTTTGATGCTTTATAGCATACACAGGTCTACGAACTCTTTCCTTAAAGGAAGATTGCTCTTTAAAAGAAGATTTTCGATAAAACAGGTCTTCATACTGGTCTTGCAGCTTAACCTAAGAGGAAAAAGTGTATTAAGGTTCATTCGGTCAGATGTTGGGTTAGGCTGTTCTTTATGAGATTGGAAAGAAGATTATAAATGAAGTAATATATAAATAGAAAACTAATCAACATTTAACAAAGGGATGCCTTCCTGGAAAATGGTTTAATATTCAGTACCCTTTTAGTTTTGTGACATTTCACATGACTAAAACTATCAGTAGGGTATCAACTCTGTAAAGCTTAGATTTTTTTTAGTAGAGAACACATATTAAGTGTATAGGGACAGTACGACAGAGGATGAATTTGTTCCCAAGATCAAATTACAGTGAATCCCTGCTGCATTGCAACCCCTCCTTTATGACCCTGCCCATTTGTGGAGCAATTTTTTCACAGTCCAGCTTCTGGGATCTGCAACTTTCCCCAGCCAACACATGCGCAGTGCTTCTGCTTTGCCGAGCGGCGGTGCCGGCTCTCCCTGTGAGGTGGGATGGGCCTGCCCCCCCGGGGAGGGCATGCGGGGAGGGCGTGTGGTTTCTCCAGCTCAGCCTCGTGTTTAGAGCCCTGCAGAAGCCCCGGCCCCGCAGCTGCCCCGGCAGGCCGAGACGCCATGCTGGGACGCCATGGACACACGCATCGGGGTCAGGGCGGGGGAGCGACGGCGTGGGGTTTGGGCTGTGGGAGCGCGGTCGCAGCAGCCCGGAGAAGCCAACAGATTCTTGGCGGGGGGGTGTCTCCTGAGTCAGAGGGGGCTCAGAAACGGTTCCCTTTGCTCCCCTGTGCTGACAGTCCGAGGGGAGAAGCAGAAAATTGTCCGCAGTGCTCCGGAGTGCCGGGGGGTGGAGCAATGGGTGTGGCCTTCATGCATATTAATGACCTGCACTTCTTTGTGAGTTTAGCTTTTTGTGAGGCCCGTGGCCTGTCCCGTTCCTCGCGAATGACGGGGTATAACTGTATATCTTTTCTCCTATCTTGACTTGACAATTTCTAGCAGTATGGTGTTTCAAGGCTACAATCAGATACTAAAACACACAGTATAATGCCATGGATGGTAATTTTTATAATACTAAATAATGAAGTAAGACTATTTATTACTTCTAAATTCTATACTACTATTTGCCAACAGAAAAATTTCCCAGTTATTTAACAGTACTGGGGTACTGTTATGATAGTTTTTAGACAGTATTAAATATTTTGGCATGACACTTCTGTAATGCATTGGTGGTACTCTCACAACAATGCTCATCAGTGTGTGTTCAGTGATCTTACAAGAAAAAAGTAATTTGAAAGACTGGCACCTGAAAATACAGTATACATTTGGTTGTATTTAACACAATTACTACATAATTCAAAAATTATTCAATTTGAAACTGAATGCTTTCATTTTTATACATGGAAATATTAATGAAGAAAAATTTTTATAAATATAAAGAGGAATGGTTTTAAAAATTCATATATACAGTTATACCCTGTCATTTGTGAGGAACAGGTCATGCCACACCCCTCGTGAAACGTCAAACTCGCAGAGACGCGCAGGTCATTAATGTGCGTGCCCATTGCTCCACCCTCTGGCTCTCTGGAGCGCTGCCGACACATTTCCCCTCCTTCCCATGGTCTCTCTCAGCAGAGGGGAGCAAAGGGAACCGTTTCTGAGGGGCTGCTGCGACTGTGTGTGCTCACAGCCCAAACCCCGTGCTGCTGTTTCCCCCCCAGCCCCACCCCCCCCCG
>WEKX01025680.1:53408-71764 GCA_013390025.1 Pitta sordida | reverse complement strand
GCCCCGGGGGCCCCACACTGGCCCACATGGGCTTGCCCTGCCTCTGTGACAGGGAAGGGGCGTCCCGGAGCTCTGATCAGCATTCTTGGATCCTGGAAAAACCTTAACTTTACAACATTGCAACATCCCGTGCTGCTTATGGGGTGGGAGAGGGTGGGGGTGTTGGTATCAGAGTTTCTTTCCCTTTAACATCCACCGGTCCTGGTAGAGGCAGCACTGCCTGGGCTTTGACTGGGCTTTGAGTAACAAGGAATGGCATGTCTTATGGTAGTGTTGTGGTGGGTCTCAGCAGAGCACACAGGAGACACACAGGACTGGGTCAGGGACCAGAGCACGGTGCCACAGGGCTCTAAACGCCACTGCAAGCTGGCGAAACTACACACCCTCCCCGCGCACCCTCCCTGGGGACTGCCCCCACCCCGCCTACAGGGAGAGTCAGCACCACCCCTCAGCAAAGCGCATGTGTCTGCTGGGAAGGCTCGCAAATGCCTAAAACTGAATTGCGTGGTATTTTCCTCGCAAAGGCACGGGGTCATAATGGAGTGGTCGCAATGCAGTGGGGACATAATGTACTAGCTAAATGCTCCAATGCATCCTTAGCAGAACTATTCTTATAGAGAGTGACGGCAATGTACTATATATTAGTAGAGTCAGACACCAGTTTCCATGGATGAATGTGTCTACTGAGGCTCCGCGAACCCAATGTATCGCAAAGACAGCAAGACCATGAATATTCAGTTAAGCCCCACCTATAGCCCCATCCGCTAATGAGCTCTAGAGTGTGGTCCCATGAGTGCCATGCACCATGCTGTGCCTCAGAAAAGTGAAGCAAATGCCTTTTGCCCCTTCCCCACACTGCTCCCACGGTGAGTCTCAGGCTTCTGCTTCTGCAGCAGCAGTGGCAGCATAGGGCTTTGCACAGCACAACTAACTGCAGGGCTTTGCTCCATGCAGTGGTGATAGGCTGAGGACCCATGGTGGGGCTCTGCTGCACTCGATGGGGAGCAGCCTCTGAAGCTCCACTTTAAATGTGTGGGCTGTGGCAGTGCACTTAATGAATGCAGCACACTTAATGAAGGCTCTGCACCAGTGGTGCAGGGCGTGGCTCCCACAGCACCCTCTCCACCTGCCATGTGTATCGGTTCCTAATTCTTTGACTGCTTGGTTGTTTTGTTTGGGAGTTTTGGGGGAGTTGTTTTGTTTGGGTATTTTTTCTCCTGGTAACGCAATGTAATGAAACTGGCTGTCCCTGCTCCCTTCCCTGCTTTGCAGCAGTGTCACTCAACCTGCGTGAGCAGCCAGGCTGCCTCTCCCTGCGTGGGGATCCTGCCACAGCTGTGGCCCCTGCCACACTCTGCCTGGCCCTCGGCAGGATGTGATGTCACTGCGCTCGCCGCTTGCCCATCCCAGCTGACAGGGATGCTAAGCAGAACTCCTGATGCAGCTGCAGGCACTTCCGCTACAACCAGGAGAGAGGCTATATATTGTCAGGCAGCCCAAGCTCCTCGGCACACAAACATGTGGGCTGTGATGTAAACAGACTGCAACACGGCATCCTAAGGGGGAGCGGGCCTTTACAGCCGCGCCACAGGCTTTCCTTGCAGCTCGACTGGAGAGGAAAACACAATGTGTAAAGCATATATAAGAGATACATAACCCCAACCCCCCAGTTATGGTGCTGGCATGGCTGCAGCGTGTCTGCTGCACTGCCACCCAGCATTTCTGCCCCTCCATTCCCGCAGTGTGGGCAGGAGGAGCGCAGTGTTACAAAACTCGCTTCCTTTTTCTTTCACTTTGCTGCACTGCAGGTAGTGGTGGCAAGGGTTTGAGATGTCCCAAAGGTCTGCCCTGGCTGCCCACCCACTCCCTGCCAACTGCGGCGCTGGTGCAGCCTGTTGGCTGCACGGCGCTGCAGAGAAGGCACCCCTGGTCCCCACTACCTCCACGGCGGATCAGGGGCAGCTCCCCCGGTGGCACCAGCCTCTCCTCCTCCCCAGGAGCTGTGCTCACCCACTGATACAGAGCCCCAGCTCCTGCTGCGCTCCCTGGGAAGCAGTCTTTCTGGGTGCTGCCACACCCTCCACATTTTAACTCGAGGTGCCCCCTGCCACCCCTCCGTGCACAGAAGCACTGCCTGTCCCAGCTCCACAGTGATGGCAGTGATCCCCCTTCCCCTCAAATAGTGGGTTGGGGAGTGAGGGAAAAGTGTGTCCCCATGAGTCCGAGGGCATGCCATGCCACTCGTGGCTCTCTTCCATGCTTCCTCCCCTCCCCACCTGCAGTGGCATCTGGGCAGAACTAATTTACATATTCATGACCTAATTACATATTTATGAGCTAGCTGAGTTCTTGGTATTATGTGTGCATCTGTGCGGGCCCACTTTTCACTGAAAAATAAACTATGACCAATTGAAACCGGAGACATGCGGACCATGAATAGGGGTCAGGTTACTGTATTTCTGTAGAACACTATTCATTGGCATATTTTTGTGACATCTTATTTTTTAAATTTTGCTTTGTATAGTGGGTTGCAGAGCCTATGTAATTTCAAGATAAATTGATTGTGTAGATGAACTTGCAAATTTGGTTATATACAAAGTAGTGAGATGAAAAAATGCAGATGCATTTGCTTTAATTACTGTAATTTTATATTACATCTGTAACTGAACTACATAAATATTTTGACTAAAAAAGGTTGTATTTTAGATCACTGATGTTTCTACAAAGAAAATTAAACAGAATATGAGATCATATAAATTTAAAATGTCCATCTAATAGTAAGTGTGTTGGGACATGCTCTCTGATTTTACAGGTTCACAGGTTATTCTGAGTTGGAAGGGACCCACAGGATCATCTAGTCCAAATCCCAAGCGAACGCCCACCCAGGGATCAGGCCCACAAGCATTAGGTCTAAGGAATTCCTCTCTGCTTCTATAGATTCCATTATTCATTTCCAAGAGTGTGTTGAAGTCCTATTCCATGATTTGTTTCACAAAATAGATGAGTTCACAGAAATTTGACAAATGATTTTAAAATAGCAGCTGCTCTAATTTGAATTTTGGAGGTTTCAATTAGCCGTATTGTTTTCTAAGATATAAACAAATGTTGCTGAGTATCTTCTGCTTCTTTGGATATCACTTGCATGATTTTTTTTTTTTAATTACTTGAGTATCTAGGCATTCCAAAAGATGGAAATGACAATGCATTTAATCAGGCTATTTTTTCTTTAAATTTGACAAGAAATCATAACAGAAAAATTTACCTGGCATTAAAAAGCTACAATCATAATCTTATATTTGGTTCATTTTATTGATATATTTTCAGGTTGATACATTGCTTCCAATATTTTCTGTATTCTTTAGTTTTTCTAGCTTATTTTCTCTGTGTAAAGTTTATATCAGCTTCCAGTTTCTCTGGTAAATATCCGATATCTGACTTTGCTTCTTTGTATTTTTTCATGTATGTACTGATATGAATAGTAGTGTTGGTTTAAAAAACAAATGACATATGAAACAATTTTAATTTTGAATAATTTTTAATTTTGAAGGTAGTAACTCATTTAGGTGTCTTCTACAGTTCTCAGTCTTTTATCTTATGTACTTATGTACTTAAGTAATTGTTGATGAACTATAAACTTCCATAATTGTTTTTCTTGAGGTGATTTCTTCTAAGAACTTAAATACTGCTGAAGTTATCAATAAAAATAAACATTGTGCCCAGGTATGTCTTTATGAATGGACAAAGAAGTAAAATGCTGTATTTTTGTAATTCATTTGTCCAGACGTGACTGAAACCTAAATTAGAAAGGCATTTGATTGCAATAATTGTGTTCTTTTGGGTGTCTATAAGCTAAGGAAAGCAGACTTGCAGAATTAATTACCATGATGTATCAGGAAGAACTGGGCCCAAAAGTAGACCCACGCTTCATATAGAGATAAACAATTCTTTGAAGACCAAGCACTTTAAAATTCATTTTCCCCACTGTGTTTTCTTGTTTCTGTGTTTATTATGCCATGATTATACAGTTTACTCCGTCGTTCACGACGAACGGGACAGGCCATGGCCATCGCGAAACGCTAAACTCTCAAAGAAGTGCAGGTCGTTAATATGCATGCAGGCCATGCCCATTGCTCCATCCCCCGGCACTCCGGAGCACTGCGGACAATTTTCCACTCCTTCCCATAGTCTGTCTCGGCACAGGCAAGCAAAGGGAACCGTTTCTAAGGGGCTGCTGCGACAGCGTGTCCTCGCAGCCCAAAAGCCGCGTCGCTGTTTCCCCCCCCAGCCTGGCCCGGTCCCAGTGCTCGTGCTGGCCTCGGGGGCCCCACACCGGCCCGCGCGTGCTTGCCTTGCCTCCACAGTGGGGAAGGGGTGTCCCTGAGCTCGGGTCAGCATTCTTGGAGCGCTGCCCATACCGTCCCAGAGGGCAGGAGAACAGAGCCCCCTTCCAGCACGCAGTGCTTGCCCCCCCTCGCTTGCCTCACTTTCGTGGGGCAGCTTCCCCGTTCAGGCATGGGGGCACGGTGCCGCCATTGCTAGCTCCCTCCCCGCAGGGCGGGGTGAGTCCTGCCCCACAGGCACTGTGGCACCGCCCCTCGGCAGAGCAGAGTCGCTGCGCATGTGTCAGCCAGCTAAACTCGCGGACTGCTGAATCATAATTGCAAAAAATTTTCTTTGCAAATAGGCGGGGTCGTAATGCAGAGATCGCAATGTACCGGGGATTCAGTGTACTTCTTTGGTTTTTTGAACCTGTTTTGTTGTGTTACACATGTAAGCTTTTAGGTGGGCTTGAGAAGGATCCTTTCTATTGATGGCACTGCTAGACCATTTTAAAGATGTTTAGCAGTTTGAAGGAAACAGAATGGGTTGAGTTTGGAATAGATATCTGGAGGTCACCACAATATGGAAAAAGGATACGAGGGCACAAGGGTATTGATTCTGAAGCTCAGTTTTTTGAAACAGACACAGACATTTTGGCAGAAATCATGACTTCAGTAGTTCTTTTTCCTTGTTGTTTGCTCTTGCTCCTGGATTACAGTGAGCTGCCCTGGACAAAATTTCTATGCAGGGACACTCTAGAAAGAGAATCAGAGATCTAGATTAATTTCTGTTTTCCCTCCACACTTGTTTTTATGTATTTTTTTTAACATGGGTCAGTTACTTGATTTATTTCACAGTGTGAAATAAAAAGGTGCTACTAAGCACAACTAATACATATGAACAAGCTGTGGGTAGAAAAAGTAGGAATTCCTTATATCTATATCCCTGCTGAAGTTCTTGTATTTAATAAACATAACCTTGAAAAATCTTTAAACTATGTGTATGTTTGAATTTGCTTAAAAACACAATACAAATTATACAGGTTCGTGTTCTTCTAAGTTTATTAGCTCTGCAAACTAATATAATGATTTTGAAGATAATTTGATTTTTTTTTAATGTATTGAAATACATTCATCTTATTCACTTATCAGGCAAACAATTTGGGTAGAGAACACTGAAATTTCATTTTATCACACTTTTATGACTATTCTTTATCCCGAATTGTGTGGGCACTGGTGTGATATGTGTAGTGACTGCAGTTCGAAATCGGTAGTTTAATCTAATTGTGTTCTTCTGAGAGTCAGAGCTGTTTGTGTGCTCCTTGTACTACTCTGGAGTGTGAAAATAGCTGTGTAACTTAGCAGTTCATAATACTGTGTTTATCTGCTCTTTATAAACATTTTAGGTTCCATTCTTGAATGTGCTATATCCAAGAATGGATGGTTGAAGGAAAAGCAATATAAAGAATGGAACTGGATGAAGTTCAGAAAGCGCTACAAGAAGATCACAGCTTGCAACAATTTTTGGCTCCTCAGGCTTCAAAGGCCAAATAATTTTTGGATCATATTTCATTATTATAAGACAATTACTGAAAATACATTACATTATTGGTGCATAGCAAGTTAGCCACGTTTGGAGAAGAAATAATGCCATCCCCCCAAATCTAGATCTAAACATTTAAAATTCCAGCTCTAAATTATCAGGTTTAGTTTGGTATCTCTAATTTTAATTTTTAATTTATCTCCTTGAAATAGTTCTGATATAGTTGTTAAAATCCAAAGGGCCTCTTCAATTCTGTTATATGCAGATGAAACTTCTCTTGACTGCGTCAGGAGCTGAAGTTGCTTATGTGGGGTTGAATTTGTCCATACAATTCCAAGTATAATCTAATCAAAATAATTAAAAACAAACAATGGAAAATACCACAAATTTAATATAAGCAATGCCAGCTGTAAGTCATCATCTTTAAATAGAGAAGATGTATTAAAAATTCATTAACTTGAATTTGTATTACAGTCAGTGCTTGTCTGAAATTCAGGAGATTTTACATGGAGAGCTATAATTTAAAGACAACCGCTTATTACCTTGCTCTTGTAGTAGGTTGTCTCTGTCATTCTGTAGTAGGAGTGCCGATTACAAAAGTAGTACAGACTGTGTCCTAATTTAACTGATTGTGTCCATCCCATGTCAAGTCAGAGTCTTCAGTTTTATCATCTTTACTGCTAATAAGATCTTCACAGATAGCTTTGTTTTGATGTAACATAGGTTACTTCTTCAATTCCCTAAATGAAAAGACAAAAAGAAAAAAGAAGCTTTATGTATTAGATCTTGTTGTTCTTAGGGTCCTGAAAGGTCTATTTGGTACAGAAGAGAGCCTTTTTATGACAAGCTTTAAGTTTGTAAATGGATAATACTTTCAATTAGGTAGCTGAGAATAGTCATGGGAAAAGAATGCTTAAGTTTATGAAACAGTCAAATTGGCATTTAAGTGACCCTTTGCATGCCATTGCTTATCTACAGTGCTTAAAGATCATTTGGTTAGCAAGATTATATATTAAAACAAATAGTGTCAACAGACAATGAGTGTTTTACCTTCAATAAATACTTACTGTCAGATTATCAATGGTGCAGAAACTGCACAATTTTCTAAAAAACCCATATTTAGTGCATTAAGTGAAGGTAATGTAGGCCACACACATAGTATTGTTTTTTCATGTCCCCCTTTTCAAAGAATGATAAATAGTCTATTTTAGGAGAGTGTGTGCTGTAAAAACATTCACCTTTACCTGCAGTATGCCCCAAATATTTCAGTTTACATTGATAAAGCATTCATTTAGTTTGTTCAAGGAAATGATAACTTCTACACAAGAGCAGTAATGGTAATGCAATTAAAATAACATTCAAATTGGTTTTATTTATTTAAATGATGAAACATAGGGAAAAACTCTTGGAAATGTTAAAATTATTTAGCAAGCTATCATTTACGGTAGTCATTCTGAATGTTGTAAGTTAAACTGTTTGTCCTCTATTTTTTTTTAATTGTATGATATCTGTGTTGTAGAGATCTGTAATGCAGCATCCTGAACTAATGTCAACATTTATGAAGATTATATACCTGCTATTCAGTTAAAAAAGCACTGTGGAATATTTCTTTCTAATTTTAAGTTAATATGATCTTCTTATTAAAGCACTGATCTCTGATTTCAGACTCCAGAAGAGTTACTTATTTCTATTCATGCTGTAAAATGGTTCGGTTAGTTAAAAAAATATCCTTTGCATGAAAAGGGATTGCTGTAAGCATGCCTTTAAGCCTAATCAATCTTATGTGTTGTGATTGCTTTTCAAACGGGATATTTCATTTTTATGTTTAACTTCCACATTTTATTTCATAACCTTGGGTCTGTTCACGTTCAGGAAAAAAGCCATTGATTTCAGTAGAGGCTTTAAATTGTAAGATCTTTGAAATTGCCTTGTTGAAGTATAAAGTAACTAAGATATTTTCTATACATTAAAGTTGTATGACTTGAAAAAATATTTTGAGTAGTTTTAATTAAAATAGAGGGATTTATTGACATTCTTTTTACTATGGGGTTGTCACGTACCTATAGACCTCTGTCATCAAACTATATTAATGTTGTGGAGATATATGTGATACATACTTCATGTGATGACCTTTTAATTGTAAGTTGACGTTCTATTACACTGATTTTCATGTGGTGTTTTTTTAAGTTACAAGCATGACTTTTACTTTTTTTGCCCTAACCTGTTTTCTAGAAAATGTAAACAAATATAAAATATTTTTAACATGGATACGTATTGCATGATAAATCAATCTTTATGATATCTGTTTATAACAGAAGGCATAGGTCTTTCCAACAAAAAGTCAAATCTTTATAATAAAAACTCAAGTTGTTGAAAGTGTCAATGTCTCAGGAGAACTTCAGATAAACAGTTAAACCTTAAAACTGTTTTATGTAATTTCAAAGTTGAATTTGAACCATTTCCACTTGGGATTTTTCCTAAAATATGAAAGTGTTTATGAAATTTATTTAAAGTAGCCTGTATTTTGCACCCATTTCTTGGGTGTTTTTTTGCATCTCAGTATTTTCCATATACTGGTCTTTACACTGTAACTGTCTGGATGTTAGACATTTATTAACTTTGTAGAGTTCATACAGTAGCTGGAGACTGGTTTTAGAATTTGATCCATGGCCTATGGAAGTCAATAGACTTTCATCACTTTCAATACAACTTAGATTGGAGAGTTAAATGGTAGAATATTTTAGTCATTAACTTTTCAAAGATAGTCAAAGACACTATCTTTCCTCTAAAATCAACAGTTGAACTGAAAAGCCAGGAAAAAGTTCAAGCAACAGCATATCATAAAAATAATTAAAAGTTTGAAGGGTATTTACAAGGTACTCTGTACTGGGAGAGAATTTGAAGATGAATGTATATGTAACATTTTTACACAGCATTTACCAACCTACACAATGTAACATATAAGATCTGCATTGCTTATTTTAAGTTTTCAGTGCAACAAAGTAAGTACCTACTGAAGTTGGGAGAGGAAAATTGTGTCTTATTTTTTAGCTTTAAAAATATTACCAACAGTTTAGGTTTTATGTGTTTTTCTTTTATAAATAATATGATCTCTACTTTTAGTAGAAATTACCAGTCACTTTGTGCCAAATATTTATGTTTGCAGTCTATATCCTTTGGTCTGATGAATATCATGATGTAGTATTTCACTTTTAGAGGTCAACATTATCCAGGCATTCATCATCTATGTACTGCTTATCCTACCTTTATATTGCCTCCTTGTTTACAACTAGTTTATCATGCTTTAGACAGAAGAGATCATAATATATTATTTACAGCAGAGGACATGATCAATTAGGAGGAAGAACCAATGTATTTATTTGAAAGAGCAAGCTGAAAAAGTATGAACTTATGTATTTTCAGACTTATTATGATTTCATTATTTTTGTAACAGAGGATTGCATGTTGAGAAATTACTTGCATGGTGTTTCAGTACGTATTTTGTAATTTTAAAGAAGTGGCAAAGAAGAAGATTAGAAGAAAATTCCCTTATTTGGTGGACGTAAAAATAATATAAATAAATAAAATAATTATAACAAGGCCACTAAAATGTTTGTATTTTTCTTAGAATGTCGTACTCGTATGTTTAAAAAATAAATTGCGTTTTGTAGACATATTTTAAGTTGTTTGCCAAAATTCAGGTTATAATTATTTTCTACTCATGTGAGAGTTCCCATTGAAATAAAAGAAATACCAAGCAAATACAGTAGTCTTTCTGTGAATGAAAAAATCTATAATGGTGGAAGGTTTAAAGTACACATCCACCAGTCCTTTATCATGGAGTCTTACCTCAATCCTGACTACAAACACTTAGGAACAAGCATACATTTAAGCAATTCAGTGTAGTTCTGTTGAGTACAATATATGCACAAAAGGAAGCACATACATAACTGGGACTTAGACAAACTTGTAGTCAAAAGTATTCACTGCATATGTAATACATAGTCATGTGATAACTGCAGGATATTTAGTAAATGAGGAGCTGAAGTAGAACAAAATGCAGAACAGTTAATTTTTCTGAGGTTAACACAGTGTGTAAGAGAGCTGCCAAAAAAATTGTTCCATAAGAACTAGTGAGTAAGTGTAAATGAATTTTGGAATAAGCCTACTCAGTTTTATCATGTTATTATATTATGAATTGTTATATTTGATGGTAGTAAATTCTTAAGTATATGTTTTGGTTGGGGTTTTTAAAATTTTTATTTGTTTTGCATTAAATAATGGGCATATGAATGAATATGAAACATATTCTTTTTTTCATTGATTATTATGTACTTTGCTTTTTTGTCTATTTCTACTTTGTATAGTAATACCAAAAAATTCAGAATTGGAGCCTTAATACTGTGAAGTTTTGTCTGCTGGTTTTTCAGTTTGGCAGTTTGCTACTTCTAGTTATTGAGTACCACCAGCTCCAGAAACACCGAATTATTGCTTCTGAAGTCTGTAGTGACCAAAGAATGGTAGAGTGGTAAATGAGGATAAGGTTTGGTCAGTTTTACAAGGCAGTTTGTGTAGCTTGTTAACTTGGTCTCACTTGAAAAACATGTGTTTTAGTGCAGCCAAATGCAAGGTCATAAGGATAAGAATAGGGAATTAGGGTCATACTTTGTAGGAGAGGAGATTGTATCCTGAAAAGCAGTAACTCTGAAAGGAACTTTACAGTCCTGAAAGATAAGCAACAGAAAATGTGTCTGTAATACCCTCTGAACTTTAAATTAAACATGTTTACCTTAACATATAGAAAGAGAGACATTAACAATAATATAGAAGAAAAGAAATTTTTAGGATTAGAAATATTACACAGAGCATTTCTTCTCCAGGTAAGTGCTCTAACAGCTGAGATAATCATGTCAGCACTTATCCTCTTTCTTGTTTGCGTGACTTTTGCATTCTTTTCTGCTCAACAACACAACTTCCTGTACCCAGAATGGTCAAATAATCTAATGATGAGGTTTGGATTCTCAGGCAACCACTGAATTCTCATTTCCTGGCTCTGTGTTTCCATAGTATATTGAAGGTGGAAATCACATATCTGCTTCACCCTCTTTTATAAGAAAGAAAAAAAAAAGAGCACCTTACCCCATCTTGAAAGAAAGGATGCATCCACCCTTAGAAGAGGGCTCCATGTTCTGGATTTTAAATGGGGGGAGATAACTGCCTGCAGCCCCTGAAAAATCTAAGTTCTGCAGAGAGTCAGCAGATTTTTGGCTAAATTTGTGACTATTTTTTCATATGAATGTTTTTAGAAATGTTGTACATTTAATGTACTTAACAGAGTTCCAAATAATGTTACAGGGGAGCAAGCAGAAGTGTCAATTCCTGTATGTGTTCTCTCTTTTTATTGACTACCAATTCTGTATTAACACTTAGGAGATCATTATGTAGGTTTTACACAGGAGATAGTTGGTTTGAATATGCTACCAATATGGTATAGTCTCTGATATAAGAGGATTTGCTAAATGAAAATGTAATAGACCCAGTAGCTGAATATTCACTCTAGACAAATCAAGACTAGATATATGATTTCCATGTATAGCAATGAAGATAGCAAATTCTGAAATTATCCATTACTTACTACCAGCAAGTCAAGACTGAATTTCTTTCTGAGATATAAACTGCATTTCACCCATCCAATTGTGAGTTTGGTACAGGATTACTGATGAAATTTTATTATCTCTAGAAAGTTGGGTTTGGCTAATAATGATGCTTCTCTCTGCCCTTAAAATATGAATCCATAAATTGCTTTATGATTGTTTTTAGTAATTGAATTCTTTTGATGTAGCCAAGATTATCTTAAGCATCAAGTCAAGATTAGTCAAGATTTTCCTAAGAATTATTTTAGCGTACAGGATTAGGTCCCGATGTTTCCCTTTGGTTTTTGCCAGCTTCTGCTTTTGTCAGCAATTTGAGTAGCATATGAATACGACTCATGGCCTTTGTTAGAGTGTTTGCTTTTGATTCAGCAGCATTTTCTGTCTGTTGGACAGATACATACAGAGAATATAAGGACTCAATGAGAATAAGGACACTGATCAGCATTGTAAGCAGTGGTGTCAGCATACCTGTAACCCAGTCATGAACTATTTTGCAGGATGTGGTGGAACAGAATTTAAGGAAATTTGGAGAGAATAGGTCAATGGCTCTCATAAGCATTTCTCAGGTGTGAGAGGCAGTATAAGAGTGGGCAAAAATGTGCTCAGAAAGGAAACTCCCCTGAACTTAGGAAGTCAGTGATGGAGGTAGAAGTCACAAAAATAGAACATTCTACTGTTTTGGAGAGAACAAAAAAGGAAAGGCTGTGAAGGCTTTGAAAGCAGAGGAGCATCTTGTATTTGAATGATGAGGTTTTTTTCTATTACTTCAAAGGATGGAATAGTTTTCCAAGAAAAGAACTATGATCTTTTCAGTAAAACTTTGAATGACTGTGAACAATAAAAGGTGGTGCTTGTCTAGTTAAAGAAACGGATGGTGCAGCAAATGAGATATGAAATTAGATAGAGGACATGAACTTTGTAGAGAGATCAGAAAAAGAGCTTAATTTCAGTATGTTGTGAATGATACCTGTGTTCTGAGTCTGTGCTAGTCCTGGTAAAAGAAGAAAGTAGTGGGGAGGTCATGATGGTTGAAAAGGCAAAGACTCATTAGATCGTGATCTTTCAACCTTGCTGAGGTAGAACTGGCAGCTTGACATCCCTAAGATCATCTGGTATTCTTGTTGGTGCAGAACAGAGTGATGAATTGTGCTCTAATTCATTACCATGGAGAGGGAATTGGTACGTGGTCTTTGATTAGAACATTACTAGACATCAACTACAGGAAGAAGAGAGTAAAGGGTAGAACCCCTTGATATACCCTATAATTATCTAAAAGGAGGCTGTAGTCAGGTGGGAGCTGGTCTTTTCTCCTTGGTCTCTGATGACAGGACCAGAGGTCATAGTCTTAAGCTTCAGCAGGGAAAGTTTAGGCTTGATATTAGGAAAAGGTTTTTTACTGAAAGAGTGATTCAGATTTGGAATGGGTTGCCCACAGAGGTGGTTGGCTCACCAACCCTGGAGGTGTTTAAGGGTAGGCTAGATGAAGTGTTGAGCAATATGATCTAGATGTCAATGCTAGGTTAGTTGGGTTATAGGTTGGACTAGATGATCTTCAAGGTCCTTTCCAGCCTATCTATTCTGTGATACTGAGATACCCAGGAAGTTGAAGGAATTAGACGGGAGTGGACTAGAAGAGATGAAATGTAGAAGCTATAGGAAGAGGAAAGCTTCCTATATGAAGGAAGAT
Organism: Pitta sordida; assembly: GCA_013390025.1. Taxonomy (NCBI): domain Eukaryota; kingdom Metazoa; phylum Chordata; class Aves; order Passeriformes; family Pittidae; genus Pitta; species Pitta sordida. Next base: position 58,561 of record WEKX01025680.1, on the reverse strand, counting down.
GAAGCTATCTGAAGATGAAAATGGCTTGGTTTTCAAGAACTAGCCAAGAGGCTGAGGAAGTTGAGGGTGAGTCTGAGCTTCATGAATGATTAAAATTTTTTGGGAAGAAAGTTTTAGATTGAGAGCTACATTCCCTAGAGAGGAAGATAATTAAACTTTAAAAAGAAGCCCATGCTAAAATTCTTTGCTGAATTAATTTAATCTCTGAAATCTAGAGAACTAAATTCTTTGGAGCACTGCCATCTAGTGGCACCATTTACAATCACTTGCTTCTCTTTTTAAAAACTACCGTAGTTGCCTTTGTGTGAGCCTTGAAGGTCAAAGGTATCATTTTACCTCACAGCAATTTAGGTCCATTTAAGCTGTTCACATTTCATAACTGACAATTTCCCTGAATTTATCTAATGTCACAAAGGCAAATAATCTGTGTGTGGATATGCATGGCTTCTGTGTAGTGGATCCTAAAATTCAAATGACTTTGTTAACCTTTTAAATAACGATAGATTTTTTTTCCCTCTAATTCTGAGTTCTTCTGAGAAAGAATCTTGTTTGACTGTCACAAAGTCCAAAGATACTTACAATGGCAGGATTTTATGGTAAATCAGATCAAGAAAGCAATAATATTCTTGCTTTAAAGTCTTGTCTTCACTATGAAAAATATCCATAGGCTTAAAATATATAGAATTTTTCATTCACATCTACAAAAAAAATGTCTTGCAGAGCAGGATGTATCAATTTATAAAGACGTAAATTTTCCAAGGTCAGGTACAACTTTCTCCTGAGATTGCTTGTATTAATTTTATTTCATCGGATAGCAAAGGTGGCTTGCTTTTGCATTCCTGTTTAATCTTATAATTCTCTGCAGCCAACAGTATCTGAGAGTTTAAAAAGTGGAGGTTTTTTAGCCATGAAAACAAGTATTAAGATAAATAGATTTTTATGAAGGTTATGTATGGATTGTCAAACATGTTCCTTACAGATAGCCTACAAAAATTTAAATGGGATTTGTGCCTTCATGTTATGTTTAAGATTCCATCTTGTAGGAGTGCCTGTATCCTCCCAAGACATTCTGATTTTACACTTTTTTACCAGCAGATGGAAACAATTACATTAGATAAGTATTATTATTTCTTGGAGCTTTCTTGTCTGTTGCTTCCCTCTTCCAGAAATGGAAAATTTGATTGTTCTTTTGCGTTAATTCACAGTGGACTATTTAGTATAAACTCATTGAACTGAAAATGATTTATGATGAAAGTGCCCTAAAAGAAGGACAACTCTTTTTAAATTGTTGCCTTAAAACACTTTTAACCACCAGATGATAAGAAATACTTTGATTGTTTTGTACCTTTTCGCATGTTGCATAGCTTCCCTTGACATTCCTTTCATGCAGACATCTATCCATGTGGAAGAGTCAGAATCACCTGGGGTGGGCTGACCTTGGCTGGAGTCCAGATGCCCATCAAAGCTGCTTCATCACCTGAGCAGGGAAGGGAAAACACAATGAAAGACTTATGGGTTGAGGTAAAAACAGGGAGAAATCACTCATCAATTACTGCCATGGGCAAAATACGCTTGTCTTGAGAGAAAAGAAATTTACATATTACCACTCAAACCAGAGTAGGAAAATAAGAAATAAACCCAAATCTTAAAAACACCTTTGCCCCACCCATCTCTCCTTCTGGGTTTAATTTTACTCTGGAATTCTCTATCTCTTTCACTCAGCAGGAGTAGCACAGGAGAAAGATGGAGAGGGACTGAGGTCAGTTCATTATGTGTTATCCCTGCTGCTTCTTCCCCCTCAGTGGGAAGACTTGTCACACTCTTCCCCTGCTCCAGGGTGGGCTTTCTCTCAAAGGAAGCAATCTTCCATGAACTTCTCCAAAGAGAGCTACTATTCTTTATGTGTTGCTCCATTGTGAGTCTCCCACAGGATCATGAGTTCTGCCAGCAAATTCGCTCCATCATGGGCTTGCCAGAAACCTGGTACAACATGGGCTTTCCACAGGGCCACAGCCTCCTTTGGGAATCCACCTGCTCTAGTGTGCGCCTCTTCGACAAGCTCTAGATGGGTCACTGGTCCTCTGTGACCCTCTATGGGCTGCAGAGGAATTTCCTCTTTGTCACCTGAAGCACTTCCTTCCCCTTCTTATTCACGGGTGTCTGCACTTTCTGCAGCTGTTTCTGTCACATATTCTTGCTCATCTCTTCTCCATCTTGAGTTGCTAATGCTCAGCTTTCCACGCCGCACTTCTTGAACACACTATCCTGGAGCACTAACACTGTTGCTGATGGGCTCAGCCTTGGCCAGTTCCAAGCCCATCCTGGAGTCAAGCTGACATGGGCTTTGTCAGACATGGAGAAAGGTTCTAGCAGCTTCTAACAGAAGCCATCCCTGTAGCTGCCCTGCTACCAAAAGCTTGCCACAGAAATCCAGTACAATACCAAATGCTTAGATATAAAGAGCAATTAGGAAGACCAAATACTTGACCGAAGTTTGGATTTCAGTTCTTGCTTTTTTTCTCTATAAGAAATGAGTCAAAGCTTCCAGCTGAAGAAAGGAACCTTCTAAAAAGAGTTCAAGTACTGAACTCTGCAGAGTTCAAATCTGCAGATCTGCAGTCTTTTTCTCTGCATAAGAACTACAACTTATGGGTTAGTTCTACATTTTAAGAATTACTTTTTAATGATCAAATGTGCTTCAGAAGGCATTTTGTTTGTTAAATCAAATGGCTGGTTCTCAGTTGAGGTACATTCCTCCACCTGCCATTTACTCAATATTCTGGTAATTTAAATAGGTCATCAAATGGAAATACATTGCAACCAGCAGAGATGAGAATCAAGTCGGCTTTGGTAGATATACCTCTGACACTGGAATTGCAACTAGCAGAAGTAGCACTCTTTAATTCCATGAATGCACAAAGAAACTTCATTACGAAATTAACGTTTGTAAAAAAGTTACCCCAAACCTGACTAACACCAGTAGATGTCAGTGTTGGCATATTCTAATGTGTTGAGAAAAGTCAAGTGTACCATTTAACATGCATTTTAATTTACATACATATATGGATACCTGAATATATGAATGAAAACGAGTGGGTTTTATTGTTCTGGTAACACAGTGATGTTTTAGTTGTTGCTAAGTAGTGCTTACTTTAAATCAAGGACCTTTCAGTTTCCTGTACTACATCACAGGTTCATATGTTATTCTGAGTTGGAAGGAACCCACAGGCACCACGCTCCATCCATCCAAGCCTCCCACCAACTAGACCATGTCACTGAGCTCCTCATCGAGTCTTCTCTTAAATACATTAGTGTCTAATTAAAAAGTATTCAAAACCTCATTTATTTTTTCTTTTATTTCAAAATGTAGTAACAAGTGTTTTTCTCTGTAAATTTCAGGCAGTGTACAGGAAATTGCATTCTCATTTATTTGACAAATACATGTTATGCCTAGTGTTACAGGGCAGTTTAGTGAATTGGAATTCACAAGAAGTCTGAGAAGTAATACATGTGTTATTGCAAATAATACTCGCTTAATAACTAATGATAATTAAACACCAAGAGATAACAATTATTGTTTTGATTTTGACAGGCGATTCAGGCATGGAGGCACAAAGTATGAGTACATAATTACATTAACAGTGTTTCCATATTTATAATATAATTGTACTTCTAAACATTATACAGCGTCCTCCTACCTTTTTGTCTGGATTCATGAATATCCCTCAGTATATTTTTTTTGTAAATGTCACCACCAGTGGCATACATATTTTTATTTTAAAATTTAACTTTCCTACAAGAACTGGGGTTACTTACCTCAAATTTCTTGTGATAATTTTTTAGGGAAGATGGATTTTAGCCATGTCCTTCAAATAACTGGATTAATTTTTCAGATTCTTTTGCTTTGACACATATCCTGAGATATGCAGATCTATTTCACCTTTAAATACTAAAATATTTTTTCAGCAGTGTAGTCCCCATGTCACTCTTCTTTTTTCTTTTTTCTTTACAACTATATAAATAAAATCCAGGAAATGTGATATATAGGTTTTATTTCAAATGAACATCTATATAAATTTGGTTTCAGTTTTTTAACATTCGTCTGGAGATGAATGCTTTTAAAGACGAAACTACGTTAAATATGTCAGCTAATTTCAAAAGCAGCATGAAAATATTGCAGGTTATGAAGCAATGAACAGCTGAGTCAGAGGTTGAGACAGAAATTGGGGAAAAGTTCCCCTACCAAGCTTCTATTGAATCAAATCTCTCATTGCCCTCAGTCAATGCAGACAGATGTACTAGTACAGGAGGATGATGAGAATGACATTGTTTTTGTGAAATTACCTCAAAAGCCTGGGATTAAATACATTGTTTCCCAAAAAAGAAAGAAAACAAAGAACTCAAAGAAAATAATAAACTCTAAAAAATCAGAAGCTGTGATTAAGAAATTAAGTCAACTCCCAAAGATTCTTATATAAGGGTTTTTTTAAACTAATGTGTATTGCCTTTTTAAACACTCGACTTTAATTTCTAGCCATATTATCTAATTACATGTTTTATATTTTTAATATTAAATATTGTTCTGAAATTAAGAAAAGAAGATGATTAACTAGAAATAATACATATTTTATTGCACAACCCCCCCATACTGCTCAATTAATTTTAGGACATTTAGTATATACTACAATTTAAGTGGAAGTGACTTATTGAAATGGCACAAAAAGTTTTATCTAAATATAAACACATTATTAAAATGGTCAAACTTTGTTCTTCAGAAATATGAAGGGAAAAGTAATGTTCTTGCATGTATTTGTCACCTGCAAAAAAATACCAAATGTTGTCTATTTTTATGTACATTTACATATGTTTACATTGTACTTACTCTGATGCTTAGGCCTGGTTCTTTTCTACTTTTAGGCATCTTTCAGTGGATCTATTTTTAAGGAAATCAAAGATATTTAAATGGTATGATATACTAGAATAGTGAACTCTGATGAAGGGAGAAGGTGTCCTTTTTTCCAAGGTCTTGTTTTAGACAGGAGTACTGTTTGTTCTTTGCTGTTGGAGGCTTTCATATAAGCTTTACTAAATCAAGGGGGTTCCATCTTTTTTGCATATTTTACTTGTCATTCTTTCATGGTCCTGCTACATTT
>WEKX01025680.1:31947-49677 GCA_013390025.1 Pitta sordida | reverse complement strand
CTAAGTGCCGGTTTCCTCACTTTGGACATAACAACCCCATGCATCGCTATTGGCTGGGGGATGAGTGGCTGGAGAGTGGTGAAATGGAGAGAGATTTAGGAGTAATGATTGACAGGAAACTCAATATGAGTCAGCAGTGTGCCCAGGTGGCTAAGAAGGCCAATGGCATCCTGGCCTGTATTAGGAACAGTCTGGTCAGTCGGACTAATCAAGTTATCCTTCCCCTATACTCGACACTGCTCAGACCACATCTTGAGTACTGTGTCCAGTTCTCGGCTGCCCAGTTTAAGAAAGATGTTGAGCTGCTTGAGAAGGTCCAGAGAAGGGCAACAAGGATGGTGAAAGGACTGGAGGACAAGCCCTGTGGGGAGCAGCTACGGGAACAGGGGTTGTTCAGCCTGGAGAAGAGGAGGCTCAGTGGCGACCTAATTGCTGTTTACAGCTACCTGAGGGGAGGTTGCAGCCAGGTGGGTGAGGATCTCTTCTCCCAGGCCGATGACACCAGAACAAGAGGACATGTCCTTAAGTCACACCAGGGGAGGTTTGGACTGAATGTTAGGAAGAGGTTTTTCACAGAGAGAGTGATCTCTCATTGGAATGGTCTGCCCAGGGAGGTGGTGGAGTTGTCATCCCTGGAGGTGTTTAAGAGAAGACTCGATGAGGAGCTCAGTGACATGGTCTAGTTGGTGGGGAGATGGACTAGATAATCCTGAGGGTCCCTTCCAACTCAGAATAATCAGTGAACCTGTGAACTCCGAAGACGCTCTCCCTGCTCTTCTTCTACTCCTGTTTAGTTTTCTTGCTGAGATTGGGATTATATGATAGGGAATATCCCTTTGGCCTGCTTAAGTTCCAGGTGTGTCTTCACAGCATCACAGAATCACAGAAAATTATGAGTTGGAAGGGACCCACAAGGATCATCTAGTCCAACTCACCATCTAATACCCGTACAGCGACCAAGAGCACATCCCAGAGCATAATACCAACCTAGATGCCTCACAATCTAGCAGGCCACTCCGAGCCGGAAGGGGCCCACGGTCATCCAGCCCTACACCCCCCAGCTAGACCAGCTAGACCATGTCACTAAGCTCCTCGTCCAGTCTTCTCTTAAACACTTCCAGGGATGGCGACTCCACCACCTCCCTGGCGACTCCACCACCTCCCTTGCCCTCCCCTGTCCTACTTGCTGGGGAGAGGGCAAAGTGGGGAAAAAAAAAATAAAACCTCAATACTGTGCAGGCATTGTTCAGCAAGTGCTAAAATATTTTTGTGCAACGAACAATATTTTAGCCACAAATCTGAAGCACTGCACCGTATGGTTCTTTATAAAGAAAGTTAACCCCAGAAGTAAAATGGTGGAATAGATATTGTGTGGGTCCATGTAAACTAAATTTTTGTATTAATTTGTAATCAACAGGTCTATCTCTCTTGATGCGCCTTTCTACAGAGTTCTACAGAGAGCAAAGATTTTCACTTCCTGTGAATCCAGCAAGAGCCATCTGTTAACAGCTGCAGGGGTTCCACGACAGAGCCCACAGCTATAGCTCTGAACTTTTCCATTCCTTTGCTCAGATGAAAAGACGGCTTCCTGAACTTTTGTATCATCTACTGTTCTATTTCTACTGCTCCTATTGACTACCCTGGTAAAGAGGAGGCGGCTTATGGGTTTGGGCTGCTAAATACACTAGTGCCTTTTATATTTTGGGTGGTTATTTCAGATACCTGTGGCTGAAATTTACAGGAAACAAGGAGATACAGTATTACATTGGCATTCACCCGTTATAGCTCTGCAATAGAATGCAGTCCTACAGATGATGTCATTTATTTTAGGAGAGCTGCGTTGTATTTTGAGGAAAATCAGTTGTTATTGGCCATGGAGAAGTATGCTAAATTAAGTTCACTTTTTCGGTATTGTTACAAGAATGTAGTAATTTTGCATAGCTTTAGTAAATGTGAACTATATTTGGATATATATGGTAAGTTTGTTGGAGAATAGATATACTGTACTTTCAAATAGTCAGTGCTATGGAATTAAATAAGTAATTTCTGCCACTTCTGCTGAGTAATTCAATAGATTACAAAATGTCTACAAATTAGCAGGCGCTAATAAGCTTGCACCACTACTTTTAAATTTAATTTTAAACCTAATAGAAGAAAATATAAATTAAAGGAAAAGGAAGAAAAAAGACAATCTGAGAATAAGAGAATATGTTATTTTTATGCTTGATTAAGACATTAAATCATTAGGAAAAATAAGAATGAGAAATAACATTATGTACTACTGTATTTTTCTCATTGCAGTATTTTCTGTATAACACATAAAGAACAGATGCACTTACTAAACATGGAATGTTTCTTTCACTATTCAGCTTTTACTACAGATATTCAGGATTTTTGCAGCTGTGACCAAGGAATACCACAGCAATGCTCAGGTGAGGTAGAACATATAGTTTGACAAACGTATTTGAGTTTTAAGTGGATGATTAAAATAACCATTATATGTGTAAGACCGAATATGCATTAAACTCTAACAAAGCAGTTGCATTTCCAAAGAACTGCCTGATAGAAATAGGGTAAGGCTTCTAGGCCATGATATTCATTGTGGAATTTTTTGTATTACTTTAATGACTTTGAATTAGTCCCTAGATCATAATTTAACTAGGCACACAACCATGTGCACAGATCCTGCTGCAGTAATGCAAATATAGAGTCAGTTGAACTTAAGCACATGCATATGTGCTTTGCTCTAAAGAAATGGGTTTAAATACATGTTCAAAGTGAAGGATGGCCTTAAAGATTACATAGTCCTATGCCTGAATTTTATTGGTTGCCTAGATCATTCTACTTTTAACACTATTGTGAATGAATGTTTTCTGTGAAAATTTTGAATGACAAGCATCTTTATTTTTTTAATTATGATAGTTATTTTGAGGTTTGTCTTACAAGGACTGAAAAAAATTATAATACAAGTTTTAAAGTAATAAGTTATAAAAATGTAGATATTTCCCTACTAGAAAACATAACTTTTTTAATATCATTCTTGCAAAGAGTCACATTTTTTTCTATACTCTCTTCTCGATTAATGGAAATTGATGTAAAACAGAAATAAAAACAATTACTCAAAACTGGATTACAATACCCAGATTTAGGTGTCTGCTTGCTCTGTCCATGGGACACAGGTGTCTGAGCAGCCATTATCACAAAGGACTTCAGTCAATACAGTTAGTAAACTCCAGGCAGATTGAATATAGATCCTTCTATAACATTGTATTGGATTTGCTTGGTAAGGTTTTGGTGGGGGGAGGCTAGAGGGGTGGCTTCTGTGAGAAGCTGCTGGAAACTTCCCCCTGTGTTTTACAGAGCCAATGTCAGCTGGCTCCAAGATGCACCAAGGCCAGCCAAAGTCAAACCACCATGAATTACAGAATCACAGAATCGCAGAATCACAGAAACAGTAAGGTTGGAAAAGACCTTAGAGATCATCAAGTCCAACCTATCACCTATTACCTAATCTAATCTAGTCAAACCTGTTACCCAACCTGTTGCCATGCTACTACCAACACACCATCCTACCTATAACACACTACCCTAATATCTAGGTCATGCCACTGAGTACATCATCCAGCCTTTTCTTAAAGACCTCTAGGGACAGTGACTCCACCACCTCCTTGGGCAGCCCATTCCACTGAGAGATCACCCTCTCTGTGAAAAAGTTCCTTCTAATGTCGAGTCTAAATCTCCCCTGACGCAGTTTAAGATTGTGTCCTCTTGTTCTATGACTAAAAGCCTAGAGAGCTGTTCAGCTAAACAATTGGATAAAATTATTTAATTTATTTATTAAAATATTTTATTTTGGAATAAAATTAATTTGTCTTGGATTATATTGACTAGATCTTCATCAACTATGATGGAAAGTCAGATGCCTAACATATGTTGTAGACATCTACAAATAGGTGCTTACATTCAGATGTCTGGAAATTACTCCCCCCCAGATTTTAATGGTAACTGCATAGAAGTGGGATGTGGTGTAAGACTCATTTATCTTCAATAATACAAAAATATATGTCTTATATATGATCTTGTGCATTGATAAAATAATTTTATGACCATTGCTGTCTATTTTCACTCTTTCACTTGTACTGGTGTATTATCTTGTTTAAATACATTGCTAGCCTCCTGAATTTGGGGAATAGTGTAAAATAGTCTATGACTTCATTCTGTAGCTATGATTTTCTGAGGGAAATCATATTTAAAGAGAAACTTTCTTCCTTATTAGGCTGCATCAAGGAAACTCATATGCTAAGCAGCAACAGTGTAGAAATGCAACACAAGACTTAGCAGCAGCAGGTTGCCTAGACACTTCTTGTTGGTTAGCATACTACTATAGAGGTTGCATACAACAACAGATTGATCAAAAACTTCTCTGTGGGACTTTGATGTCTCTAGCACTGTTTGAAGTGTCAGGCCATGAGTTTTCGATCTTTTACCCTTCCAATTCTCTTCCTGATCCTGCTGGTGTGGGAGTGATTGAGTGGCTGTATGGGGTGGGACTGCTGACTAGGGTCAGACCATAATGAAAAAACCAAAAAAACAATAAGTCTGTTTGGAATTACAGTTTTTCTTGAAATGAAATTAACATTTCTGACCATAGGATCCTCTGTTCTCCAGTAATTTGAAATAATAATTGCTAGTAACAGCTTTTAGAAGTATTAGTTTTGTCCCACTGCAATACAAAAAAGATCTGGTAGTCTGCCACACACAACAGGGAGAAATCCTGACTATGACAGAATTCAAGAATGACTACCGTTGTAGTCATGTGTTTCTGCGAAGAGTTTTACTCTTTGTAGGTTTTGCTTTTGTGCCTTTAATCTTGACTGTTACATTACTAAACCTAAGTTTGTGAAGACCAAGGTGACTGGTTATATATTTACTTCCCCCCCCATCTTTTTATTTTTTCTTATTTTATTTTACCTTATTTATTTCTGTAGTGTCATGATATCCAAGTGGATCAAGTGTAATGCTCAAAGTATATATATGTGTATGTCTGTATTTCTATGCATGGTTATCATGTTTTTTGATGAAATTGGGGAATGATTTATCTAGTTTCTGTATGCAGAGGAAGTTGAAATTTGCTTGCAAATTGCGTTAGTGGTATTTTTGTTCCCTTTTTCCTGCTCCACATGCCTCTTTCAGTGCTCTTTTTTATTATTGAAGAATTTTTTATTGATGAAGTTGCTAAATTATGCATGATTCTATGGCCTTTTCCTTTCTTTGACCTCCTTATGAATTACCTGCTGATGGGTTGTGAGATAGTGGTACCCTCATCATGTACAGTGCATCATCAAACTTAAATCAGATTGAAGATAGGTCTAACCTTTCCCTTGGATCCCTTTCTTGTAATGTTCACTGTAGATTTTCTTTAGTTTAACCTCTCTTGAATGTCAAACAGAAATAGACACTTCAAAGGTTTTTGTCTTCACATTTAGAAACTGAAACCAGATGGAACCAGTAATGACTAAATAATCAGTTAGGACTTAAATAATATGGACTATCCTATTCTCTCTTCTGCTTGTAATTTTTTAATTATGAATGGTGTATATCTATTATGATCTATTATTTTTTAACCCTTAAAACATAAATATTTATTATTTCTATGGTTGGTTCTGTGGAGTTAAATTTTTACAGCTTTTAATCTACCACACAATACTTAGGAAATGGCTGGTGTCCTGTTGTCTTTCCAATGTCAGCATTTATCATTGTTCTCATTCACAATTCAGGGACCATGTTAGATTTTTTTAAAGAAAATGGGAAGCAGGTGAAGGGTTTATTTGCACAGCACATCACGAAAATTTAAAGTTATATGATCAAAATTAACTGCATTCTTTAAAAAATCAATTATAACTTCCTTTTTCCCCCCCTCCAATCTTTCTTCTACATTTCCTTTCTGACCTAAAAGAAATTTTATCTTTTCTAAAAGTTTGTAAAATTAGTTGGAAATATACTCTCATTAGTGACTCCAAGAACCACTGTTCTGCTAGTGAGTTGCAACTATATTTTGTAGGTTGAATAGTAGCACATGAACGTCCCTGTTGGCGGGGACTACAGGAGATTTGTGGCACTCTGAATTTTGTCCAGCTCATTATGGGATGGATGTTAGACGCTGAGGTTACTAATTGCTATTAATGGATTCAGTAGAATTTTATACTGGAGATTCTCAAAGTGATTTTACTTCTCACATGCAATCTTAGGGTAGCTCTCGCCCCTTACTATGTGATGGTATTAAATCTTTCTAAAAGATGGATTTTAAACATGCTAATATGAGGTTCTTTTTTCCCCCTGCATTTATTTTCTTTGATTCTATTTTCTTATATAATAGTTTTGTTAGACTGCAGTTGAAAAAATCTAGTTACTAGGGAATCTGAGTTTCATGCAGGTTTTTCCTCTCTCTTTAAAACACTACATGCATTACTGGGAAACAGACACATTGTTTGATTAATACAGAATGCAGTCAATGCCTTGTTACAAAAAAAGGACCAAAGCAAGTATTTCTACTTGAAGCCCTATATGGGAATAAGAAGTTATGAATAATCTTTCACAGAATAGTAAGGTTCATACATACACCTATCAACTGAGTGTTAAGGCATTTTCTTTCTATGTTTTATAATTTAGAATTTTAGATATGATGCACCACCAGATTGATGATGAAGGAGATTTTTGTTAACTCCATTGAAAAGCAAAGGAAAATGGTCCTTCCTGAAACAAAGTGGGAAACTATTTTATGCTTGAGAGAATTTGTGGGGGCATTGCAGTTGTTTTGCAGCACACCTTTGCCTAAAGGTATTGATCAGACCGTAGGTGTTACAAAATTTTATATAAATCTGATTTATTTACCTCTCATATCAGAAAACGTATGTGTAAGATTGGTACAATTAATTTAATGATTTAGCCTGAGAGAGAACATGGCACTCTGGCAGTGAGATGGATAGTCTGTGAGAGAAAAGTAAGGCACTCACAGTTCAAAAGTATTTGAAAAGTTATAAATGACAAATGTAATTGATTTCCCTATGTCTTCAAGATATCCTCCTGTGTAAAATAAGTAGATAAAAACCTTAAAGTGGTCTTTCAAAATAGTTCTTGAAAAATACTGATATTCACCTTGGAGTTAGTAAGAGCAACACATCTATCTGTAGTTTATGAAGAAAGACAATAATAAAGAAACTTGACATTGAAGAGACAAACTGAAAACTTCAATGGCAGTAGACAAAACAGAGCAAAAGTAAATGAAAAGATTGTGTTCTCAGCTGAACTCCAGTGTCAGCTGCTCTTCTGCGTTCCAGAAAGTTTGGGTGTATGGGTGGAGTTGTTTTTAACTACATCAGCCCCTTGGAACAGGATACCTGACGGAGAGTACAGGTCCTTCCCAACTGGCCAGATAGAGCAGAAATACAGTCAATTCCAAAACTAAATTTCTACCTGATGCTGAAGACTGTGTGTCTTGAGATATCAGATTTATCTATAAGATTGCTGTACAGTATTGCCATAACAAAGAAAGTGAAAAGTGTGTGACAGTGAACCAAACTCTGCACTTCTATAGTAGAACTTGCAGGAAAGATACTACTCTTTAGAAGAAAACCCAGGAGTTTTAAAAGGTAATTCATGAAATTTCTTTATTAAAATTGTAAGGGATGCAAGTGGACTATCATTGGACCTAAGCTGGTACTATTTTCAGTTCAGTTTTCTTGGGCCTGAAAGAATACAGTAAATTGCAATTCACTGCTGCTTTTTCATTTTAATGAGGGAAGAATGGCAACTACATATTGCATAACGGAGGATAATGTTGTAGTTGTTGCTGTGGGATTCTCACTAGACAGTAGTTTTAGATAGGTTTTAGTCTTGCTTTTCTAGGTGTGCATATGAAAGTGAATTTTCTTTTTGGTGAGGAAATGAGTCAAAATTAGTTTTCATATTATTAATATTTGTTTCCTTGAGAAAAGTATCTCATAAATTCATTTTCTTTTGAAGATTGCACAAAATTATAAGAGATTAGTAATTTCCAACAAATTAAAGAAAGGCAATACCCCATAGTGAAAGTGAATGAGAAAACTCTGAATAATGTTCTTCTAATTTCAATGAGAAATATGATGCATTTTTCACATTATTTATGGATATAGTACACCTGTACTGCACTCTTAACTATATTGCATATTATAAGGATGAGTCAAAGCCAGGTTCTGGCTCAGCCTTAAACCTACTTGAACTTTTATGAGCACACCATGAGAGGTGGATGCAGGACTGGTATAATGTTCCACACAGTGCTGTATAGACACTACTGAGTAACAGCTGCCTATGACTCAATGCAAAAGATGTTTCATACTATGGGATGCTGTGATAGTCTTCGTCTTGTAACACTGTCTGTGTAACATTGCCACAAGAGCTGATGTCACATGATCTAGACTGGTATGGTGAGTCCTTTGGAGATACCATGATGATAGCCATGGTATACCAGGGCTATCTACTGTGTTAAGGTAAGAACTCTGCTGAGTAGAAAGAATATTAGCTGAAGTTATCTTATGTCTTCCATCTCACACCAACCCTGAAGCCAGTGCTTGGTCACCAGCTCATATGGACATGAATTTGGATTTGCGCTGCCAATGGACCAAACCTTGAAAAGAAGGATGCGAACTGAGCCACAGTATGCTTGCAGAATGTGCTCTGAAAACATCAGTGTGTATTAAGGTGATGTTTTAAGTAATCTTACTCAAAAGGTGACTCTCTTACAAAATGTGTCTGTAAGACAGACCACCAGGAGATGGCAGTCGGGAATCTCAAGAGAAACAGCTCTAATCCCCGGTAGCAAACCCACTACAACAGCTGCCTCCGGCTCTGGTAATCCTTGGGAGGAGGTATTACGTATACTAGTGATTTTTGATGCCTCAGGATTCACGGTATTTTTCTTGCACTACCGTTTCGATATTATATGCGATTATTTTATATGGAAATGATAACTGTTATCATATATCATGAACACTTGTAACATAAATGTACATGTATATGAACATGTGCAGAAGCACACCCACATGTATATGCATATCAACATGTAATAATACAGATAATGGGTGTGGCAGCAGTTATATTTTACAACATGTTCCTTTTTATTCACTCTGCTGTGTCAGTAAATTGGTTTTGTTGTGTCCAGTTCTGATCCCCCCAGTTTAAGAAGGATGTTGAGCTGCCTAAGAGGGTCCAGAGAAAGGTGACGAGGATGGTCAAAGGACTGGAGGACAAGCCCTATGGGGAGCGGCTGCGGGAACGGGCATTGTTCAGCCTGGAGAAGAGGAGGCTCAGAGGTGACCTGATTGCTGTTTACAACTACCTGAAGGGAGGTTGCAGCCAGGTGGGTGAGGATCTCTTCTCTTAGGCTGACCACACCAGAAAGAGAGGACATGTCCTTAAGCTACGCCAGGGGAGGTTTAGACTGAATGTTAGGAAGAGGTTTTTCACAGAGAGAGTGATCTCTCATTGGAATGGTCTGCCCAGGGAGGTGGTGAAGTTGTCATCCCTGGAGGTGTTTAAGAGAAGACTTGATGAGATGCTCAGTGACATGGTCTAGTTGGTGGGGATTTGGACTAGATGATCCTGTGAGTCCCTTCCGACTTGGAATAACGTGTGGTACTGTGACCCATTCCCAAAATGGACACAATGCTGTGTTTGCAGAGAGCGATAAAGGTAAAATGCCTTCAGTTTTTGGGGAAAAAACTCAAGGTCACAGGCTGAGAGAAGTAAGTACAGACTGTGACCTTCTAAAGCAAGTCTTTGCCAGCACTAATAAATGGAAAACATGTATCATGCACTTTCAGAGCTGCAAGCCTGGTTTCTTTTCTGGGAGAGACTTAACAGAATTGCAGTCTTCTATTTTATTTTTGTGACTAGATGTGTATGTGCATAAAACAGTCATTAAATCCTAATGCAGAATTCATTAAATTCAGTGAAAGTAGTTTAATTCAGATTTCAGTAAAACTAGAAGATACAGAAGCATGACAAATACTCCCTTGCCATTTTTTTTCCAATGGTTATGAAAATGAGAATGATGTGACAGAGCTGTTATTGGAAAAGACAGTGTTATTTGTCAGCTTTACCTGATCTGTCTGATAGTGATGCAGTGTAGAGAAGAACTTACTTACAGTTCCTAAGATGTAAATTTATAATATATGTATGACTTTGCAGTAGAGTGCTTTTATTGACTAGTATGACCAACTTCATTTAGTGGACTTGTAAGTGTACTGTTTACTAAGGCTGTTCTCATGGGGAGATAATATGAAACAAAAAAATGCACTGAAATGTCATATGTTGTTTTACATGAGAGTAACTTCCCCAAATACCCTTGTGTTGTCTAGATGAACTATCCTTCTAAAGGCCAATGACATCCTGGCTTGTATCAGGAATAGTGTGCCCAGCAGGACCAGGGAAGTTACTCTTCCCTTGTACTCAGCACTGGTAAGGTCGCACCTTGAGTACTGTGTCCAGTTCTGGGCCCTCAGTTTAAGAAAGATGTTGAGAAGATGTTGAGATGTTGAGATGTTCAGAGAAGGGCAATGAAGATGTTGAAGGGTCTGGTGCAGAAGCCCTATGAAGAGTCACTGAGGGAGCTGGGGTTGTTTAGCCTGGAGAAGAGGAGGCTCAGGGGAGACCTCAGGGTCCAGAGAAGGGCGACAAGGATGGTGAAAGGACTGGAGAACAAGTCCTATGAGGAGTGGCTGCGGGAGCTGGGATTGTTCAACCTGGAGAAGAAGAGGCTCAGAGGTGACCTCATTGCTATTTACAACACCTGAAGGGAGGTTGCAGTCGAGTGGGGGTGAATCTCTTCTCTCAGGCTGATGACACCAGAACAAGAGGACATGGCCTTAAGCTACACCAGGGGAGGTTTAGGCTGGATGTTAGGAAGAGTTTTTTCACAGAGAGAGTGATCGCTCCATGGAATGGTCTGCCCAGGGAGGTGGTGGAGTCACCATTCCTGGAGGTGTGCAAGAAAAGACTGGATGAGGAGCTCAGTGACATGGTCTAGACAGTGGGAGGCTCAGATGGAGAGTGTGGTGCCCATGGGTCCAGGTTGGGGGAGCGATCCCTATGTGGCAGTCGCTTGAGAATTGGACTAGATGATCCTTGTGGGTCCCTTCTAACTCAGAATAACCTGTGAACCTGTGAACTATATGAAAGGAGGGTGTAACCAGGTGGGGGTCAGTCTCTTCTCCCAGGCAACCAGTGACAGAACAAGAGGACATGGCCTTAAGCTACACCAGGGGAGGTTTAGGCTGGATGTTAGGAAGAGTTTTTTCACAGAGAGAGTGATCCCTCCATGGAATGGTCTGCCCAGGGAGGTGGTGGAGTCACTGTCCCTGGAAGTGTTTGAAAAGAGATTGGATGTGGCACTTAGTGCCATGGTTTAGCTGATGAGATGGTGTTAGGTAATAGGTTGGACTTGATGCTCTCAAAGGTCTTTTCCAACCTTGTTAATTCTGTGATTCTGTGAACGGGAGGAAAAATACATCTTGAGGACATGGCAGAGCAGGGCTCTTCTCCTCTCAGTTGTCCCTCTTTCCCAGAAATGTCAGGTTGTTATAAGTGTTGGAGAGATGCTCTAAGCTCTAGGGATTGGGAATGAGCCTTTTTGCTTGTCCTCACTGCAAAGGCCACATGACATTTCTTCCTGAGATTATGCACATAGAGAGCCCCTAGAGTACTTTCTTCTCTCTTTCTGCACCTAAAAGAAAGAGAAATTGTTCAAGGGCCCGCAGTTCCTGCAGCCAGGCTGTTCCCAAGGACAGGGATTGCCAGAAGAAAACCAGGGACTGGCCTGCTTGCAGGGTGGCCACAAACCCTGTCCCAGCTACGGGAGCCAAGGGCAGGGCTGGGGAAGGATGATGTGTTTTTCATCCTTCTCTTGCAGGGAGCCAGCTTAGGAAGAGTTGGCTGCAATGGCAACTGGTGCCTGTTGTGGGGAGGTAGGGGGCAGTGGGAAGAGAAGGAGTAAGTCTCCAAAAGAGGAATTCCCCTTACCCTTGAAGGGTCTGTTCATGTTGCTGAAAGCCTCGCAAAGAGATGGAGAAAGAAACAGAGTCATCCTAGGGTCATGTTAAGCTTCCAAGGGAGGAGTGCCCCAGATCTGATGACACTGGCCTGGCCTGGGACAAGCTTGAGTGCTAGGGATAGCCCCAGGGTTAGAGCAGAGTGAACACCACTCCCGATGCACTCTCCTCAACCTCACCTAGGTGCTGCCCAGGGCTTGGTGGGAACAAGGAGTCTGGGATGGACTCGGGGAGATGAGGACAGTGAGGGAGCAGGAGTCACCGAGAGTGAGAATTTTGGAGGGAGCCTTGTTTTGTACCAGAGCATGAGGCTGGAGTCAGGCCAATGAGAGAATTTCAGCAAAAGTGGCATGTGTGATGGGATAGACACACACCGTGATACCATTGCCCAAGGACTGTGCATAGGCGCTTTACATGTGAGCCCTGGGAACACACTTCCTCAGTCAGCCCACCATACCCTGCTCATCGATATCCTGAGACTCTCTCAAAGAGAACTTCTCAGGCTTCTGGAGAGGTCCTGATATCAACCCTACCTCCTGCTTTCCCCTCAACAGCAGCAGATTTACTGTTGGCACCAATCTACAGTATAGGTGTCATGAAGGGAAAGGCTCCCAAGTTAGGAGAAGATTGTGAGAACATCTGTCCCTACAGCCCCCTGAAATCAGACAGCAGGACAGGTGCTGCAGGGGTGGGCAGAGGAGGGGAAGGCAGGAGCTCCACGGAAGTCCAGGTGTACAGCCTGGCTTGTGCTTAGCAAGGGAGGTTTCTGGTGTGGGAAGGGATGACTTCCCCTGGTGTGTTGGGAGGTGCTTAAAAGAATGAAGCTTACCTCTCTTTGCTGCCTCCTTATCTGCCTCCAGAGTGTCACTGTGCCACAGTGCCAACTCTGATGCAGATACCTGCGGGCTGGTGAACAAAGAGGAATGACCTTCTGCCTGGTGATCTCCCAGGGGCTGCCTGAAGCTTTTTCCTGGCACCCACAGTCTTATAGCTGTGAAATCCCACCCTCGGGGCACTCAGCAGGTGTCACCTCCTCCCTCTGTACTCCCAGCAGAACCTCCCCGAATTACTTCACAGAATCACAGAATCACAGAATATTATGAGTTGGAAGGGACCCAGAAGGATCATCTAGTCCAACTCACCATCTAACGCCCGTACAGAGACCGAGAGCACATCGCAGAGCATAACACCAACCTAGATCCCTCACAGTCTATTTTCTGTGTATGGTAGATCTAGCCCTCTAGGCTGGTCCTCCAAACACATCTTCCAATACTGGGAGACTCATGGGTTTGCTTTCCCAAGCTCCTCTCTGACTCTCCACCATGACCGACCCTCACCTGGCTACAACTTCCTTTCAGGTAGTTGTAGAGAGCCTCCTCTTTTTCAGGCTAAACAACCCCAGCTCTCTCAGTTGCTCTTCATAGGGATTAAAAACATAATTTCATTTGGAATATGGTTTTTCAAGCGTGTTTAATTTTTCTGTTTACTCTCTGAACTGTGAAAAGCTTTCTGATCAATTTTCTTCTCTCTAAAAACAAAAAGTTCAGTTTTCAATCAGCATGGTACTATTGTCTTTTGAAGAACTTACTTAAACTTGTTTTTCTTGTGACATCTTGCCTGGAAATTATGAGTGCTTTAGTTCCTTTTTTCCTTTTGTATTCAGAAAGTGTTTTTTTTTTTTTAATATTCTTTTTAATATTTAATATTCTCGGAGTTATAGCTAGAACCTAGAAGTAATTTTTAGAAATACATAATTTTACCATTTCTGTTTTCCTGTACTTTGTTTTACTGCAACAGAACAGAGATGTGGGGAAAGACAGAGATGAAAGAAAAATCCTGAAGTTTAAGAAAGATATGGGATACTTGACAAATACAAATAAGTATTTAATATATAAATCAAAGTTAATGTAATAATTTTCTGACAGGACAGAAAAAAGAGTGGAGTAATTAATCAGGATTTTGAAAGTCTTACCATTGCACAAACATATTTCCGATAATCACGTAGCATATAAGAATGATGTTAACTAACTAACTTGTTAGTGCTCTAGGAAAATGTATGCTCCTTAGAGGTAAGTACAATAGATTTACTTACTATTGGAAGAAAAACTGTTTCTATATATCTGTGTCTTATGATTACTGATTATTTGCCATCAGTATAGCTAAAACCACTCCCACTATAAGACAGCCTGCCTTTTACTTGATTTTATGTCATTAGTTGTGGAGTCAATCAATAACCTGTCTTTAACAAATGATAGAGATATTATTGCTTTAGTAAACAGGAAACCCTGGGAAAAATAAAAGAAGACAGAAGACAGGACAGAATTCTGCAAGTTACAGGTTATTCCTGGGGGCTACACATTCTTGCATTAGAAGAGAAGCTATGGTAACTGCAGAGTTAGGCCAGCAAAAAGACACAAGAATTAACTATGTATCAGGATAACTGGAAAGCTGGTGAGAAACTCCCTGAAACTTTGCTAAATTTTGCTAATTGAGTAGAAATGATTCCCATGATGTAATTTGCAAAATTATTGAGTAGTTGGACTGTAATCTCTTCTCTAGACCAATAGTTTTGTTATGTATAGGTCTTACAGGGGTATAAAAAGGTTAACTATGTAATAATAAGGTCTTTGGTCATCAGCCTGAGCCCATGTGTTTCCATGCACTGCAGTTAGTTATGTTTCCTGGGAGACTAAAAGGTGTTTTTTCTAAGCTAGTTAGTTAACCTAGGTTTTTTCAATTCTAACACCAAAACTGACCATGATGTTGAATAATTTAACCTCCTCTGTAATTGTTATGGTTTAGGGATTTTTTTTGCTGCTCTGGCAGCGAGGGGGTTAACAGCTCAGTTCTTGCCTGGGCCTCCGTGCTGCTAGGGCCTNTGCCTGGTTTACCCCTACCCTATGTTCCCCCTTTGTCTCCTGGTGAAAAAGGGAATATGACATCTGTTGTAAGAGGAGGGGTGGGGGGAAAAGGTTGCTTTATAAATGATGCTTCCTTTGCAGTTCTGATCTTGTGAGTATTAAATCCTTTATATTCTTTACTTGTAGTTGCCTTGCTTTTTACCTGTGGCCAGTTTTATTTTCCAGTTTTATTTTCTAGTTTTTCTCCTCCAGGAGAGGTTGTAGGTGAGTCTCTGGCATCCAGCCAGGGTCAAACCACGACAGTAATATAGGCCATAGATGTTCAATTAAAAAATACAAGAAGTTATGGGCAGCTACAAGTGCACATCTGGAGCTGCTGCTCTCAAAAAGCATGGAATGTATCTCAAGTAGATTTTCATCCCTAGTATTTTGCTGCGTGCTAAATTTGATCCTTTGTACAGATTTGTGTGGAACAGGTCCCTTTCCTCTGTATAGGACCTAGGAAAATGGTTGCTATGGAGCTGCTAGTCTACATCAGAACTGTACAAATTAATTTTTTCCCCCTGTTTTATTTGCATTTCTAAAAGAGGGATCTTAACAGTCTTTTTTAATGACCGGTTTTTGTTACGGATCATCTATCCATAACAGAGTGAGGAATAATGCAGTAAAACTGCCTTAACTCATGTTCCTATTTATTTAAACTAGTCAAATTTTTTTGACAGTTACTCCCTAGAAGTGTCATTAGCAAAACATAACACACAAACATCTTTTAATGGAAGAGACATAATGGAGTAGCAAATCAATTGGGCCTTCAATAGATGTAACTAGACTAAACACATTTTTTTCTGAGCAAAAAAAGACAGAAACTGGTGAAAAACACAAATAAGCAAGTATTTTTAAGCTCACTAAAATAATCCAATTCAGAGTAGTAAAAAACCCTAATACATTATTAGGAGATAAGCTATTAGATAAACTTATCATGTGATTTACTTTGGGGTGATTGCTTTTTAAATATGCTCATTTGTCTTCAAGAGTTAATTCAGACATATATCTGAAGTAAAAACACCTGGTAAGATAAAAGTGGTTATGTAAGTCTTGTCCAGGAATAGATGTGGAAAATAGAGGTATGTACTTGGAAAATATACTCACTGAAAAACACAAATAAAATCCCTACATCTGAAAGGCGGCTATTCTAAAGTAAAATTAGAATTCATAATGTCTGATAATTTAATGGTGAATATGAGTAAAAGGTAAAAGCAGTGGCACATCTGAGGTGTAAATACGGATACACCCTGTCTTAGTGCAACACAAGCAGGACCACCCATGTTGCTTGACAATGAGAAGGTTTTTAAACACAGATGAAGTTTGTTGAACAGTTAAAGGAAAAGATCAAAGGTAAAGAAGAGCTGATTTATACAGAAATTAATTTTTTATAAAGGTAGTTGTTCTTAAAATGATTATAAAGGTCTCTAGAAAATATGGACTATATTAGAAACTATTTTAGCTTAAAAAGCCTAATCTACATAGGATCTTGCTATTGCCAAATGGACTAGATGAGCTTTTGCAGAGCCCAGTCAAATTGCAGAGCCCAGTAAGACCTCATGGTCTTACTACTTGTCTGGGGAAGTTTATCTTTATGCACCAGAGGAGACATATATATTCCCTAGCATTTGTGACTATTCCTCTGTGTGATGACATCCAACCTGGTACATATAAATTCATTGTCCAGATTAATGGAGGAGAACATAGACATTATTTCTTTTCACAGTATTTCAAATTCTAAAGTATGTTTTCATAAGTGTTTTCTGAATAAGCTGGTTAGGTCAACTCTGCTTAACTGCTATTCTGCTTGGAAAATTAAAGGAGAGGCTGGACATGCAAAGATAGCTCAGTTCCCCATGTGTCCCCCTGTCAGTCATGGCCAGAACCAGATGGATGAAAGTCGGGGCCAAGGCCATAAGGGAGGCTCAGACCCAAACAACCCCTGAGTCAGTGGATGTGGCTGTCCAGACTCCTGAATGCAGGGAATACCTGAGCCTGATTGTTGGCCAGGAGGACAGCCTACAAAACACCTGTGTCCAGTGTGGGCTGGTAAATGACCTGCTTTCCATGATAGCAGAGCTGAAGGAAGAGGTGGAAAGGCTGAAAAATAAGCAAGGTAATGCGAGGGAAATAGAACTGAGAGACAGTGCACTTCCAACCTTTAGAGATTCTTGCGAGCCAGAACATCCACATGCACCTCACATTCCCCAACACGAGGAAGGAGAAAGTAACCACGAGGATGAGGGTGAGGGGGAACAGATCTCCTCCTGTGGGGATAAGGCATCCCTCTCCTGTCCACCACCACTCTTTCAGATGCCATCCTATGAATTACCCCTACAGAACAAGTTTGGGGTTCTGGATTTTGGGGATCAGGAGGATGACGCAGAAGGAGGCCCCCCCCCTAGTAAACCTACAGGAGCTACCTCTTCCACTAAACGAATCAGAACCTCCAGTCTCAAAGGGAAGAGGAGGGTAGTGATTGTCAGGGACTCCTTTCCGAGGGAAACAGAAGGGCCTACCTGTCGTCCAGACCCATCCCACAGGGAGATCTGCTGCCTCCCTGGGGCCCGGGTATGGGATATTGCTGAGAGGTTGCCAAAACTAATTCAACCTTCAGACTATTACCTCCAGCTGTTCATCCAGGCTGGTAGTGACGAGATTAATGAGAGGGGAACCAGAGAGATCAGGGAGGGGTTTAGGGAACTTGGTCAATTGATCAGTGGGACAGGAGCACAGGTAGTCTT
>WEKX01025680.1:20426-31526 GCA_013390025.1 Pitta sordida | reverse complement strand
CCATGCTGGATTTCCAGAGGACAGACTTTGGACTATTTAAGGAATTAATTGGGAGGGTACCATGGGAAACAGCCCTTAATGGCACAGGGGTCCAGGAAGGCTGGACATACTTTAAGAATGAGTTCATGAAGGGGCAGGAGCAGGTGGCCCCAATGTGCTGAAAAATGAGTTGGAGGGGCCGAAGGCTGGCCTGGATGAGCAAAGAGCTCCTGAAAGAACTAGGGAAAAAAAAGAGCATGTACAGCCTTTGGAAAAAGGGGGAAGTAAGTCAGGGTGTATTTAAGGAAGTCGCTAAGTCATGCAGGAGAAAAACTAGAGAGGCAAAAGCCCAGATGGAACTCAAACTAGCCGTTTCTGTTAAGGACAATAAGAAATGTTTCTATAAATACACCAACAGTCAAAAGAGAGGCTGCAACAACCTCTACTCCTTATTGGATGCAAAGGGGAATATAGTCAGTAGTGATGAGGAAAAGGCAGAAGTACTTAATACCTTCTTGGCCTCTGTTTTTAACAGTAAAATAGATTGTCAGCAGGACAACTGGACTTGTGGGCTGACAGAAGGAGTAGGGGTGCAATATAACCCCCCTGTACTCCAGGAGGAGGTAGTCAGAGACTTGCTGAGTGGCTTGGATCCTCACAAGCTCTAAGCTTACCATGGGAAACCGTGTCAAGGGCTTTGCTAAGGTCCATGTACACAACATCCATGGCCTTTTTTTCGTCAACCAGGTGAGTCACCAGATCATAAATGGAGATCAGGTTGGTCAGGCAAGACCTACCTCTCCTAAATCCATGCTGACTAGTTCTAATGTCATGGTCCACCACTGGACCAGCTATGAAGCTTGTAGAATCTTTGATAATTATGTACTGGACATGGTTAAGGGACATACTGAACAACATAGGAGAGACCACAAAATGCACCACAGACCATGGTGATGTGAGAAAATGAGATTGTTTATGTTCTTCTTCCTGTGGGGCATGCATTGGTGTGTGAGAATTAGGGCATGGTGTGAGGGCATCAGTATGCAACCTTGGCCCTACAGACCACATTTTAAAATTTTTTTATTTCTTTGCAAATAAGGTTAGATAGAATTTGTGTTGTGGGGTGGGGGAGTCAGTTGGAGAGAAACAAGGGGGGAAAGGTTTTTGTCTGTGTTTTTTTTACTTTCCTGTGCTTTAGAGGAAGTGGGCAAGAGTGAGGAGATCCCTGTAGAGCTTCAGGAGTGCTGATTTCCTGGTCCAGCTGGAGTCTGGGGCTGGGGGGTCACCTGGGAGGAGGAGGGGTGTCCTTTGCCAGCACCTGGGGTCGCATGGCTGCAGCAGCAACCTTGTTGGCCACCTCTTACTGGAAATGCCAGAAGTCCCCCAGAGCCCACTTTTTCGAGGGTTCTGGGAGGGCGAGGAGACGACGCATGGCATTGTATATAATATATAATTTATATTTATATATAATATGTCATTCAAAACATATTTAAAAGATGGTGTTGCATTGTGGGTCTCTCTCTTTGGTCCCACTTTTGCCTGAGAAAAGGACTGGTTTTGCTGCTTGGCTTCCCCGGACCGAGGACTCTCGCCTTCCCTTCTGTTTCCATCATTCCCTGCCTGTCTTTCCCTGCCCGCCTTTCTTTACCAGAGCCAGAAAGAAAGAGTCATCTCCCCGTTCCAACTGTTGGCTTCTCTTCCTCCATGTTTGTGTGCCTGTGCCTCCTTTCAGTAGGCCCTCCACTCCTTGGGGACCCATTCCGCCCCTGGGTGAAGGTAGCGATGGCCTCCGGTTGCTGGTTGGTGGCAGCTTGTGTTCCTGCCACACCCAGCATTTTCTCCACTGCTACTGAGGGACATTTGGAGTTTTTGTTGGTGGGTTTTGGTAGGCCGCTGGGGGGTTTCCCTGTTGTTTTGCTGTTGTCAGTTTAGATATACAATTATACCCTGTCCTTCACGAGGAATGGGACAGGCCACAGGTGTCACAAAACGTCAAACTTGCAGATACGTGCAGGTCAT
Organism: Pitta sordida; assembly: GCA_013390025.1. NCBI lineage: Eukaryota > Metazoa > Chordata > Aves > Passeriformes > Pittidae > Pitta > Pitta sordida. The sequence goes on along the minus strand of WEKX01025680.1, from coordinate 29,528 downwards.
TAATATGCATGCAGGCCACACCCTTCACTCCACCCCCAGCCAATCAGGAACGCTGTGGAGCCTCTTCGACTCCTCCTCACAGGCTCTCGCAGCACACTGGAGGAAAGAGAAGCATTTCTGTGCCCTGTCTGCCGCAGGGGACCCCCCCGTGAATCCCTAGACTTCTCTTCAGCCATGCTGTAGCTTCCACATCTGCTGCCAGCAGCTCAAACCTCACACCGCTGCTCCCCTCNACCTCACACCACTGCTCCCCTCCCCAACCCCTCCCCAGCCCCCATGCTCATCCTGGTCGCGTCCCTGCCCCGCGTCCCAGCACCAAGTCCCGGCACCACATCCTGGCACCATGTCCTGGCACCGTGTCTCTGCCCCATGTCCCTGCCCCGCATCCCAGCACCGCGTCCCGGCACCGCATCCCAGCACTGTGTCCCGGCCGCATGGGCGGGCTGCGGCAGCGGAGTGAGCATGTCCCGCTGACATGCCATGGCCAGCCCCACTTTCCTGGGGCACTTCCCTTCCTCGCCCGTAGCCAGGGAAAAAATAATACAGATGCACGCACACAAGCACTGCCCACTTACAGCTTGCAGGTGCTCCACACACACGGGCGGGCGAGCGACACTCGGGGACCTGCATTTATTAAGCGTAGGCAGGTGGAGGACTCATCCCCACCTGGCGCCTCATGCCACAGAGGGCCCTGCTCTGTCTTCTACAGTGGCCGTCCCCATCCCACAGCCCCTGGCGAGCCACAGAAAACGCGCGTCCTCCCCATGGATCTGGCCCAGTCTCGCTCCAGTGGGAGAGCCAGCTCCACTCCTCAGCAAAGCAGAGGCGCTTGTGCATGCGTCAGCCAGGGAACCTCGCAAATGCTTGAAACCAGACTGCGGGAAATTTATCTCGCAAATCGCCGGAGTCGCAATGGCGAAGTCGCAATGCACCGGGGACATACTGTATATGAATATACGTATATACATATACATATTCCAATAAAGTTGGTGTATTCTCTATTAATCTCTTGTCCATTTCATTAATTGACCCTCCAGTATCCTAACCAGGACAAATTTGTTAGTCCAACAAGTATGATATCTATTGGTGTACTTTTTCCACTTCGAAATATACTTAGAAGATATGATATTACAAATAATTTAAATTACTACTCTAATGGCCACATTAACGCTTTGTCAAATGAAATGATCTTTCCTCAGGGACCCAGCGTGAAGCTTTGCCATAACACTGATGTTTTGGTACATTATTTTGCTTCGGGATTTTCATCTTATTTGTCATCATAGCTATCATTATCATAATTAATCCATCAGTTTCTCAGCCAACACAACAGAACCTTTAGTACATGTTGTTGAAGGGGAAAGCTGAGACACTAAGATCAAAAAGTTAATTTTCAAGTGGACATGTTAAACTTTAGACTTTTAAATGTATATTTAAGGTGTCAATATGCAGTCATGATTAGTTATGCAGAAGTATTAGGTGTGAAATTAAATGTAGGAATATGGGCAACCAAATTTGAAAATGCTGACAACCCATTTGAGTTGTCCAAAGGTATTCAAGATGTCTGTAGCCAAGCTGAGAAGTGAGCTTGAATATCTCATCTCTCATTCTTGCAGCTTATTTACTACAGCTGCCCCTTCCTGCATTGACATTTTCTAAGCAGTTATTTCCAGCTGATTTGAGATTCATATTGTTGCACTCATCCTGTAGGCCGTTAATTAGTCACCATTTTTTCTCTATAATAGTCTTTCACAGACAGTCTGACCAAGTCTGTCACATTACTGCAGTCCTGATATATGGGATACATTCTGGGCCACATGCTGGGATAGGAATTTGATGCTCTGCACACCACATCACAGACGAAGGAAAACTGGGGAACCGGAGAGAAGCAAGAGGGTAGCAATGCTGGTGTTTAAGACTTGACATTAATTTTTCCCGGTATATGAAGTACATTCCAATTTTGTGGATTAAATTCACAGGCAGTTTATCACATCTTCCACATTGCAAATAAAGATAATAATTTGAGCTTAATGCTGAATCATCCAACTTCATCTAAGTGGGTAAACCAGACCAGGGTTTCAAATGGTACATGTCTGGAATGAGGTATTAGAGTACTGTGAAAGTCACCGAGGCCTCCTAAATATTCATAAATAAGGATTCATTTATCTGGAGTTTGTAGAAGGCTTTAGAGAAGCACTTTAATTCTAATATTTTTTTTTGGGGGGGGGGATCATTTTGCAAAATATCACCACTGTAGTTACATTTGCTGGTCTGCAAGAAGGTTATCTTTAGAAGGATGACCAGAGTTGGGGGAATAATAAATATTTTGGCATAACAGTCACAATTAAAAAAAAAAAGCACAAAAATGTACTTGAATGTCGTGGTTTGACCCTGGCTGGATGCCAGGGATTCACTTACAACCTCTCCCTCACTTCATTTTCTCCCTCTCCCTGCCCCCTGCCCCCCCATATATGAACAGGAGGAGGGAGAAAAAAGGAAAAAAAAAACCTGAAATGGTTTATTACAGGCAAAACAAGTTCCAAGTGGGGAATATAAAGGATTTATTTATTTCTAACAAGATCAGAGCTTAATGTGAGAAGCATCACTTTAAAGGCAACCTTCTTCCCCCACCCCTCCTTCTTCTTACAACAGATATCATATTCCCATTTTTTCCTCCAGGAGACAAAGGGGGAACAGAAGTAGGGGAAAGCCAAACAGTTGGTATTTTCTGACCAGTTTAGAGTAGGAAACCATCTTCCTGCCTTTCATAAAGTCCTCTTTCCCTCCACAAGAGAAAAGTCTTTCATGATCCTTTCCCAACGTGAGTCCGGACCCAGGGGCGACAGCTCTTTCATTCTCTATTGCCTGAGAGTCACAGCACAGGATGCAGTCTTTTAAGCACTGGCTGCGGTGCCTCATTCGTGAGCCCATCCCAAAGTACAGAGATCAGATCCTACCAAGTACAGTTCTGTTTGCGTGGACTCCTCTTCCAACATGGCTACAATGTTTTTCCTAGGACATCTGCTCTAAGTATATGGGCTCCAACATGTCTGCAGCCTTCCAGCACAATCCTCCAGCTCCAGCGTGGCCGCAGGTGGATTCTGCATCTCTGCTCGCTCTCTCTTTATTCCATGGTTGCAGGCAGACAGTCTACTTCACCATGGTCCATTCCACAAGCACCAGCGAGATGCCTGGAACACTTTCTCCCCCTCCTCTGGCCACCCTGGCCTTGGTGCCTTCATGGCTATTCAACCTCTCACAGGCTCTTCTCCGGCCATCTTTCTTGCTGTCACTGCTTTTTTTTTTTTTTCTTTTCTTTCTTAAATATCACAGAGGCGCCTCTATCTTCTCTTGACCTTGGTCAGCAGTGGGGCCCAGCCAGCAGCTGGCTGGCGTTACCTCTGCTAGTTAGCCACCCCACTACCAGGAAAAAAAATCCATATTCAAACCAGCACACTGGCTTAGTCTAAATTTAATTTCAGAGCAATCCAAGCAAGTTTTTGTATTACAGATTCCTTTATCTGAGGGATAAAATCAATCTTCAAGACATGTATCTTTAGAAAATAACATCTGTTTTAAGTGCATTTGTACAACATTACATTTTAAAATACAGTAATCCCCTCATATTTGTGGTTCTCATATCTGTGTATTCAATTAATTGTGGTTGGATTTTCTGTGAGTTGTGAGACCACGCACATGCACAGAATGTCCCAGACCCCAGATTTCACAGCTGGGAAGTACCAAAGGGCACTTCCTCCACTTTAGTGAGGTGCTACAGTGCGAGCCACACTCCCAGGACTGCCCCTTCAGACCTTATTAGTGAAGGGTACAGGCAGGGAGTAGTTGAATATTCATGGGTTTGGTATCTTCCTGGATTTCATAACTCATATGCTGCTTACACAAAGAAAATAAGAGACACAGCAAACAAAAATATTACCAAGCTTTTTCCACATTGGAAGAAGGAATAAATTAAACAGTGACCTGGCAGTTAGAAGTGCTTCTGATAGATCTTTCACATATTAAAAAATCAGGTCAGCTTTCTCATCTTTCTGACAGGTAACTGTGACACTGGAAAGTAAGAGTATACAAATGGTACTAAAAATCTGTAGATGTTACATAGCCTCATGATGTAACTTGTGACCTCCTCTCTTCTCCTCTCCTGTCGTGTCCTGTCCTTTTCTTTCCTTTTTCCCCCCTGCTCTCCCATCTCCTCCCTTCCCTGTCCATCTCCCTCTCCTCCTCCCTCTCCTTTTCCCATATCCCTTCCCTGCCCTTCTTTGGTTTCATATTTGCTGCTGACTTTGAAAATGAATTGCTGAATTATTTCAGTAATAAGTATCTAAATATGGAGTGTGCGTAGTTTACTGGGGAGGAAAAACTGGACTGAGCTGCTGTGCTACTGTGAACATGTAGGGGAAGATCCAGGATGGTAATAGCTGCTTCTTGGACTAATTATATATTTTATTATATCAAGGACAACTTATTTGTTGAATTAGAGATGGAACTGACTCATATTTTGATCAATTCAAGTATCCTGTCAGTAGGTTATCCTGACTGGCTGAGTTTGTGTTGAGATCACACACTGGAGATACAGCCTGAAAAAGCAGATGCGTAGAGGAAAAAGAAAGTCTGTTATTTTGGAAGAACTGGCATGAGGCAAGGGAAAGACTTAATATCTGATATTTACTATTTTTCTGTGACTTGTGAATAATCCATATAAATTTTATTTATAAATAAATGACAGATAATTTTTAATGAATAGCTGTTGATTGATTCCTTAAGTTGTTCCAGAGGAGCCCCAAAGGCATTAGATTCTCTAGCTGGCAAAATAATAAATAACAGTTACTTAAAATTCTATTAAGAAATTAGCTTTGTGCTGTATTTTATCTAGCTCTACTTATTGACTGTCTGGGCAATGTACTTCACATCTTCTGTAGTCCAGTGAATCACAGCATGTTATTGAAGAAATCAGTGCTGGCTCTTACCACCTCTCATCTCCGAATAGTTTTGTGATATGAGGCAGGTATGATGCTTCTGAGAAGTAGATCCTATATTGCTGTTACACTCCATCCACCCTATTTTTTTGATGCATTTTTGTGTAGAGGAGAAGGAAATACAGAGCATGGAATCCCTGTATGTTTCACACATAGCTCAGGCAGGGGAGACAAGGAGAGCAACATGACGGTGAAGGCACTGTTCCAGCTATTTCCATGTAGACTTTACTTTCAGTATTGAGATGAAGAAGAGGGAAATTGCTCATCAGATAAGGCATGTGAAGTATGTCAGAGAAAATTCTGAGTATAGGGTTGAGACAAATTTTAAAAAAGAAGGTTGAGAAATGTATCTACATAGACATTTNCAAAAACAAACCTTTTCTGTAGCATGGAAGCAATTACCTTGAGTCCTGACTGATTTTCCTCAAATCACTATTGTGTATTATATATTCCTATACATTATTTTCAGTAAGGGATAATGATAAAGAGGATCACATACTCTTCAGAACACATACTCTTCATTTTTAAACAATCTAATTAGATCAAGTACTTCTCCAGTTCTGAAAATTTTCCAGAGGGAGGAAACTGTGTAGATCAGGACATTAGGTATTGACACATAAATCTTTTAATCTATGAGATCAGGAAATGAAGCCATGAGTACAAAAGAGCAAAGTATTTTCACACAAGTAATTCTAACTCTCTCAGGAAAGCTTTAATCATATGGCTAACTCTCTGTGAAGTCTGTGAGATAATGATGATAGCGTTTCTAGTTACTATAAGCAGAACAAATGAAATCAAATTCAGCAGTGTGCTATGGAGAGGAGGCTTCCTAAATTAAGTATGTTTGAAGAGGTGAGAGAAACATTAATGAATATTACTTATTAAATCCCTTATTAACTAGAACATAGTTATTCATTAGCATTTCCCAAAGCCTTAATGCACACTGTGAGAAAATTTCCAACATTTGTTCCACTTTTGTGTTCATAAAAATACAATTGACCAGTGATAAGTGTAAAAAGGTAAGGAATACATCAGCATTGTCATATCTACATGAAGGGTGGAATAAGTTACATGAAAATAGAAAGATATTATGTGCATGAATGAGTTTCCTGTTCAGTACTACGAATGAAGAAGTTCAGGAGGTGACTGGTTTGGTTTGAAGAATTCCACCAACAAGAGCATCTGTGGCAAAAATTGACTGTTCTGCCATAAACCTGAAAAGATTTCAAGAGAAGGATGAAGTAACTCACGCGTGATTTACAAATCTAATTGAAAGTTCTTCTATATAAAACCTCCTAACTGAAGCAGTTTGAGTAAGTATCCCAAAACACTTTTGCAAGTCATGAGAAGAAACACCTCTTGATATCTCTAGAAAAAACTGCTGGAATGGGAATTTTGTCTTGAAGTACTCAGTGTTAATTCTTGCTCCTTTTTGTGTAGAGGGTTACCCCAAATCAGACTCTCTATCTATTGGGATCTACAGGAAATGATGTAAAGCACACAAAATGCAGTCAGAATCCCTTTTGTTGACTTCTGCTGATTTTCACTGAGTTCAGAATGAATCACAGGAGATAGTCACCCAAGCTTTGTTCTGTAAATTACAGAATCACAGAATATTCTGAGTTGGAAGGGACTCACAAGGATCAGGATCGTCGAGTCCAACTCCTAAGTGAATACCCATACAGGGATTGAGCCCACTACCCTGGCGCTAATCTCAGGGTCATGTCATCATCATTATTTTTTTTTTTAAATACAATGACCTAACTCCCTATCCCATCACTCTATGTGAAAAAGCTCTTCCTAATATCCAGTCTAAACCTCTCCTGGCGTAGCTTAAGGCCATGTCCTCTTGTTCTGGTGTCGTCAGCCTGAGAGAAGAGATTTACATCCACCCAACTGCAACCTCCCTTTAGGTAGTTGTAACCAGCAATGAGGTCACCTCTGAGCCTGCTCTTTTCCAGGCTGAAAAATCCCTGCCTTTTGATGCAATTAGGTGTTTAAACCTTCCTTCTCTGAATGAGGTTTAAAAGAGAAATATACTTTAGAAAGAGAAATATATGACCAGCATATTTCTGCCACTAGAAAACTCCACTAGAATATGCACTAAAATAAATACAAAATACAAAATATGCACTATTCCACACATTACAATGATAATTATATGAATGCTGACTATCTTATTAGCCTATAATTTTCCTTTAATGATTTGATTTTACACTTGGCTGGTTTACCTCAGCAAATTAGGTAAATCTTCTAAGAATGAAGATGAGTAATAAACTGTTCTCCACAAATGAAATAAAAATTAACTGATGTTCTGAGGTAAAATATAGCACTCTTTTGCAAAGATGTCATCTGAGTTTATGTGTCTTTCCCAAATTCACCAATGACAGGTTAAAGGACTTGAAAACGTAGGTGACAATGAACCACAGGTTTCTGTGCAGACTTTAGTCCAGGCTTCTGGACTTCTGTGCAGACTGTGCTTCTGTAGGTCTTTCTTTTTAATAAATGGGAAATGTAAAGATTGGGAAAGGGGGAAAAAAAAAAGAAAAGAAAAGAAAAGAAAAGAAAAGAAAAGAAAAGAAAAGAAAAGAAAAGAAAAGAAAAGAAAAGAAAAGAAAAGAAAAGAAAAGAAAAGAAGAAAAGAAAAAGGTGACCAAGAGAATATAATTTCTTGCAAGTTTTCTGAAAGCCACATTCTTGCAGAGCATTTTCTCAACTCTCCACCCATGGATTTTAGTATGAGAGGAATGCTGTGACAAAAGATGCATCAGAATGTCTGACAGAATGGTAGATACTGTTTCCTCCCATTTTTATTTTTAATAACTAGTTTGTTCTTAAATGAATTTCAGAGCCCTAAGGACAGCCTGACATAAATGTGGTCACATCTTTTACTTCCAGTACAGTCCATCAGAGAAAATGTGGCATGTCATACTGTGGACTTCCTAAAACAATCACTTAATCAAGACCATAACAAACCATCACCTCTGCATATGCAAGGATCATAATCCAATTCAGAGCATTACTAGTGAGGTAAGTGGATTTAATGTCCCCTTACTTGAAAGATGAGATGAAGGTGAAATAGTGTGAATAGTTGAATATGGTTTCAGACTACAGGACAGGAACAGAGGTGAGTGTCCATTTTGTCCATCAGCTGTCAATGTCACCTTCACAGGCACACCTCCTCAGTCAGAAGTGTTTTTTGTTTTGTTGGGTACCTGCTGGGGTTTTTTTTTCCGTTTTCTCTTTTCTTTTCTTTTTCTCTTTTCTTTTCTTTTCTTCTTTTCTTTTCTTTTCTTTTCTTTTCTTTTCTTTTCTTTTCTTTTCTTTTCTTTTCTTTTCTTTTCTTTTCTTTTCTTTTCTTTTCTTTTCTTTTCTTTTCTTTTCTTTTCTTTTCTTTTCTTTTCTTTTCTTTTCTTTTCTTTTCTTTTCTTTTCTTTTCTTTTCTTTTCTTTTCTTTTCTTTTCTTTTCTTTTCTTTTCTTTTCTTTTCTTTTCTTTTCTTTTCTTTTCTTTTCTTTTCTTTTCTTTTCTTTTCTTTTCTTTTCTTTTCTTTTCTTTTCTTTTCTTTTCTTTTCTTTTCTTTTCTTTTCTTTTCTTTTCTTTTCTTTTCTTTTCTTTTCTTTTCTTTTCTTTTCTTTTCTTTTCTTTTCTTTTCTTTTCTTTTCTTTTCTTTTCTTTTCTTTTCTTTTCTTTTCTTTTCTTTTCTTTTCTTTTCTTTTCTTTTCTTTTCTTTTCTTTTCTTTTCTTTTCTTTTCTTTTCTTTTCTTTTCTTTTCTTTTCTTTTCTTTTCTTTTCTTTTCTTTTCTTTTCTTTTCTTTTCTTTTCTTTTCTTTTCTTTTCTTTTCTTTTCTTTTCTTTTCTTTTCTTTTCTTTTCTTTTCTTTTCTTTTCTTTTCTTTTCTTTTCTTTTCTTTTCTTTTCTTTTCTTTTCTTTTCTTTTCTTTTCTTTTCTTTTCTTTTCTTTTCTTTTCTTTTCTTTTCTTTTCTTTTCTTTTCTTTTCTTTTTTCTTTTCTTTTTCTTTTCTTTTCTTTTCTTTTTTCTTTTCTTTTCTTTTTCTTTTTTCTTTTTTCTTTTTTCTTTTTTTTTTTTTTTTTTTTTTTCCTTTTTTTTTT
>WEKX01025680.1:0-20339 GCA_013390025.1 Pitta sordida | reverse complement strand
TCTCCTCTCCTCTCCTCTCCTCTCCTCTCCTCTCCGGGAAAGCAAGAGAGACTAAGGCAAGAGAAGTCCTTTGAGACTGTAGCCTTAGGCAGGATTTCTTGCCAACAGTTTCGGTGACTTCATGCCAGGCAGCAATGGGGTCTTGCAGTACTTCCTGTTGGCAGGCAGATGGTTTACATTTCTGTTGTGGACACATTTTGTCTATAGATGTGACTGAAATTAATAAAACAGCCCCAAGAAAAGGAATTTATGGACTGAAGCAAAGAAGTTAATGTTCCTGGTACCTGCCAAGTGCAAATGATCAGGTAGCCCCGGAAGAGAATAAGGTGCCCAGGAAAATCTGAGCCCTGTAATGGAGGTAAAATGAGCCAGATTAAGGCAGAATTAACAGCCTGGACAAGGGATAGGTCTCTTATGTGCTCCTCTTCTGTTTTGGGCAGCAAGTAAATTTCTTTGATTCCTATTCTGTGTCTCCATGACTCACGTCAATTTTAAATTGCAGTATTCCTCAAATATAGCTGGACTTACAGGACTAGGTGAAGGAGAAAATTTTGATTCTTAGGTACAGAAATGTAGCTACTTCTATTTTCACTCTAATATATTTGGTAACCTTGCAACAGAACTAGGTCTTTAGTGTGAACTCTGTGTCATGGTTTGACCCTGGCTGGATGCCAGAGATCCACCACAACTTCTCCTGGAGGAGAAAAACTAGAAAAAGAAACTGGAAAATAAAACTGGTCACAGGTGAAAAAGCAAGGCAACTACAAGTNTCCAGGGTTGTCTTGTGTTTCTGGGCTCCAAAGAACACCGGCGTTTTTTCCAGCTTTATCTCTCCATCTTCAGTCATGGCTTAGATGGATTCTGCATTCTGGTTCCTGTCTCTCTAGTCCATAGGTTTTTCACCACGATCAGTCCAATTCATGAACAGCAGCGGGATGCCTGGAAGAACATCTCTACCCCTTCTCTTGTGGGCCTGGGGGCCTTCAATCTCTCAGCCTCCCGACACAGGTTCTGAACCGCACCTACATCTTGCTAATGAGGTTTTTTTCTTCTCTACCAAATATGTTATTCACAGAGACGCCTCTATCTCTATAACTTGAATGCCATAGCAGCACGGAGAGCCCAGGCAAGAATTGAGCTGTTAACCCCTTCGCTGCCAGAGCAGAAAAAAAATCCCTAAACCATAACACTATGATTTAGCCAATAGGTTTCAAAGACTCCAGGGTTCTGAAAAGATAATTTTATGTGTGTCTGTTATTTTTTAAAGGATGGATTATTTGAATTTATGGATGTATATTTTAAAAAATAATCTATAGTAGACATATACCTGAACTTTTATTATTATATAGCAATATTTTTGTCATCGAGTTTTAATACATTAGCAAATAGTAAGAGGGGCTATGAACATTTTGAGTAGTGTTTTTTCTGTGAAACTGCCTTCTGTATCATATTATTTGGCTTGGTTTTCCATCTCTTTAGGCAAGAAAATATCCCTCACAACCCTATAAAATTATTTCCATAGCATAGTTGTAATGTTATTTCTCTCACTGTTGAAAAATGACATTTATAAATCCTATTTTTAGGTATGAGAGAAATAAAACATGCTTTGTTATTAAAGGAATAATTAAGACTGGAAAAATCATCTTTGAGTTAAAATTTATAGCAACTGAGAGGTGTTGGAATGTGACAGCTGAAACAGTTTCCTGCAGAGAAGGATTTATGAAATACTACAGGGGGCAGAGAAGGATGCATTACAATACGGCCTTTCCCACAGAGAGGGATCTTACAGAAATGTTGGTACAATTGCCTTGCCTGTACATGTACCTAAAATGAAGCACACTTCACTTACCTACAGCAAGTGTCTGAACTCTGCTTTACCTCAGAGAAACCACATGGAAAACCTGAAAGAATCCTATACTCTTCATATTCGATTGGTTACTCTGGAATGTACTAAATTAAGCTAAGACACTGGAGTGGAAATCCTATTCTCTGCTCAATTTTTCAGTTGGTCTTTTCCTGAGAGACCTTTTAGATATTCAGTTCCTCTGTGCCTATTCAATCAAACAGTACACATTATGTGACCATTGCACTAATTTTCCCTGTAGCAGCTGAGGAAGCAACACTTTTTCTTACAGGGAGTGTTGAACTATAAAATCATTGAAATGGCAAGATACTACTAGACCTTTAGGCCAATTTCATTTCCACCTAAATTATTTTAGAAGAATATTTGATGGGAAAAACCCTTTGTAAGTAGGATGTTGTAATGGCTCTTTCCAGGCATATATACAGTTATACCTCCTCCATTGCGAGGAAAGGGACAGGCCAAAGGCATCGCGAAACATTAATCTCGCAAAGAACCGCAGGTTGTTAATATGCATGCAGGCCATGCCCATTGCTCCACCCAGCATGCGCTGGGTATGAAATCTCGCAGATCCCCAGAACCGGACTGCGAAAAAATTGCTTTGCAAATGGGCGAGGTCGTGAAGGAGAAGTTGCAATACAGAGAGGATTCACTGTAGTAAGTAGATTGCTGCTATGACTGCCAGAAATGTTACTGCTATGTGAAGAACATTTCATTTCTCCTGGTACTCCTCACTGTGGTTTCAGCTTGAGTTTGATCCTCCAACTTAGGTCTCAAGTCCATTGACTTGCTGCAATTATATTCGTAGTGGAGACTCAGCTGCATGTACCCAGGTGAAATACTTCATGACTTGAGTCTTTTTACCTTTCTTGTTTCTGCATGCTGGTGTCAATTGCACACAAGGGACTGACAGAGAGAAAGGGCTGGGAGTCACTCAGTCTGCTGTTCTGCTATAGCTTCAGTCTGTCTTAAAGTCAGAGCAGAAGTGACCTAGCCTGCTCATTGCAAAGCTCATTGCAAAGGAGACTTTAGAATTTCTGTCAGGACAAGGATCTACCATTAGGATCTATCATTATAAGTAGCAATTTGGACAGATGATGACCACTGCTTCCAGTGGTCAGCTCATCACATAGGACTTGCATTTGATATATAGTTAGCCCTCACATATCACAGGGGTTAGGGACCAGACGCCATCCGCAAAGCCCTTAATCCATGAAGATAAGTGGCTCATTAATATGGAAATAAGTCACACCTATTACCCTGCCCCCATTAGCCCCAGAGCACCGCAGGGAGTTCCTGGAACCTTCCCACACACTGTGATGGAACATGGGAGCAAAGGGGGTCTCTTCTGCCACTCCCTGCCACCGAGGATGCCCCCTTCATGTGGAGCAGGCCCTGGTTAGGGATGGCTTTGGCCCTGCTCCACATGAAGGGTCGAGGCTGCAGCCCCCCTCTGCATAGAGTGTCAAGGCTCCAATCCCGCTCTGCACGGAGAGTTGGGGCTGCAGCTCTGCTCTATACAGAGAGTCAGGGCTGCAGTCCCATTCTGCATGGAGGGGTCAGGCCTGTGAGTGTCGTGGTGGGGGCACAGCCCTGGGCGAACTGATGTAAAAAGCCATTTACACTGTGTTATAAGCCTTCCCCGCCATGTAATCTGCACAACACTCATAAGGCAGTGAACTATGGGAGGTCCTCAAGTGAGCGAGAGCCACCATCCCCTCACCCCTCAGGGTGTGCCCATCGCCCCCCATGGGGACTCCCAGCATCGCCCCTCAGTGCAGCAGAGGTACTGCACATGCTCAGATGCGAGAAATATGTGAGGAATGGGACCATCTTCGCAGAAGAAAAAAAAGGCAATGTAGCAAAACTACAAGATCAGAATAATGAAGAACCAAGAGTTCACTGTATTGGTGTAGTGGTTTGACTCTAACTGGGTGCCAAGGACCTTCTAAAGCTAATCTCTCAGTCCTGCCTGCAAACAGGCAGAGGAGAGAAAACATAATGAAGGATTTCATGAGTTAAGGACCATAAGACATCCTTTACTGATCACTGTCACAGGCAAAACAAACTGCAAGTGGGGTATTAATTGGATTTATTACTAACAGGATCAGACCTTAAGAATGAGAAGTAAAATAGATCTTAAAGGCACCTTTCCCCCAAACCCCCTTCTTCCAAGTTCTACCTCCTCCCCAGCAGTGCAGGAAGACAAGAATGGAGGTTACAGTCAGTTGTTGCTTCTTCCTCTACTCAGAGAGGAGTCCTTCTGCTTCCTGTGGGGTGCCTCCCATGGGACACAGTCCTTCACAAGCTTCTCTAGGGTGAGTCCCTTCCACAGGAGACAGTCCTCTATGAACTGCCCCAGTGTGAGTCCACCCCATGGGCAACAACAACAGAGAGGGATCTTACAGAAATGTAAACATACCTGTAGCTGTGCAGAGACACTGCTGCTGCCGGACAGCAAGAACCACACCTTTTATGTCATTGTAACAGTAGTACTTAGGAGTAGACAAGGAGATCATTACAGTAAGGATGTTGAGACAAAAGTTCATCAAGGTTTTAGGGGCAGTCAGTCTTTTATCAGAGGTTTATTTTTGGATACCAGGTGGCCCCAGCACTGCCGCCACTGCTGAGGAGACCCAGGCCACCCCCACTGCAAAGTGCAAGCAGCAGCCCAGCCAGGAGGGAGGAGGCAGCAGAGGCAGGGCGCTGACGCATGGGGGAACCACGGGTGGGACAACTGGCCTGGAGCAGGCCAGTAGTGCATCCCAGGGCTTTCTCTTGCATACACATGCCCAGGGACCCACAGCTTGGCCGGTGCGGGCAGTTGGGTCCAACCTCTCGTGGCCCTGTGGGACCACATGCTGCTAAGGGCAAGAGAGTGCTGCTGCTGCTGTTGTTGAAGGCAAGCGACTACTGACCCCTGCCAGGCTGGTGATGACCACGGTGGGCACTTGTTCGAGTTGTGGCTGACTGGGCTGCCTAGCCACATGGGATGTGTCTCATGGAGGCCGCCATGAGGTGTGATGCAGACCCTCGCCTCTTCCCGAGTAGGCAAAAATGAGGAAAGAGGCTTAATTTATCAGAGCTGCTTTTCATTGATGGCCAGAGAAATGGAAGGGTGAAGAGTGAAGAGGATTTTAAAACTCCTGGCGCAGCAGAAATCTCTCTGTTCTCCAGTTTAGGGCCATAAGTGTGTGGTTTTGTTTTCTTTTTATCTCCTGTTGTTGATACTATATTCATTTAGCATACATATCATATACATACATTTTCATTTATATTTTTAATAAATCTTGTTACATCTCTAATGATTGTCTTGTCCAGTGTTGATAAATAATCCCTCCCACTGTCTTAATTCGAGTCAACAGCTGGTAGATATTCCAGTTAAAGATGCTCTTGGGGACAAATAAATCAAAAGAAAAGAAAGACAGAAAATAAAAAATTAGGAAAGGAAAAATTTTACCCAGTCTCTACCTGGGAATAGAAGGGTCCCAGACAAATATCCTCCTCTGAGGGCTCTCTGAAGTGCAGCAGGCAGTGATGATGATGATGATGATGATGATCATGATCATGATGATGATGACAATGATGGTTCTGGTGAGTTTTTGACATCTTACCCTTAATGTTATGTTTATTTTTCATTAGGATCCACACAAACTCCCTCTGCATTGTTACCAACTAGAAAGTTATTAATGTTGACTGACATATGCTGGTTAGGCATCAGTGTTGCACATTGATTAATTGTTATGCTTTTGTGCAGATAAAAATTTGCTTAATATATTTGGGAGATTTAGATGCCTCTTAACTACTTCCTTGTGCACCGTACTTCGTATTTCTCTGATAAATACATATATATAAAAAAGTACAAAGGGAATTAAAGAAGGGAGGTGAGAGAGGGAGGATTCTCATGCCAGTGATGCCCATAGTATTGAACAAGAGAACCTGTCATAACAACACCACCAGGATATGCAAGTGAAAGGCTGTGAGAGCAGAAAAATAAGAGAACATTTTGACTCAGAGGCCTTGGAAATACTCCCTCAGTGGCTTAGGTAAAATGTTACAGAGTTATAAATAGTAAGTTCTTAGCATTACTAAGGCTAAGGCACTGCAGTCCACAGCACACTGGAACAAGATATATTTGGCTTTTATTACATCTGAATTCTTGAAAGGCAGGTATAGGGACATTTGTGAAGGCTCAATTCAGCAGAACATTGACATGCGGGGGTCTTTTTATTGATATAATTACAGCCATACCTTCGTATTAGCAGATTATGGATCTCCCATGGGTACCACAGAACCTTTAACGCATGAGTACGGGTCAGACATTAATGCAGCAAATTATTGCCAGAAATATGGCAACTTTGGAACACTGCAACATCCCGGGCTCAGGAGTCAGGGTTTTTTCCTTTTAACTGTAGCAGCTAGCACTGGCAGGAGTGCTATGAATATCACTGGCAAAGGCTATGAATATCTGCACATATGTGGTCCAAGCTGGCTGCCGAGGACAGAATGGCCTGAACAGGCCCCACGTGGGTCTCTGTGTTACAGTTAAAGACTTCCTGACTCCTGGCAGGGCTGGCTGGGGCCAGGGCTGTCCACCACAGCAGTGCAGGACCGCACCACTCCATGAATAACTGAGTAAAGACTACAGGAAAAATTTCCGCGATTATGAGAAGACACGAATATGACAGCACGAATAACTGAGGTATGACTGTAACTTGTTTTCCATTGCTCTATGAGGATGTTCTGTGTTGATGGGAGGAAAGAGAGCTAACAGTGACAACCAGTGTGTCTGTTAGTTTCTGTCGCAAATCTAGTGGTGTTTTGCTGGTTTTCCAGCAGAAGTGCATGGAAGGGCCACCTCTTTAGTGGCTATGTAGCAATTGATTTTTATACTGTAAAAATGGCAAGTATAGTTATAATCTCAGTAGATGAACCTTCATGATAACTCCTTTACAGATAGAATAGTCCTACACAGTAAGCATAGTACAAGCATAAACTTACCTGCAGATTGCAGGGACATCCCAGAGACTCAGCACGTAACTACCAACTAACTTTGTACTTCTCAGATGTCTAATTTTCCATTTGCTACATAAGTGCTCAAGCACCTGTATAACACATAATTGCCTATACCTTCAATACCAGCTAAACCTCGTGTTTATATGTGTCCTGGCTCCAACTAGGACAGGGTTAATTTTTTGCAGTAGTCAGGAGCAGGCATGGCTAGAACACAGAGGTTATTCTGTATCACCTCGAGTCATTGCTGGGGGTGGAGGAAAGGGAGTCTTTCAAGAAGAAGGGGCTCCTTCCAGTTGAGAAAACATGCTGGAGGGAGCAGTCTAGTATTGTCTATTATCAGGGAGTTCTATCATATGAATAATTTTTTTACTTATACCTATTGTTATTAACATTCTTGCTGTTACTCAAATTATTGTTGTCTCCAGTAAATTGTTCTTATCTCAACCTGTGATCTTTACTTTTTCTGTGTCTCCAGTTGAAAGGATGGGAGTTGAAGTGGCACATGTTTATTCATGGGAGTACTAAATTAAAGAATGCTCTTCCTAAACCACAGCAATGTGAGACTGTAATAGAAAGACAGAACAGGGAAGCAAGGGACGCATATCACAGAATCACAGAATTAACAAGGTTGGAAAAGACATTTGAGATCAAGTCCAACTTATTACCTATCACCATCCTGTCATCTAAACCATATCACTCAGTGCCTCATCAAGCCTACTCTTAAACATCTCCAGGGACACTGATTCCACCACCTCCCTGGGCAGACCATTCCAATGATGGATCACTGTTTCAGTGAAAAAGTTTTTCCTAATATTCAGCCTAAACCTCCCCTGACAGAGCTTGAGACTGTGTCCTCTTGTTCTGTCTCCAGTAACCTGAGAGAAAAGACTGACCCCTGCCTGACTACAACCCCCTTTCAGGTAGTTATAGACAGCAACAAGGTAACCCCATAGCCTCCTCTTCTCCAGGCTAAACAGCCCCAGCTCCCTCAGCTGCTTCTCATAGGGCTCATGCTCCAGTCCCTTGACCATCCTTGTCGCCCTTCTCTGAACACTTTCTAGTATCTCAACATCTTTTAAACTGAGGGGCCTAGAACTGGACAAAGTACTCAAGGTATAGTCTAACCAGTGCTGAGTACAAGGGAAGGATAACTTCCCTTGTCCTGCTGGCCACACCATTTCTGATGCAGGCCAGGATGCCATTTGCCTTCTTGGCCACCTGGGCAGACTGCTGACTCATGTTGAATTTCCTATCCACTGACACTCCCAAATCTCTTTCTGCCTGCCCACTCTCCAGCCATTCCATCCCCAGCCTATAGATCTGCATTGGGTTACTGTGACCTAAGTGTGTAACCTGGCATTTGGACTTGTTGAAACTCATCCTATTGGAATCTGCCCATCTCTCCAGTCTGTCCAGGTCCCTCTGCAGGGCNTTTTTTTTCTTGGAGCTCTGAGGAACTGTGTTTGTTTTTGAGCTGTGTTTATTTTCTTGAGCTGAAAGCAGGAGATCTTGACTGACTGAATCGGTGGATTTCCGGCTTCCTCCCTGGCCCCCCCGCCCCCACATTCCCTCCGGGAGGGGGAGAGAGACTGGGAAAGACTGAGCAGATATTGGACTACATTGAACTACTGCTAACATTTGGCAACACCAGGTTGTTTTTTTCTTCCTCGCTATTCCTTGACTCGCTGGAGAAGGATTAACTTTTTGTTCTAATCTGTGTAGCTCAGTTAATAAACAATTTTTTTTTCCACTTCCCTTTGAGGAGAAGGATCAATTTGGTTGGAATTTGTGAGAAGGGAGAAAATCTCTCTCTAGACCACAACACATGTACAGAACAGCAATAATGCATACTTGGCCAGCGGTCACAGGGAGGTACATAATGATTAGGAACTGTTCATTTAAAAAACAAACAAACACGCATCTTGAGTACTGTGTCCAGTTCTGGTCTCCCCAGCTTAAGAAAGTTGTTGAGCTGCTTGAGAGGGTACAGAGAAGGGCAATGATAATGGTGAAGGGACTGGAAAACAAGCCCTGTGGGAAGCGACTGTGGGAACTGGGACTGTTCAGCCTGGAGAAGAGGAGGCTCAGAGGTGACCTCATTGCTACCTGAAGGGAGGTTACAGTTGGGTGGATGTAAATCTCTTCTCTCAGGTGGCCAGAACCAGAACAAGAGGACATGGCCTTAAGCTGTGCCAGGGGTGGTTTAGACTAGAAGTTAGGAAGAGCTTTTTCACAGAGAGAGTGATCTCTCAGTGGAATGGTCTGTACAGGGAGGTGATGAAGTCACCATCGCCGGAGGTGTTTAAGAAAAGACTGGATGAGGAACTCATTGACATGACGTAGATAATGGGAANACTGACTGAATCGGTGGATTTCCGGCTTCCTCCCTGGCCCCCCCGCCCCCACATTCCCTCCGGGAGGGGGAGAGAGACTGGGAAAGACTGAGCAGATATTGGACTACATTGAACTACTGCTAACATTTGGCAACACCAGGTTGTTTTTTTCTTCCTCGCTATTCCTTGACTCGCTGGAGAAGGATTAACTTTTTGTTCTAATCTGTGTAGCTCAGTTAATAAACAATTTTTTTTTCCACTTCCCTTTGAGGAGAAGGATCAATTTGGTTGGAATTTGTGAGAAGGGAGAAAATCTCTCTCTAGACCACAACACATGTACAGAACAGCAATAATGCATACTTGGCCAGTGGTCACAGGGAGGTACATAATGATTAGGAACTGTTCATTTAAAAAACAAACAAACACGCATCTTGAGTACTGTGTCCAGTTCTGGTCTCCCCAGTTTAAGAAAGTTGTTGAGCTGCTTGAGAGGGTACAGAGAAGGGCAATGATAATGGTGAAGGGACTGGAAAACAAGCCCTGTGGGAAGCGACTGTGGGAACTGGGACTGTTCAGCCTGGAGAAGAGGAGGCTCAGAGGTGACCTCATTGCTACCTGAAGGGAGGTTACAGTTGGGTGGATGTAAATCTCTTCTCTCAGGTGGCCAGAACCAGAACAAGAGGACATGGCCTTAAGCTGTGCCAGGGGTGGTTTAGACTAGAAGTTAGGAAGAGCTTTTTCACAGAGAGAGTGATCTCTCAGTGGAATGGTCTGTCCAGGGAGGTGATGAAGTCACCACCGCCAGAGGTGTTTAAGAAAAGACTGGATGAGGAACTCATTGACATGACGTAGATAATGGGAAGCTTGAATGGAAGGAGCGTGGTGCCCATGGCTCCAGGGTTGTGAGTTCAATCCCTGGGTGTGCGTTCACTTGGGAGTTAGACTAGATGATCCTTATGGGTCCCTTCCAACTCAGAATATCCTGTGAACCTGTGAATCCTTCTAATTCCTTCATGCTTGGCAAGTTTGTTTTAAAAACTGAATTTAAATCAGTTAATTGAGAAATCAGGTAGAATACCAGAATACTAATGACATAAAGAGGCTAGTCAGGTTTCTCATAGGGAACATTTTTAGCATAAAATGCAGATGTATAGAGAGGTGTCAAAAATGCTTTCAGGCATGCCATTCCAAGTTTGCTTCTGCACGGTTCTCCTTGAAGAAAATTAATTCCACATGAGATGTTAATCAGAGTTCTGGTTTGCTAATTTATAATGTTTCATCTGCCTGACCACCTGCAGGGAAAAATTTACATTATTTTTGACATATCATTAGCACAGACCTCAGATTCCCAGCTACTAACTGTGTCTGTTTCATCTCTGCTGTCAAACTTGTTCACAATCTGAGCTATCTCCTTTGAATCTTCAAGGATAACTGGGAAGTGTTTTATTGTTCCCGCAGAGCTCAGTATTGCCTCTTGGGTTGCTTAGGGTTTATATGCTAGTTATACTACACTAACAAGTCAGCATAAGTTTATCTAAATGTTGTAAACAACAAAAAATATCATTTCTGTATGCGTGTTCTCCACTTTTCACTGAATAAAATCTACTCCAAGGAAATTATAAAGAGGCAGAAAATGAAAGAGTAAAGTACAGTAAGCCTCCACTTATTCGTGGCCAGCATCTCTGTGCTTTCAATAATTTGTAATTCATTTTTCAGCCAAAGGCAGGCTCAAGTTCATGCACAAATAATGTTGCAAATTCAGTCAGCTCATGAATATATAATGAGCTCACAAATATGTAAATTAGACAGTTGGAACTCACCATAGGCAGAAGGAAGGGAGCATGGAAGGGAGCTGCGAGCTGCGTGGCCCACCCTCAGACTGGCAGGGACGTTCCCTGACTCCCGCAGTCCCCAGGCGCCATCTATTTCCACTGCTTAAGGGGAAGGGGGATCACCACCATCACCACGGAGCTGGGATGGGTGGCATTTCTGGGCACAGGGAGGGTGCCAGGGAGTGGCAGTTTTAAACCACCTCAAGTTTAAATGTGGGGAGTGTGGCAGCACCCAGAAAGACTGCTTCCCGGGGAGTGTAGCAGTAGCTAGAGCTCTGTATTGGCAGGTGAGCATGACTCCTGAGGAACAGGAGGGTCTGGCACCACAGGGGAAACTTGCCCCGCTACCCCTCTCCATCGTGGAGGCAGTGGGGGTCAGCGCTGGGGCCACTCCCTTCCTGGCACTTCATTTCCCTGCATCCTGGAGAGGATTTGGCCTCCTTTTCCCTTGGATAGTCTTGGCCCCCATCAGTCAGGGTTCTGAGATGAGTGATACTACCCTACGAAGCCACACAGCTGGTGGGCCACGCCAGTACCACAGTTAGTGAGGAGCAAGCAGGTGGCACCAGCTCTGTTGTCCCCTGCCCTGGGGTGGAGACCAGCACCCTGCTCAATCACCACCGCTGGCTGTGATACAGCAAAGCAAAAGAAAAAGGAAGTTGGTTGCATAACACCACGCTCCTCCTGTCCATGTGGCAGGGACAGAAGGGCAGAAAGGAAATGTTCCCTGCCCCAGTCTGTGCAAACGGTCTGCATCAAGGCGATGGACAGCAACAAGTCGCCAGTCTGCCATGGCAAAGGGCAGCAGGGGACAGCAGGATCTGAGAGCCAAAAGCCCCTGTGCTCCCCAGGACCACATACGCCTGCCTGCGGCAGCAGCCCAAAACAGCAGCAGGAGCACTGTGGCCATGCTTCAGTCCACCTGTAGGGCCACACTCTGGCCCCAGGGCTTATTTGTACCCAGGTGCTTAAACTAAAAAAAGCAGCCACTGCACAGAGGTTCAGCAGAGACCCACAGTCAGTCAGAAGCCTGCTGCCACCGTCACTGCTGCAGCAGTGGAAGCCTGGGACTTACCGCGGGGCTACACAGCCAAAGGGAGGCACCCCTGCCCTGGAACCCTTGGGACTCCCTTGCTGGGAAGGGACAAAACGCATTTGCTTCCCTTTCCTGAGGTGCAACATGGCACGTTTTTTTCACAATATCATGTTGGTGGCATAATAAGCTTGGTTTCCATCATTCCAAATCAATAAGCCCCAGAATTTCTTGCTGTTAAGTCCAGAACACATGTTTTAAAACAAGACTGCATGTTCACATTAAAAAGTGCTTCTAGCCATAAATAATCCACACCAGGAAACAGGAAAGTAGGTTGTGCAACATAATTGTACCGTCTCATCTTCGCCTGCATCTATCTTTCTAGTACACACAGCAACAACAGTGTCTTGTAGCTGCCATGTACCCTTTTGGTGTCACTTTCATAGCTCAACCACAAGGTTTCAGTCTTCTTTTTTAGCTTCAAGAAAAAAGAAAGATTTCTGACCTGCTTAAATTACTTAATATATGTTTTCTAAATTCTTTGCAGTTGGTATTTTCTATGGCTTTCCATGGTGCTAAAAGCAATCATCAGACACAATGAAATATTAATATATGTGGTATTTGTGCAATAACAGTGGTTTAAAGTTTGTCTTTGCAATATTAATGGTTCTTGCAATTAATTCTGTGTTTAGAAGGATCACAAATAATGTTTCACATTGTAACACAGAAAGACTAAAGCAGAATTTTTTTTCTGAAATCTGTTTCACTGTCACGTCTAGGTCTGCAGAATGGTTTGGGGTGACAGAAAAAGGTTCTGCAAGGTTCCTTATCTTCATCTTTGCAGTGGAGAGCTTACGGTGCCTTTGTCTCTTCTGCAGGCCACCTCTGCCAGTAGACTCAGAGGAGAACACCACCAGTGTGACAGTGCCCCTTCATGAGGTATGCGGTGAGACCACATGGCAACTGGCATTTAGTCTTACGTAAAGTGTAGGAGAGATCTCTTACATTAACTAGGTACCACCTCTGAAAAGTAGTTTTGTTGATGATAAAATATTTGGCATTTTCTCTGACTCCAAAAACAAAGTTAAAAATACTGTTTTCCTGCATTTTGCCTGTGTAGTTACTATACTGTACTGCTATACAGAAGAGGACCTGATTTTAAAGCACATTGTCACAAAGAAATACGTAGCTGCTGTTCATAATGAGTGACCACTGCAGAGAAGGATCTGCTAAGCAGAGATGTATTTATGGCTGATCAGAATTGGATGCATTCTCTGACAGGACCTGTTTTAATCACAGACAGTAAGTTGGTCCAAGGAGAACTTAGACCAACCTAAATATGTCACTATTTCCATGTCAGAACACCATGGATGTAGGAATATTCTGCAAGGGATTTCGAATTTTGTGATTACCCCTTATCCAGGCATTCTCATGAAATTACTTTCCCTTGCCTGTGGTGCTGAGGATGAACAGGAAACCTGGAAATGTGCTAAGGCTTTGCTGACACATGGAATTCAAGCTGCTCTGAGAGTGGAGATGGAAGGAGCAATTCCTGGTCACAGAAGGGATCTGTGAATAAGACTACTGTAGTCTGCCTAATTTCATTCTGATGGATAGTCATGAATCTCTTGCTGTGCAGATACTAGTATAAAATCTAAAAATTAGTAGATAAAAGAGTCTACCTCAGCTCTGTGCCAGGTTTTAAAGTTCTTATCTAAGGAAAAAAAAGGGCAGTTTGGAGACCAGGTAGACCTATGGAAAAACTGAACGGCCCATAGGGCAACCCCATTTCTCTCTAGTATGGGAGCTGCACTTTAACAGCCACAGGAATCTAGGCAAAATCCAGCCATAGCTAGAAACACTTCTTTCTTATCTCATACCTCAGAAACAGGACAGAAATTGGAAAAATTGATAGAGTTATTTGTAACTATATTTTAGCAGACATTTATAAGTATGCCAATGATGAACAAATACGTATCTTTTAAAAAGTTTGGCTCTGTTGTAACTGGTTTGAAAGAATTATTTAGAACCTCTCTGTATGTGTTTTTGGAAGAATTCTTACTAAATATTTTGCCAGTTCTCTCTGCAAGATCTCAGTGCCAAGGCCTTTAGGCTGAGAATGTGCTTTTACAGACAGAACACTTCCTATACTCTCTGAAGGTATTACAGGATTAGACAGGGTACTAAGCATCTACCAGACTTTCATCAATGGCTCATGTTTCCCCGACTGAAATTACTGATGTACTATGGCACTATTTGGAAATATATGCCACAAATTATAGCTTATGTATTCTCAGATCCTACTCTATTCTGTGACTGCATGCATAGGATTTGCTTTTAAAAAACAAATGTGTGTGTCTTAAATTTCCCCATAAATTATTTCCCAGAAAATATACTAAGAAATCAGGCAGAAATGGGCTTCCTCAGTTTGCCATTTTTGATTTCTGAGTTGATTCCTGTGCTGTTCTAACAATTTCTTTTCAGCTTTTTAACTCAGCATAGCTCTGGCAATCATGAAGCTGTCTTGTCTCATTCATGTAAATCATTAAAACAGTGCCCTTTCCTGCCACTGTTTCAGTGGACATTCACCAGAGGTTTTCTTCCAATTACATGGCTCACTGGGCCCTTCCTAATTTAAATATCCTCTCATTTTCTCATTTTTCCTTTTTTTCCACATTGTCAATATTGCTACTCTATGAAGTCAAATTGTATCAGAAGTCATAGTAGCTATTCCCAAAAGATTGTCGTTCTTTTTGAAATGCTGAAGTCTGAAAATTAATTGATTTTAAAAGGGGATAATGGAAGGGGTTTGTGTGATTCTTCACCTCCTGGCAGTGATTCTGTGTGACTGCACTCTGATTTTTATGTAGCTATAAAAGTAGTTGCTCAGCAACACAGCCTGAGCCCTGCCCTTTATTTTTTGTCAGTGTTTATTGGTCACAATCAGAGAGGAAGGATTTGTTTTACTGGGCACTGTGTATGTAAAGCCTGGGCTCCACAAATGTTCCCCTACATGTCCTGCAGATGAACATGCAGTCAAGCAAGGGCTGAAAAAACATCAGCTGTAAAACTACATAAGGTGGTGGAGTCGCCATCCCTGGAGGTGTTTAAGGGAAGACTTGATGAGGAGCTCAGTGGCATGGTCTAGTTGTTGGGGAGTTGGACTAGATGATGCTGAGGGTCCCTTCCAACTCGGAATAAAGTGTGAACCTGTGAACCTCACTAGCAAATTGACTAAATTCCCCTCAATGTCAAACAACCAAAAGATTCAGGAAATATTTATACAGTCCACACATCAATGGGTGTTATTCATCTAGAACTAACAGCTCATCAGCTAATAGATGAATAGCTTTCTGCTATTCTGAAGCTTCCTTTTGTAGTGTGACAGAGCACAGTGCATCACTTCTGACATCATTGAGGGTTGTGCCTGAATGCATTAAGATTTCAGCATGCAATTTATAACAAACATAAAGGTGAACATCCTGAAAAAAAATTCCTTCATTCTGAAGTTTTTATTACTGAACTGGTGTCCTGGGTCAATTAAGATGAAGCAGGAATTAAATTTAGAAATACTTGAATTACATATATAGAGAGAGAAATAAGAACTTTACTGGGAGAAAGGGAAAAAAATAAATTTAATATAACAAATATATCTATATATATGTGTTTGAACAATAACGGAATATTAAAAGGAAAAATAAAACAACAAACCGCACACTGGAACAATGGCAACTGTAAACAAGTGACAAAATAAACAAGCACAACAGGGTGCCTAGTTCAAGGGAAAAACTAGGGCACCTCCAGGACTCCCGGAGCAGGAGAATAGGGTTCAGGGTAGGCAAACCAGTGGAGTAAACAGACAGTGGTCCTTTCCCGAAATGTCCAAGGGACTGCGGGGAGATCCAATGACACAGGGTCCTCCATGCCACATTCCTTTCAGGGGAGGGAAAAGGAGATAAGAAGAGATACCTATTGTCTGTTCCAGTAAAAAGGAGAAAAGTTTTACAATAGAACAAAAGGACTCTCCCCATGACAACTGGTTTTGAAATGTACTTCATGAGAAGGGATGGGGACTTGCTTCTACAAGTCGACTTATGAAGCATTAAACTGCCTTCTGGAAGAGATTGCTCACAGCCTTTCCATGAAGGATGGGGCCTTTTTATGTGACTGCTGTAAGTCACAAGTTGTTGCATACTAAACACATTCCTTCAGGGCTCACAGTGAATTTTCTCAGCATGAATTTTTTCACAGGCTGTGTCTGTGCTTTCTGGATTACACAAGCACTGAAAAGAGAGTTCAGCCTCAAACCTGCCAACAGGTTAGTGTGTAAGGGCTAACACCAGGGTAGCAGGATCACCTCTTGGTGATTAGTGCCCTAGACTGACCTGTGCAGTGTCTAAGAATTACTGCTCTCATCTGCATCTCCAGGGCTCTATTTAAATCAGTTTTGTGTTACTATCTCTAACTGTGTAATACATATACATACTACATGCTGATTTGGCATAACTTGTCAAATCACTTTTATGACCCATCTTCTCCAGGGCAACAGAAATGCTTTTACTTATTCTGATGTTGGGAAATTCAAAATCAAATTTGCAGCATTTTTTCTCTGGGATTGGAGAAAAGACTTCAGTTTTCTTCACATAAGGTTAAAGATATAATTGAATTGTCCTACCCTTAAGGGTTGCTCTTTTTTTCTCTTTTTAATATGTGAATGAAGTCAGCTGTCTACATACAGTAAAAATGAACATTCAACAACCGCAGTTCCCGTAGCCGCTCCTTGTGGGGCTTGTTCTTTACAAGTCCTTGATTGGTGAACTTTATTATGGAGATGGAAACCTGCCAGCAAGAAGTCAAGGTTAGCCAATAACAGTTTGTCTGACATTCTGGAATCACCTTTACAACAGTTGGGATCTATGTTTTGGGTGCTAAGAAAAATGTAATTTTTTCTTGAAAGAGAAGAGCAAGGGCTTTACACAGAGGCAAAAAATTATGCAGTTTTCTCAAAAATGAGCCAATCACTCATTTTAATGAAGTGCATTTCAACTTAGATATAAGTATCTCCTTGACATTTTTTAGCAGCCATGACATTATCTGAGCACCTTGTTCTAAGAGTAACATAAGTACATCTACCCCTACAGGGGAAAAACACTACGCAGGGTGACTGGCTTAGCAAAACCATTGGCAGCTTATTAGATGTTGCTCGTATTCAGTTTTCCTTGGTTCTGTAACTTTGTGCAGAGTATTTGAGGCAAAGAAGCTGCAACAAATGAATGCAAAGCTGTAAGGTTCAGAAAACAGCTGTAAGAATTGATGACAAAATAATAAGCGCAATTTCTTTAATAACCACAGTTTCTGCTCAAGATTTGCAGCATAAAGGACATCTGACAACACCATCACACTGTGATTTTGTTCAGCAGTGTTATCTCTAGGAAGTCTCTGAAATTTTTGATGTCACTTGGTGAACGCATCTTTTTCTCCTCTCTCCTCTGGTTTTTTTCCTTAATTTCAGGTATTTGGAATATTCTTCTAATTTATAGGCGGTTCAAATTTTAATTAGGAAGGAGGTATTTTTCTGGATACTCCAAAGAATTTATTCATTATAAAACAGAAACCTCATCGAAGTTAGTTTCATTGTTCTAGGTACTGTAAAAATATCCACTACGGGACAGCCACGCCAGGGTTTCAAGTGTATTTTGACATTTCACTGAGATTGAACATGCTAGGAAATAGCTATCTAAAACATACCTTAATCCATCTTGACAACCCATGAAAAGGTTAGGAGAGTAGAAGAAAAGATTCACTACCTGCATTTTACAGATAAGGATTCAAGACAGAGTTCACTGTTGTGCTGGCTGTTTTCAAGCTATCTCAAACACTTTAGACGTATGTTGTATAGGCAACTGCATATCAGAATGACTTTTTCCAACAGGACATTCAGCTTCAAAAAAATAAAACATCTTGGGAAACTGATTTTATGCCCCCAGTTATTTTTTTTCATTAGGAAAGAGAGAAAGAGTGAAAGCCATCTTTGGCTGTGATACACTGGGATCTTGATTTGTTGTTCTTTGGTGCCATAAAGTTCTTTGGTGCCATTTCATCTTGATTTACGCATGAAACCTATTTTACAGTGAGAACAATCATTCACTGGAACAACTTCCACACAGACTTGGTAGAGTTCCACCACTGGAGGTTTTCAAGATGCAATTGAACAGGATGTCAGATAATCTCATCCAGGCTCCCTTTTCCACAAAGTGTTGGATCAGATGATATTTTGAGGCCCCTTCCAACCTGGCCTGTTCTATGATAAACAAACTTTTTTCATATACCAACTGCAACACTGGAAGCAACATCTCACACCTTCCTTTATTTTACAACTTTCACTTATTTGGGTCAGTTTGTATTTATTTGCTCTAGTTTCAATCCTAGCTTGTTTTTCCTAGTTCAGGAGCTGTTTCCTCTCCCTGTTGTTTAAACCTTGAGTTATTTACAGCATTTAATTACAATGTCTCTCAGAATTTTCTAGGTGCAATGTAGTCTTTTTACACTTGCTAATCATTCAGGCTTTTAATATTCACAATATTTTAGAGTAAACTGATTTCACATGAATCAGGAGAATTTTTTAAATTAAAATTACATATACCAACTTAGTTTGAACTAGCTGCATTTGATTTGTATTTCATTTACTTATGGAAAAGGTTCTTTCAAATTCAGTCTCTCCTCTAAGATGTGCTCCCAGATAAAAACTAAATATTCCTGTAATCATTGCAGATGATTTAAACCCGATGGGTTTTACTCACTGGATGCACGTCTCTGCATGAGTTCTGGAAAAAACCATGTTGACCAGGATGAAGGTGAGGAAATTGGACCCTGAAAGCAACAGGAAGATTCTTGCTCTTCATAAATGGCTTAAGAGCTGGTGCCACCAGAAAAACATTAGGTTCTATGACCATGGGGTGTCTTTCACCAAACTGGGGTTGACAGACCCTGGAGGGCTGTACCTATCAAATAGGGGCAAAAGGGTTTTGGCACGAGGGCTGGCAAGACTCATTGACAGGGCTTTAAACTAGGTTTGAAGGGGGAAGGGGAACTAGCAGTCACTCGAGAGGGCCCTGAAACTGGTAAAATGAGCCAAAAATATATTCAGCAGCACAGTTGAAGTGCATGTACACCAATGCACGCAGCCTGGGTAATAAACAGGAAGAACCGGAGGTTATGGTGTATCAGGAGAGATACTATATACAGTTATACCCCGTCGTTCACGATGAACGAGACAGGCGACAGCCCTCCCCAAACCCTAAACTCACAAAGAAGTGCAGGTGGTTAATATGCATGCAGGCCACGCCCATTGCCCCACCCCCCAGAACTCCGGAGGGCTCCAGGCACATTTTTGCTTCTCCCCTCAGACTCTCTGACCACGGGGAAGCTAAGGGAATCATTTCTGAGCCCCCTCTGACTCGGGAGACCCCCACCACCCCAAGAATCTGTGGGCCTCTCTGGGCCGCCGCGACTGTGTGCTCACAGCGCAAACCCCCGTACCGCTTCCCCCTCCCCCAGCGCTCGCACCCAGGAACCCCAGCCCCGTGGCCCGGCCCTGTGCTGGCAGCCCATGCTGGGATGGCCGGGCATGGGCCGGGGCAAGGGAGCAGCGGTGTGGACGCGGGGCCAGTACGGGCACCCCGCAGGGCCAATACTGGCGCCCCGCGGCTGTGCCGCTGCTCCCTCGCCCCAGCCTGTGCCAGGACGTCCCGGCGCGGGCTGCCAGCGCGGGGCCGCACCAGATGGTTCTGCTGCGGTCCTGTGTCCTGCTGGTCCTGTGCCCCGCCGGCAGCATGTGGTTCAGCTGCGGTCCCGTGCACTGCCACGCAGGGTGGGGGGGTTCAGCTGCGGCAGNTCTCTGGGCCGCCGTGACTGTGTGCTCACAGCGCAAACCCCCGTACCGCTTCCCCCTCCCCCAGCGCTCGCACCCAGGAACCCCAGCCCCGTGGCCCGGCCCTGTGCTGGCAGCCCATGCTGGGATGGCCGGGCATGGGCCGGGGCAAGGGAGCAGCGGTGTGGACGCGGGGCCAGTACGGGCACCCCGCAGGGCCAATACTGGCGCCCCGCAGCTGTGCCGCTGCTCCCTCGCCCCAGCCTGTGCCAGGACGTCCNACTGCACATGCAAAGGTTAGAATCAAAGCCGTGATAAATTCACATCGCAAATGTGCGGGGTCCTAATGCAGAGGTCGCAACAGAGAGGGGATTCACTGTAGTTGCCATCACGG
>WEKX01025679.1:9661-31661 GCA_013390025.1 Pitta sordida | reverse complement strand
ATTTACTTACCACTGCCAAGATTTTGGATGATTTTTCTTCTCACCATCTTCCTTTGATTTCCACGTTTTCCTGTATGCTCTTTGAAACTGAAAATAAGGACTGTGTTCACACAGCTAAAATACAACCTAGTGAGTTGAAATTTTAGTCTTGTTTCTCCCTAGCAGTAGAAGTGTCCATGCAGCTCTAGCGCTCAGATTGCTCTTGTCATTGAGAAAATGGATTAGTAATCTTCAGATGCAAAGTTTTTCTTCTTTCTTCTTATCCTACTGGTATGCAGCACTGACAATAGTCAGCTCCAAACTGGGTAGTAGTTCCTGAGAGGCCGAAGAGCTTTGAAATGTTAATAAATGCCAGGGGTGAGGTGAAATACCAAAATTTAAATCTTCAGAACTTCACGCTCAAGCTAAATGTCGTTTGAGCTATAGCATTAAGAAAGAAATACTTGGCAGGTGTTTATCAATCAACAGGTCTCAAGAATATTAAAGAAAATCTAAACAGAGTTATTGATTGTATTTTAACTTAAACTAGCTATCCTGTTGTTTCTACTTTGTTACAACATAGAGAAAGAGAAAAGACATTATAAATATATAGTTAAAGCTTAACTAGACCAAATTCGCCATCACCCACTAACTTCTGTTATTACATTTATAGCTGGAGGTGGGTTTTGCAATCCTCAAGAATATGACAAGAGGTCTATCATGAAGAGCCTCTGAATAATCAACCCATTTAGTATCATTGACAACAAAGGGTGAAGAGCCCACCCTCACAGACTGGATGACAAGATTAAAATTCAGGAACTATAAGAAAAGAAATTTCCTATATTCTTTATTTTTTATTACCCCCTTAGTATGTTGCAGCTTTAAACTATATGCCTTATAGTAACAAAACCAAAGGAAATGTTGCAGTGTTTAAAGGGGTATTTACTAGGTTCAGAATCATATACGATGCTTCTAAAGACTTTCACTACCATGATCTACTTCTGTTGCTTCTTAAATATTGTATTTTATACCTTCCATTTAAATAGCTTATTCATCACTGTGCACAGATTCTATAGTAAGGAACCTGTGTGAAATCTGTGTGATTAATTCTGAGATACAAGAAGCACTCATTTTCTCAAAGAATTGATGTGTCTAAATGTTCCATTTCTTTCTTCTCATATTCCAAACAGATGCATGTTTAAAACTTTACGTTATAGAAAGTTTATGTCTCTGTTGAGATTTCCACAAAAGTTTATTGAGATTTCTGTCTTTTGGTCAAAGCCATTTGAATAATAAAGTCTTAGAGAACTAAAATCATGCAGAGTTTTCAGACTACTTTCCTTTTATTCATCTTGAATCTAATAATTTTCCAGCAGCACATTATGATCCAGCTAAACTCTAATGACATTTGATAGCTTTTTTTAAAAAAGCTGTATGTTTTATGCTATCACAGCAAATATTTGTTCTTTTTGAGTCATCATAAACTACTGAATTGCATAAGAGATGATAATTTGATAGACTATGCCAAGTACAAAATTTGCACACCTGAAAGGAGAAGAGAAACTAAGAATTGTAGCTGAATTCAAGGAAAATAAATCACAGATCTGAAAATCCTAGCATATGTGATATGTAGTAGTAATGTCATATTATCTTTACCACCTTCTGCTACGAACTGTACATTTTACATGGTAACTTCACTCTTTTTCAAAAACCAAATGGTGGTATTAGCAAATGAAGATGTCATATCTAAAATATCACATCATACTCTAAAAAAAAATATATTTAAGTTATTGCTAATTAAATATTATTTGCCTGGATTGGTGTAGACTTTCTACCAAGACACTGAAAGATAAGGACATACTTTATGTCACTAAAGTTACTCTCAAATGACAGCACAAGTCTCTGAGCCTGGATCTTTGCCATGCAGCTTAGATAACAGTTGAAATTCCTCCTGCAGGCAAAGATGTAATGTACTGTTTCATTACTAAAGAGGTGCCAGATATGCTCAGAATATCAAACAAAATCACCCCATGGGTGTTTTCCACACCAAAACAGTCAGTAGAATGTGGGAGTGAAAAAGTTAGAAAGGAATTAAGAATGTCTTCCATTTGGCAAGGAAAGCTCAAAATGCAGAGACTTGGCTCTGGAAAAGAAAAAAAAAAAGACAGCAATTCTTTCCAACTAGCAAAGTCAGTTGTATTTAAAATAAAAGACATCAGCTCCTTGATACAGATTTTCAGATGTTAAATTTATAATTTGAAACTGATATACATATATCAAATCATTCGTATTCCTCAGCTAGATTTCATCCTGTGATAATACGAAATTTATTACAAAAATCAGGATTAGGATGGGCTTGTGGAGTAAGCAAGGGTTCAGCTGTTAGTCTTGTAACCACTGAAAATACTAATGTTGCACTGATCATTGCAGAAATACGTTTACTTTATATTTCTAGTGCTCTTCTTCATTCTTTTGCTTTCTTTTTAAAACTTACATGGATCACCTATTAATTTTGCTTTGAAACACTGATTTTTCAAACAAAGGGAGAGAGTAGGTTATGCTGATCTATGTTGAAAACTTCTCTAACACTAAGAAATGAGAATGAAGTTCTCCTTTCCCAATGTTCCTTGCTTCACTGAAGATGGTGAAAGTAATTTTTTTTCAATGAACTCATTTTTCCTAACAAAAATTTTCACTGAACTCATTAAAAAAGCAGGATCTAGAAACAGGCTGTGGCTAGAACATGGAACAGTTTTATAAGTAAAACCTCAGATGGAAGGTGTTTCCATTTATTGATGCAGTTGATGCAATTGCATAGTTCATTTAAGCAGACACATTATCTAGGATCTATATAAAAAACCCACCTTTTTTTTCCCCTCCACAATAGCTGCAGGAAGCACCATGGATACCTTTCACATTCAACTAAATTAAACACTAAGCAATTGCTTTCCAATAAAGCTGTGGTATTTTAAATAGCTGAGTGTGTTATTATCTTACTGGAGCTGAGGAGGACTAACTGAAGAATGGAAAATTTAAAAGATCTAAATACATAACAGCTGTTGCAGATGCTACGTATTGCTGCACAAGGCTACCTTTATAGGCCCAGTAAGAATCTGTTAAATCCTTCAAGAGCTCTGAATATAATCAATACTCACAGTTGTGGCACCTTTCTCCCTGGCAAAGAGAAAGCTTGAATTGCAGTCTTCCTTTATCTGAGGAAGAGATGAAATGCTGCTGCACAATGTTGGTCAGGATTTTACTTTGGTAAAGAAAACTGAGCAGTCTCATTCTTTCCATTTTTCATCATGGGCTTCTTAAATTGTCTGTCTAGTAACAATCGATGCACTGCTTGAAAGTGAAAGCAGCTTCCGTTTTTTCCTATAGTGGCCTTGTTGAGAGATTGTGGATCAGCACAACTCTTTTTCTGGGAAAAAAAATGGATGGAAGCAGGAGCTCCTGCTTCTCCTGGTCGATGGTGTTCTTACCTTGCTGATAATAGCTCTGTCACTGGCAGTTGCTTGCTGGCCTATGCACTGTTTTAATAGATACATTAAGGAGGCTACGACAAGGATTTATGTTGCGTGGAGGTACATACAGCATAGAAGAAAGCATAGTAGGGCTGGAAGTGATTTGGCAACGGTGTAAACTGGGAGAAGAAAAAGAGTGGATGCACACTGAGGTATAGCTATCACAGGAGCAGACATGCCAACTCAGAGGTAGACAGCCCAGACGACACTGATGCACAGTCAGTGAAATACAAATCCAGTATCCTTAATTAGCCCATCCTCCAGTCCATTCCAATGCACCTTCATTGGAATATAGTTTTTGTTGTGCTACATAAATTAAGGACAATTAGGATATACTGAGATCTCATGTTTTCATTTTTCTGTCTATAGGAAAGGTACAGTTAAGGGAGCTCTGAAGTGATGTGCAGGAAAGATCTAGGTCCACACAAGGGCAACAGAAAGTCAGTGAGCTCATAAGATTTCAGCATACTCAATGAATTTCAAGGAGAGGTGGGAGCAGAACTAAACTCACTGTGAACAGAAATGAAAGGCAGTAGTGATAAAGATGTAAAGTGATCATCAAAGAGTAAAGAGAGATGATCCTAAGGTAATGATGAAGAAAAGCAGTGGAGTCATGAGTCCAAGACTTCACGTCAAATGCTGAGTCAGAAGTGAAGAGATAAAATACTTTCAGATCAGATGCAGACTTCTGTGTTCTAAAGAATTTTGAATGGTGCAGTTTTTGTCCTCTGTATCCCTTAGGACTTCAGCTGTGCTCCCTCAGTTGGAATATCTTTGTTGCAACAGGGAGATTTATACAGAAAGTAGAGGACAAAACCACAAAAGGACAATTTCTTGTTTGTAGGATAGTGTTCTATAAAGCACAGATATTAATTCTATCTTTTGGACCTTGATGTGGACAGTATGTTTTTATTTGGTGTCTGAAGGATTAATCTGTCCTAAATGTGTCTGCAATTTTGGAAATGGGTATGAGCAACAATCCTTGATACTCTTCTTCTAATTTTCATACCTTTCAGTTTTTCTTTTGTCTGTTTCATTTTCCTTTGTTTTTTTGTGGGTTTTTTGTTGGGTTGTTTGTTGTTTTTTTTTTGTAGCAACTTCCCTTGAGCAGAAAAGCTTTCGACTTTCTCCTATTCCCTGTTATTGGTCACATTGTTGCTAAATTCAAGAGAATGTGAACATATATCAGAGCCTTTTTTTCCCACTTCAAGCTGTTTTTAGAATTGTGAAGATAGAAAAACTTGACATAAGGATGGTTTTAAAAATGGGCTTCCTGAGATTTTTAAATAATGCTGCAGAAAAGACTTCACAAAATGAAAAGGCCATATTTCATGGAGCAGATAAAAATGGTGGGGAGTGGTTGTTCAACAACTATCATACAAAAGACAAAGTATTCACATAACACTGTACCCATGAGGGAAAAAAATGCACAAAAGTATGAACAATATTGCAATCTAGTACGATAATAAAGCCTCCTTTTTAAAAAGTATGTAAGAAATAAGCATGCTGTCAACATGGCTGTAGAACAAACATGTTGCACCAGTCAAGCTAAAATGATCCAGTAAATACCATTCTTAGTTTTAGCTTAAGGCATACATGAGAAAAAATGCATGCAGGGAAGACTACCAGCTCAGCTAATTCACTCTAATTTACTGTGTTGTTACACAGTATTAACACATATAGCTGTATTAATTTAACAAGCCATACTTTCCATAACACAGAAAGCTGTTTGAACTGTCTTCTGTTTTTTAAAAACTGGCTTCATAATAATAAAAAATACTAGCAGGAAAACTGTTTACTTCCAGCAACAACCTCTTTTATTTTAATATTTTGAGTTTCATAGATCACATTAAGATCACAGAATCACAGAATATTCTGAGTTGGAAGGGACTCACAAGGATCATCGAGTCCAACTCTTAACACTGTCTCCCTGGCGGGAATTGAACCCGGGTCTCCCACACGCCAGGTGGGGACACTTACCACTGTACTAAAGTGGATATCCTACCATTGTGTGATACCAAATATATTTTCTTTGTTGTTTGTGGTATAGTGGACTAGGTTATTATTTATATTGACTATATAAAGAATTTAATCACTTGAATTTAAATATTGTAATTATAGTATTTTAACTGGGTTTTGATTTATTTTCATTTATATTTTTAATAGATATATTTTGACCCTGTTCTCCCAGCACACAGATATTTTGTGATTTACAATGATGTTTTTGTTTAAGGTATATCTAGCTGTTAGACAACATGTTTCTAAAAGAGTTTCCAGGATCCAGTAAGCATTATCATTCTCACTTTCTTTGACTTGCTCTATTTACATGTTTTTATGCTTAACTCTCCTTTTTCTGTGGCATAAATAAGTATTTTTCAAAAGAAAGCAATAATTACAATAATGTAATTATTAAAATTCATATCTTCTCCAGTTAAGTTCTTTCTGTCAGCACTTCACTGGAAAAATCTTAACGTTTCTTTCATTACATACTTGACCAGAAGGGACTAAATCAAGTCTGTGTTTCAGGGGGATTTAGGCACTTAAATATCTAGCAACTTTAAAAACCAAGAATTCAGCATTTTTGTGAGACCAGTATAATTCATCTGAAGCTAAATTCACATATAGATTTCTCCTTATATATTTATACATTATCTTCATTAGCAAATATTTATAAATATACATAAATCTGTGTGCATGGATATGCATTTCTTTTAGCACGTCATTCTTCCTTTATTTTATAATGGGTGCATGGATGGATCCATTTTAAACATGGATGTTGCATGGATATCTTAATACACAGTCAATCCTCTTCCACTTCGCACTCCCATATTGCGGCTTCACATCTTAGCAGCGTGATTTTTCAGCGATTAAGGAGGCCCATCTTGTAACTGCGCATGTGCGACCTGACACGCATGAATATTCAAATTAGGCAGTCACAAATATGCAAATCAACCCGCATGGTTGCCGCTGTGGTTCCGCTCCCAGCGGAGCAGGCACGGTGGCGGCTCCTCCACTCCCAACATAGCTGTGGCAGCGGCAGCTCCTCCGCGCCCTGCAGAGCGGGCACGGCAGCGGCTCCTGTGCTCCCAGCACTGCTGCAGTGGCTCCTCCGCTCCTGACACAGTCGCCACTGCTCCTCCACTCCTGGTGGAGCAGGCATGGTGGTGGCTCCACTCCTGGCACAGGTGGGTGCCTGCCCCACTCCAAGAGAGGAGGCTTTGTGCAGTTATGAAAGATTTACACACTCTCAGGTTAGACGTGGTGTCCAACGCTTTCTCAAATGACTCTCCAAGATCTACTCATCTATCCTGAGTATGGAGAGATGACGTCTACCAACCCACAGAGACACTGGGACAGCGGTGCAGGTGGCTCCCCACACCATTGTCCCCAGCCGAGAGGAAAAGGGGATTTTCTCAGTGTGGGGTGGCTGTGGTCGCTGGGAAACACCAACACAAACATTAATACACAGCAGAGCAGTGCTGAAACAGTGCTGGAGCACCAGGGGGCCATGTGAGGGTGCAGGGCAAATTTGTTTATTAATGAGCTGCCAATCAACACGGATGGAGGGCTACGCAGGTAGTGGGCAAGACCCATGGTACTGTGGTATAGGAGACCCAACTGTACTTGAGAAAGGATGATGAGCTACGACTTGGAAAAATTAAGGAAAAAAAACAGTTAAAAATTTTATGAACTTGTAAACTGATACTCATCTGGAAATGAGCAATTAGTGTATGCTCAAACCCCATGTAACTGAGGGATGACTCGATGACTCTCAATGACTGCAGAGGACGGATGACTTTTTTCCTGCAGCTAGTATGTGGTAACAAACACATCAATCAAGATAAAAACAAGTGTTGTAAAATACATGGTAAATATAGCAAACAAAAAAAGTAGTCAAACAGCTGAAACCCTTCTTCTTCTTATGCCACTCCTTAATCACACTTGTAGAGATTAAATTTTCCATACTTTAAATTTTGTTAATTATGTTTTATGTATTTAATTAGTTCATATAGACAATCATATTCTTTATGTCAGTCTTTTAGGATTTCTCTTTTCCCATCTATTTATACTTTGGAAAGATACATGGAATTCTTTGCACTTCCTTTCCAAAAATCTAGTAATACCTTTATGCAGAAAAACCTATTGACCATGAATGACACAAGATGTTTAAGAAGGAATTGGGATTTGTTTTGAAACAGAATTTGTAAGAAAACACCTTAAACAGATGATGAAACTATGATTTTATGCATGGTTTCTGAAGTGGTTTCTTAAATGAAGGGGTTTTCAACTTTACACAATCATGGCTTTTCAACCTATAATAACATAGCCTTTCAGGTTTGATTTTGGTGTTGGTTACTAATATTTGTACCTTGAACTATGTATATAATTTTATTTTGCATAATGAAATTGTTTCTATCTGTATATCTAAAATTGGAACCCAGCCATAATACTTGCATAACTGATAAAAATCTGCCACTCTACCACACTTCCTAATAATTGCCATGGAAAGAAATTAGCTAAGAGTACAGAACTGAACACACAGGTTATCACAAACTTTTGAATTGAAATTAAGTGATTGACTTTATGTATTATGAATTCATTTAAATAATAGTGCATTCTGCTTTTCAGTAAGGGATGAGAGACAGTTGATTCTCGGCTGTATCTGGGTTTCAAGTTCCTAGAAGCTACATCGTGAGCTCAGTCTCCTGAATTACACAGGATTGGCAAGTTAGGTAAAAGAAAACATTGACATAAAACTGAAGGTACGAAATTATTATACATGGTTTTATGTATTTTTATATAAAAAGTTACAAGTAGCAAGCATATGACACAGAAATGGAACAGTAACAGCAATAATTGTGAATGCATGCTTTTTACAATGTATCTAATAAAGGGATTTCTGCCAACTCAAATACCCAGTAACAAACATGCAGATTAATTTCTCAATGTCAAATTCAATCATATTGCTAGATGCTTATCCAACAAACATTTCTATTGAAGTGATTAAGAATGGCTAAATACCTGATTTCAATAAATTGTTCCTGAAATTGGGATTTAACTTGCAACAAAAAGAAGAGAGAAAAAGAAAAAGATAAATGACTGATAAGCATAATAACCAAAGTCTTATTGCCTTCTAGTAATTTTATTCAACACTGCTGAATTTTGTCATGAAATGAGAATGGCTGGTCAGAGAGTCCATAAAACCTCTAGCTGGTGTTTCCAAGGACGATAGTTTCACATTTCATTGTAGTATGTTCAAAATCACCCAGGAGCGCACTATTCTCAAGCAGTCTATATAATGAAAACAATGTACATATAACAGAAGTTCAATGTAAATCTTCTTCCACATATCACAAAACATACAAATAAAAAGCAGACATAAAACATATAACTCAAAGAAAGCTATTATTAAAAAAAAAAAAAGGGACAATCTCAGGAGCTATTTTCTTCCTCAAGTTTGCAGAAAAAATCTTCAAATATATTTAATAACTAAGGAGCACTTGGTGGCCAGCAACAAAATTGCAAAAGAAATATATTATTGTGCAATGGGTGTATCTTGCTAAGGAAGTAAGGTAAGTCAACACTTCTTAGGTTTGCATCAAGGCAATGAAATTAAATTGGAAAATTGTCCACTCTCTTATTCAGACAGCTGAGATAATTCATCATAGTTTTTCCCATTCAGAGTTTTCATGTCTGCATGAATAATTGTCTGAAAGCAAAAAAAGTTTAAATATGCTCTCTCTGAAAAAAAAAAAAAAAAAAAAAAAAAAANAAAAAAAAAAAAAAAAGCAGAAATATATTTACTTAATTTATCTACAGGTAATAGAAGCATTAATGGATTCGTTCTCTGTAAAATTATTTTATACATATAAACATATGAAAATGTCTATACACATATCTATGTTTATATATAGGCATATATAAATTGCCAGACTGACAGGTATCTATAACTCCCTTATAAACATTTGACATTATGTTTATTGACATGAAGTACTGATAAAAAATATGCAAAATGAAAAGTCTAGGAAAAAACTCAAAAAGTAAGTTTAATTCAAAAATATTAATATTAGTGCTACAGAATTTTTAAATTTATCACTTCTACCACGTACTTTTCCTCCAACATTTCATATGGTTGAATGAATAAAATTAACTAAACCCAAATACACATCTTACTGACCTGAGTTAGACCGCCAAGTACTATTTCATGTTGGGACTCTAAATTTTATTTTCATAAATAATAATTAAAAAATAAATAAATGAAACACAAGAGCCATGCAAAGCACCAGATCTTATAATGTGTTTGGAATTAAGGTTGTATTTAGCTGGGGCTGATTATATTACTGTAAAGAATAAGGAATTAACAAGTTTTACTTGGTTTGCAGTGCTAAAGTCTTAGGATTCAAACCTGGCTCTCTCCATACAAGGTGACACACAATTTGAGACCTAACACGTATTTTAGTAATATAACAAATAAAATAGAAAGCAACAGATGGTTCAATTGTTGTATTGTTATGTTTACTTACCTCAGGTTTGTCTCTTAGACCCTAGTTGTGTTGTACTCAGGCTCATGTTTGCTTAGAGACCCAATGAGGCAGAACCTGGAATGTTATGGCTATTTCATTCAAAATAATATTGTTTGCATAGAAAAGAAGAAATATATGCATATCGATACTTAATAAATAGCACACTTTGATAATCTGATCAATATTCATGAAGTAATTTACATAGGCATGCAATTAGATTAAAATAGTCAAATAACTATTTTTAAAGGGACAGAAATGCCTTAATGTGCAAAGAAAATATGGAGAGCATGTAAACAGTCACAAGAAGCGCATAAATTATGCATGCAAGAGAAATCATAAACATGTAAAAAAGTTATGTATTCTTTTTTTAAAACAAACTGTTCATAAATGTTTCTGCTTTTTTCCTCTTACTTGTAAACTTTTAATTATTCATATTTACAGTCATTCTAAGTGCAATGTACAGAAGAAATAGCTCTTTTAATGAAAATATCATGCTTGACTTTGCTTTTTTATTGATTAGAACAATCTTTTAAGTTCATTCCCTTATGTAAATATACGAGTTCACTATGCAGTCTCATGTTCTAATCTATCTGTTAACAGTGTAACAAACTAAAATGCTGTGATTAATAATGGAACAGATACGGTAAAGTTTTGAAAATTTTGTCATTCATTATATAAAAGATAATGTTTCATGAGAAAAGGGGTTTTCTTACCCCTGACAGGATTGTGTTCATTATTCTTGTGTCATACATAAAAATGTATTTTTTATTTATTAGCGTATTGATTTAGAGATAGACCAACAGCGGATGATACTCCAGACCACCTACGATACAAGGAAACCTTATGTATGTGGTTCTTCCAAAAACTAAATTCGCACATACTTCTTTGGTTTTAAAAACTGTACCTGCCCTCTGTTACCTGTGTGTGTATGCATGTGGGTATGTGTAAAATTGCATAAGAAAAAGACAGAAAGGAGAAATGTAAAACTGAGATACAGGATCCTTCAGGAAACCAGAACAGACATGATAGAGACAGGAAGAAAGATAATGTAATGGTATATGCTACCAGGAAATAAAAATTTAAGCAATAAATAAATAAAGAAAATGTGTCTTTACTGAATAACGAGTGAATATGTTTGGGAAATCAAGTCCTTACACAATAGTCTTCATCAAAAATCTATTGATACTGACCGCTGAACAGCTTTATCATGTCTGGACAGCCTGTGACTTGTGGTTGGTACCTCTTCAATTTCATCTATCTCACATGCATCTGCAGCATCTTGTGAGTAGCTATGCTTCATGACAAGGATATTTCTCCTGTTCATGGGCTGAACAAGTGGTTTTACAGGCTGAGGTTGTATTTCTGTCAAGACAGAAGCATCTCTTGTGCTGAGGTTACTACGGCTGCCCTTAATGCTAGACACTTGTGATCCACAGTGATGGTCATGAATGCATTTTGAAGAGGATCTCCGCAGTTTATGATAATTTTCAAAGTCATCTGCAACATCAGCAAGGTCAGCTGTAGTCCCTGTCCCTCTGAGGGTGCATAACTCATAATGAGGAGGCTCAAACACCTCCTGGAACACTGTCTGATCAAAGTCTGTTTTCCTTTGGACAAATTTTTTACGAGGTTGCTTGATCTGTACTATAATAGAGATAGCAATGAGGATGATAACAATGCAACAAGTCACCCCAATTATAGTCCCACTGGTATTGGTAAGTTGGTCCAATAGGTTAGCTTTTCTTTTTTCTGTGTGGCAGAAGAAAAACAAACAAACAAACAAAAAGCACAGTGTTAATAGCAATTCAAGAATAAAAGCAACCATGATGACTTCACAGAATACCACAAAACCAAGCCTAGTATATATTTGAGTTCTGTTAATCAATCTCAGCAACAAAAGAGAAAAGAGGAAGAAATCAGGTATTTGTGAAAGCCTAATAAACAGCACTTCAGTCTTCTATTTCCTAGTCACTTGGAAAGTTATTTATACCGGATATATTTCAAGATTAATTAAGTGAAAGAATTATTTACATTTTTTTACAAAAAGAAACAACCATAACAAGCAGATGGCTTCACTGTCACCTCTGAACTTCATTCGCCTGCTAAAGCCCCCAGGACTGTTACCGATGTTCTCTTCATTATTTTATGTTTCTTCCAGTAAATATATATGCAACTAGGACACTAGGACCAATGGAAGAGTAGGATTTTACATTATTCTAAAAGAAATTCGTCATTGCATTGCAAAATGCAGTGAAGTCCTAATATCTGTGAGCTGACTGGGACTTTTGACAGCACTCAATGAAAAGCTAAATTAGAATACAAAATTATTCAAATTGATATTTTAGCAAGGAAAAGAAATGGTCCAAGTTATTTCTTTTTTTCTATTACCAACACTTTTCTAAACACCTATTAAAAATATAAAAGTTGATATTATCTACTACGCTTTACTCAGAGGCCTCTAATGTCTTAGCCAGCAAATTCTGTATTGTGAATGAAGATGAACAGAAATATGCAGTAAAATAATAGAAATAAATCCAGTTTCACCCTACTGTTGTATATATTTCTCTGTAGTTTGCTTTCAAATTGGCTGCAGACACATGAGATGGTGACTGAGCCTTGTAGAAATTTAAGCTGAAAGCATTCTCATCTTTCTTCGTCAAGCACAGCAAGACTCAACAACTGTGATTAAGTTTCAATGCCCAGTTTAGTGTAATTTTTCCTGGCAACCCAAAACATATCAATGGACTTAACAACACGCCTTTGAAATGAAAGTTATTGGCAGGTAACATCCCTCTTTTCCAAATCTCCTAGATACCAAAAATTAACTTTTCAGTACTCCCCATTGCCTATGCTTACCCAGTGTTTCTCTAACTGACTAACACAGACTCTGCAGAAAAAACAGACTTATAAAAAGCAACACTGCGGCAAGCAACGTTTTTACTGGAATCAGCAAACCTCATTTTTGTAGTCCTAAAAAAAAAAAGAGAGGATAAATGCACAAGACCTGATGAAAAGATACTTGGTCCAGGAAAGATGAAAATAATTCTGGAAATTAAAAAGTGCTTAAGGTTTCCTGTTTTCCTCTGTTCTAAAGAACTAGGGAGTGAATGATTATTTCCCAATTGTGTGTTTAGTTTCTTTGAAGAATGTTATGCTATGCCACAGCTTAGCTGTGTTCTTTTGAAGTATGTTTCCATTTCTGTTTTACCCTATTGCACTGCTCATCAGGATTTTACAGGCTTCAGCAGACTTATGGGCTGACTGCTAATCCACCTCATTCTGAACTTTTTCTTGATTGGTTCCTAAATTTGGTGTATCCCATGTTTCCAGGAACAAATCTGCAAATGGGGGATTGGGCATGAGGGAAGAGGATTGTCTCCCAAGCCTGCAATGTCAGTTAGTAAAGCTCTTTTCCCTGAAGAAAACACAGATACTGATTTATTTTTTTACAGAAACACAGCAATATTTACAAAACATTGTCAGCACAAGGTTAGGAACATCCCTCCATACCTATGAAACAGACATTACACCTATTTTCTGTTATTGTTCCCTGCTTTTCAATTTCAGTTGATCATAGGTACATTTTGCTGCTTTCAGTGTTAATTGTTCTGCATCTTGGCTTTTAAGACCACCTGGGCTATTATGGGCACAGCATGCAGCTGAAACGTATCTGCTGCCTATATGTTATGCCACTACAAAGGTAACTACGGAACCAAAACATTACTTTTAATTATGCTTTAGATTCTATGGGAAACAGAGGCCAAGTGACCAAAAAGCACGTAACCAGTCAGAAAGATGTAAGCAATGCAGTGCCACACAAAACAAATGCAAGTAATGAAAGCAAAATCCATCTGCAGTTTTTACCTCCCTTCACATTCTCTGTTGTTTCAATTATGCTCTTCCTAAACTTTTCTTCCTGAGCTTTCACATCTGGCACATAACAAGGAACTGAGGATCACTTGCTGTATCTCATGTAGTGTAAATGACTTGACTTTTTCAATTCTATACATTACCTTTGCAGTGATTTTCATCCCAGGGATACACACAGTTCTGGAGTCCATTGCAGACCAATGTATTATTTATACACATATTACTATGGCAAAAGAATGTGTTGGCTTCACAAGGGGCTAAAAACAAGAGAGAAAAAGTTGGTCTTAAGCAGCATATCATTCAGCTCTCTGTAACAAACACATCTAGGAGTGATCATGTAATTTGTAAGAAGAAAAAAACTATACAAAATGGGTTCCTTAAGCATATTAAATATTTGACATGCACCACTGACAGCCTTCAGAAGGAGTCTTACATGCTGCTAAACTGTGTTTTTACAGAAGTGTTGGGAGAACATTATGTGCTGGAGTTGTGAAGCTACTACTCCAAATGTATATGACAGAGTAAAGATAAATTACTCTTCATGGGTTTTTTTTATTAAAACCAATCCAGAAAACCTTCTTTCATTTAGAAGAAGAAATAGAAACTTTATCAGTGTTAAATCAGTAAAACATTCCTTACATACTTTTTTAGTTCAAAGAATACAAAAGAGCTATTATAATTATTTTAAGGGAAAGTTAAACATTAACTAAGACCCTTAACTAATCACCAATGAGTTACAATCCTCATCTTATTGATACTTCAAGTTTGATGCTTCATAACAATTACTGTCCTCTGAAATTTTAAAAGCAGTTCCTATGACAACATAAATGCAAAGCACAGAGACTGGCTCAGAGGAGACAATTGCTTTAGTGGTTTACAAACAGTACAAAAGATTTATATCGTAGAACTTAATGACTCCATATATCATGCCAAGAAATCCACTTTTCAATAAATATTTAAATTCAGGTAGTTCAGATATCCATAACTGACTATAATGGCTTATTCAGATCAGTTACAGTCTGTTAAACAAATAGAAAATGCCATCAAAGTTTATGCCCCCCAATATACAACCACACACTCAGCTCTAACAGTATGCATATACTGTATCTCAGACAATGCAGAAGACATCAATCAGCCTGTTTCTGTCCACTGGTCAATTTTTTTAAAACATCTGGTGTACCATTTCATAAGGTGCAGTGAGCCTGATCAAGTTTTAAGTTTGTTACAGAAAGGATCCTACTTTAAACTGGGCGAAAGTACAGACCAGCATGCTCGTATTAGAAAGGGAGGGTACTTTGGGACAGTCCTTATGTGTCTATTTCTGCCATTTGGGGACAGTAAGGGCTGAGCTTGGAGGATACT
This sequence comes from Pitta sordida, assembly GCA_013390025.1. Taxonomy (NCBI): domain Eukaryota; kingdom Metazoa; phylum Chordata; class Aves; order Passeriformes; family Pittidae; genus Pitta; species Pitta sordida. Next base: position 16,399 of record WEKX01025679.1, on the reverse strand, counting down.
ATGTCACATCATGATGTGACACATCATATAGGTAACACATCAGAGGCATAATCATCCTTTGCACTCTGTTTCCAGGCAAGGTGAGGATCTTTTGGGACCTATTCTTTCCAATATGTAGAAAAGACTTACTACCTACTCTAACCAAGAAAAGATGAAAAAGAGAAAGAGTTATGGAAAACAGACATTTAAGATCTAAAGAGCGACCCACTCAAAATACATGGTAATAAGTACAATGTGTACAAGAAAAATCTAATGACAAATGCAGAAAGTAAAAGGAGTGGCATGGGAACAGAGAGGGAAAAAAACCCAAAATAAAACAAACAATCAAATAAACAGAAGAACTCCTAAACCACAAAAGAACCAACCAAACAAAGAGAAAAGAAAAAAAAAATAACAGTTGCAGAATCAGGATAGTTTATTCTAGTAATGCCACACATAAGAGAAAAAAAAGACCAAAACATAAAGAAAGATTCAGAGTGGCATGAAGAGCCTTAGAAGGGAAGTGAGGAGGTCAGAGTGGTGTGTCTGAGCAGGCAGAATCTCCTAGATGTCTATGACTTGCTTTTGCCACTTTAAAATCAGTCTGATTTAATCCTAAAAGCAACTGCAAATTAAAGATTAATAGTGGGAAAACAAATCCCCAAAGAAAAGAGAGTAATTTAAGGGAAAGAGGGACAGTTGTGCAAGGCAGAAATAAAGGAATTCAGAAGTACAGTGGCAGTAAATAGAAAAGGAGAACTAAAAAAAACTAGTAAGGAAGTGCAAGAAAGAGGAAGAAAGAACTGTACAGGAAAAGCAGATGTCAATTAAGGCACTCTGAACTGAAAGGAATATCCAGAGATTTTCTATCAAATGAAAAATATTAGGAAATATTTCAGAATTGAGAGAAAACTAAGAGCAATAGAAAATATTTTTTCTTTTTTCAGATTTAAGAAAAAAGAATAATTATACAAAATGACAGCAGGAAGATCTGGAAATGAAAGGCAAGAGAAAGGAAGAAAAAAGAACGAAAATTTCAGTTTTTTCTAAATTGTGCTGTGAAGTGTGGAACTGAAGGAAAAATGGTATGTGAATAAATGTCAAAAGAAGACAAATAGTGAGGCAGAGCAATTTCAGACCAATTTCAGTGAACTTAGCATCAGAGAAATCAAAATGTAAGATTCAGAAAACTGATGACTAACAACCCACTCTTGCTTCTATTTATAAAATTAGTAGTGTCAGGTTCTCTCGGTGGTCCTGTGAACCTGGAGTGATTAAGCTGGACAAGAAGTCAATACATTTCCCCCACTCTAATTAAGGCTTTTTGCTGGAATGAGTGAAAGCATCAAGGGAAGTTGAAAACTTGTAATTCCCATTGTACACTGCAGGAATTAATTTTCTTGCCCGTTGAAAAGGCACAGCAAAGGGGTCTTGGGATGCTGCATCAAAGACATTCTAGTAACAACAAAGAGATAAATGAACTAGTAGTAAACAGCATTCTTTTACAGAAAGATAGATCTGCTCCTGAAACTCTCCTGAAGCTTTTACAGAACCCAGGATGGGAGTGGAATCAAGCAGTCCCGTTATTTGACAATAAACTTGTGGAATTTTTTTTCACAAAAGGAAAATACTGCTACCATTTACTTCAAGTAGATAAAGCAACAAAAACGCTCCCACACAACAGAAGCTCTACTCTATCACTCTACGGTTTTCCCCATGACGACATAAATGCCATTTATATGAGAGAGAAGCAGGACTGTAGCGAGCTCACTCAGGCGAGGAGCCAAGTGAGAGTTTTGGGGTCATGATTAGTGGAAAGCCCAGTGTCAGCCGACAGCTACTCATACTGTACTTTGTGTCTGAACTACTGGATCAGGAACAAGATGTCAGTTAAATCTTTAGGCAGCTGGAAGCAGCATCACATTCAGAGAGCATGGTCCTTATATGGATTTTAACCACCTGATATCTGTGGAGGGCAACAGAGCAATGCATAAGCAATCCAGGAACATTCCAGAGTGCACTGAAAACTTCCTGACACAGGTAATGAACGATCTGATGAGGCTCATACATTTATAAACAAGAACCAGTTGTGGATGTGAATGTCAGGAACTCCCTGAGAATCACACAATATCCCGAGTTGGAAGGGACCCACAAGACCATCCAGCCCAACACCCCCACAGCTAGACCATGTCACTAAGCTCCTCATCCAGTGAGTATGAGATGGGGAAGTTCAGGATGCTGCAAAGGGTGAATAAGGGAAAAAGGACGATCATAATTCTAGACCTCAGAAAAGCAAAATTTAACTACTCAGGGGTCTGTCTGGAAAGATGCCATGGAAAGTGGTCCTGAAAAGACAAGGGTTCAAGCAGACTGATTCTGTAAGACCACCTCCTCCAAGCTCCACAGCTGTTTATCTGGGCAAGCAAAAAATCAAGTGAAGGTAGCAGTTAGCCTCCATGGATGAATAATAAGCTCCTGACTAAACGCAAACATACAAAAGGACATATACAAAAGGTGGCAGGAGGGCAGGAGGGCAGCACTTTAGGGCCACTAAACGAACATGTACAGACACAGTTAGAAAAACTAAAGCCCACTTGGAATTGAATCCAGTGAGCTTTATAAGGAGAAACAGGAAGGTCTTTTACAGGTATGTCAACTGCAAAAGCAAGATGAGGGAACGTGTGTGATTATGAATGGCTCAGGAGAATTGGTGATAAACGACATGGAAAAGGTGAGGTACTGAAGGTCACCTTCTCCTCTGTAATTTTTGATACGATTTGCCTTTTGGACTTCCAAGTACTTGAGATGAGGGAGAATGCCTGAAGCAAGGAATACTAACTCCGAGCGTGAAAGAGGACCACGTTAGGGAATATTTAAACAAACCAGACAGACATGAATCCATGGGTCCTGATGTGATGCTCCTGTAGGTGGCTAATGCCACTGCGAAGCCACTCAATTATGTCTCACAAGTCATGCTGATCAAAGCCTCAACAGGCTGGACAAACAGGAATGTCAAGCAGATCAACAAATGGAAATGCAAAGTCCTTTGCCTAGGAAGGAATAATTTCATGAACTGGTACATGATGTGGATTGACTGTCTGGAAAGCAAGTTTGCAGAAAAGATTCTGGCGTATAATATAAGCCACATGAGCCAGCAATGTGCCCTTGTGGCAAAGAAGTTTCTATCAGCATCCTGGGCTGCATTAGAAACAACTGTCAGCAGGTCGAGAGATATGATCCTTCCTCTCTATTCAGAACTGGTGAGACCACATCTGCAGTGTCGTGTCCAGTTCTGGGCTCCTCGGCACTAGAGAGACACAGATGCACTGCAGTGAGTCCAGCAAAAGGCCATGAAGACCTTCAGAGGTTTGAGACACTGGATGTATAAGCAAAGGCTGACTGAGCTGGAACTGTTCAACCTGGAGAAGGTTCATTTAGGCTCTTGTCAATGCATACAAATACCCAATGGGAGGGAGTAAAGAAGACAGAGCCAGGCTCTTAGCAATGCCCAGTGATAAGAAGAAAGGAGCACTAAACAAAATATAGGGAATTTCTTTTAAAAGAAAGAATGGACTTTTCCTTTGAGGCTGCCCAAACACTATGCAGGAACTGGTTTACCAGAGAGATTGTCAAGTCTCCTTCACTGAGATATTCAAACCAGCACTGGACATTCAAACCAGAGCCTGGAGCAACCTGCTGCACCTAACACTGCTTTGAGCAGAACTGGACTAGACAATATCCTTAAAGACCCTTCCAACCCTTCTGTGAATCTCTAAAAACACTGACTCCATAATTAGATGAAAAGGAACAGCTAGAAACACACAATTATGTTATTTCCCTCGTGTCCCAAAGCTGCCTTCAGACAATCTCTGCCAAGGTACTAGAGTAGAAATAAATTAAATTCAGCACAATAAACAATTCATAATGATTGTAACACAAGTGAAGAAATTAGAACTACATATATGATTCAATGTGATGTGTTTTAATAAATTTAAATCTCTGCTAATCTGATAAATTCTGTTATTTTTACACCATAAAACCACTATGTATTAAATTAAATAAAATCACTAATTAAAGAAAAATATTATTAAAAGCTCTTTATTTATTTTGTATTTGAATCAGTAATTATTTTGATATACAATTACAGTTTTTATAAAAGATATATACAAAATTAAAAACTACAAGTATTTTCATTCTACATTAGTCCTAATATTCTTTTTTATGAAGGTTTATGCTATGTGTAAGAATACACTGGATCTCAACATACAAATTTTGTAGTTATTGAATTCATTATAATGCAATATCTTCTGCTTTGCAACAAGTATTTATGCTGAACACAAGATGGTGCCCTTATCCTAGATGATACATAAATGAGTTTTAACTTCAATAGGCATGGAGTTCCAATATTTTTCAGGTTTAGGAAACGTATACTTAAACCCTCCAAAACTATAATAACAAGAATCCTATTTTTGTTATTGAGCATGTAAATATATTTTGTTCCTCATACAAATTACATTTTTATATTATTCATATGTCCAAAAGGTTAAGATCACAGTACTCAGTAAGTCTGTGTTTGGTATTTGAAGATTACTGTTGTCCAGTTGTGAACCAATGTAGTTGTCTATATTTTCTTACTATAAGAAGCTTTTAGAAATGTACATGCGCCCATAATCTATACTTTTTCATTTATTAATGCAAAATTAACATTTTAATTCTGAATAACCCTTAGGCAGGGAAGCATGAAGTGTATTAATTGTTCTTGCAAGTGCCATTTCTACAAAGCAACATGGAAAAAAAAGCCATCATAATTTATATTTAAAAAATAATTATACTGCTTTCCGTCAGACAATAAATAATTAGATGTAATGCATTCCAATTTTTAATATAAAATCAAAATATTTAGAAATCTGTATAGAAATGAAATACTCTATGTTATTAGTAATGATTTTGCTGTAATTATTTTGCTATTATGATATTATGACATTAATAACAAAATACATTTATTCTGTGTGTTGGACATCATTTTGTTAGGCATTGTAGTATACTTTGGATATAAAATGCAAACCTGGCCAGACCTAAACCTTTTTACAAGACAGAATAAAAAGCAGACTTGTTATGGACTTGGTGTGAATCCTGGCAGTTCTACTTCAATGCAGTGCATCCCCCAGTGTATTTACACTATTTCTCAGTCCTGAGCAGAGGTAGTGCAACTCATTTGCTTTGAAAGTGTGAACTAGCTCTGAGCAAGCTAGCTTGGGTGTCTATGTCATACTTCACTGAACCATGTGGATTTACCCTTTGAGCCTGTTCCAAAGCAGAGTTTTCAGGCCATGACTTGATAATCTTAGACAAATGCCACCACTTTTTTTTTAAGTCTTGCCTCTCTTCCTCCCTCCACCTCCTTCCCTTCTTCTCATAACATTTTTGAGAGGTCTTGCTTCCTCCTAAGAGCAAATGGGAAAATTCTGAAATTTTAATAATGGTTAGGTAAATCCATTTACACTGTGTAAACACTTTACACTGAAGTCATTAGACATTTCACACCTACTCCTCATCTGCTCAAGACAGCTTATTGAATCATGCTCTGCACATGAATTCTTTAAGTAAAGATCATTTGGATTTTCCCATTGTTCCTTCCTGAAAAATAAAGCTTTCTTTCCTCCACAAGAGAAAGAAAAATTAAATTCTTCAGTTGTTCCTTGAATCATCCTTGAAACAGAAGAATAAGTTTTGTATCACCCTTTTCAAGGAAAAATTCATCAGTAATACTGGGAGACTGTTTCAGTGGCTTTATTAAAAATTATAAAATTATTATGATGGTTTTAGTGCTGCACATGACAAGAATGTTACCTAAAGTGAAATTAACAGTTAATTTACCACGAATGAAAAAAATAGAGTTATTGAAATACTGCTATTAGAAATTTGAAAGTGAAATGTGCTTAATACAGAACGTTCTTTCTCAGTCACCTTCAGACAGCTCTGTTCAAGACAAATGTAATTTTTATGAACAGTTAATAACAGATACACACCTGTAATCTAGTCTTCCAAAACCACCTGTAAATGGTTTCATGTTTTTGTTTGGGTTTGGTTTGGTTTGGTTTGGTTGGGTTGGGTTTGGTTTGGTTTGGTTTAGCTTGGTTTGGCTTGGTTTGTCTGGGTGGATTTTTTTCTGGGTTCTCTTTTCATTTTGGTTTGGGGTTTTTGGTTGTCTTTAATTAATTTTTTTTTACTATACGTATAAACTCACCAGAGAATGGCAGCTCAGGAGCATGTGCTCAGAGCTCCAATACGTAATCACTTTATGCACTCTAGGCACCACAAGCAATTGTTTTGTTCAGGGTCAGAGAGTCATTAGGATGTTTAACCAGTGAGAGGTTTTCACTGGGGATAGCTGCAAATAGTACAGAGGAAGAAAATCACAGATGAATTCTCACCAGTAAAGAGGAAAGCAGAGACCAAAACCAGCAAAGCTGCAATCTGTTTACATTCCTAAGTTCTTGCAAAGGGAAACCACCTCTTCACATGTGTTGCACTTACCAACTTGTTGTTCCCTTTTTCACAGAATCACAGAATATTCTGAGTTTGAAGGGACTCACAAGGATCATGGAGCCCAAATCCCAAGTGAATGCCTGTACAGGAATCGAACCCACCCTGGAGCCGCAGACACCATGTTCTGTCTATCTCAGCCAATCTCAGAGTCGTGCCATCATCTTTTTTGTTTTGTTACATAACCTAATTCCCTATCCCACTGTCCCATTA
>WEKX01025678.1:0-51438 GCA_013390025.1 Pitta sordida | reverse complement strand
GGGGGTGTTGGGCTGGGTGGTCCTGTGCGTCCCTTCTGGCTCGGCGTGGCCTGTGCACCTGTGAGGGAACTAGCTTTGTGTTTACCACTCTGGGGTGTGCGTTCGGTCTCTGTACGGGCATTAGGTGGTGAGTTGGACTAGATGATCCTTGTGGGTCCCTTCCAACTCGTAGTATTCTGTGATTCTGTGAGGCAGCTGAATGCCCCCCCACCTGTCACAGCCCTGCCACCCTCCCCTCTGCCTCTGGCCAGCATGATGGCCCTGGCACAGAGCTGTAGTGCACGAGACCAGCTGTCAGTGGCTGCCCAAGCTTGGTCCCAGCATTGCTGCGCGGCTTGATCAGTCCCTCATTGCCACGTGGTGGTTTCGGGGAGCCTGCAGGAGGGAGGGGGCAGCCTGCAGGAGGAAAGAAGCCCCCCCTGATTATAGGCGAAGTGGTGCCGCTTGCCCTGCACAGTAGTCGCTGCATGCAGTGCGCGTAAAGAGTGCTTCTCAGGGTCCCAGTGGAGCCTAGCGTAGCTCACACAGCCCCACTTCTCCCTGCCTTGCCCCTTTGCAGCTCTGCCTGCTGCCCCTGCCCACCCTGTTCATAACACCTTCTCCCCTTTCCTCTCCTCCCCTCTCCCCGCACCTCCGCACCTCCTCCACCTCCATATCCCAGAGGAGATTTTTACAAAAATATCTCCTGTATTGAAAACTATGTAGTGCTGCCTTGGGGGAGCTTTAATTTCGCTACTTTCTCGCTCTCTGTGCCGCCAAGGCAGCCCCGAAGGCTCCCACTTCCACTGCCATGCTACTGTGCCCAGAAGTGGCACTGCAACCCTGCTGCCTCTGCACCGCCCTCCTGGGAGTAGTGCCGGCTCCAGTGTGATGGCAGCAGTTCCCCTTCCCCTTAAGTGGTACAAATGGATGGTGCTCAGGGACTGGGGGTGGAAGGGAAATGAGTGGGGCCTATTTACATATTCATGAGCTCATTAGATATTCATGAGTTGTATCACCTAATAATCTTTCTGAGTTCTAATTATTAATAAGGTGAATTTCCACTTTGCAAAACCTTTGTGTTATTTCAATTTAATTTTTTTTGCCATTCACCAAAAATATCCCTATGAGGTACATTTGCTGTACTTCAGATTGATAGATACCTAATTGGGAAGAGCAGAATATACCAAAAGATCAGAAGGAAGAATGAAAAAGACAGGTTTATGATGTTCCCCTGCACACTTTCCCCTCTGGGAAAGTTCATTGTCTATAGCCTCCTGTATCCTATCAAGGGCTGAGGAAGCGTTACTGGGATTGGGCAGGAGCATCTGCACAACAGGACTTTAATTTATTGCTAGTTCCTTACTATCGGATTTGTCTGATAACCTGGCTGCATATTTTCTTTTGTAGCTGCATTGCCTTGTCAAGGACAGCCCTTAGTCCTATGTTGCCGTGCATGTGGGCTATGGAGATTATTAGCTGAGTGAGATTCCTAGTCTTCAGTTGCAAGGGATATAGAAAATGCAGTGTATCTATGTGTGTATGCATGCTTATGCACATATGCAGAATTAAGCTAAATAGCTGCAATTGTAGTTGCAGCTACAAAATCAAGATGATTATTTTCTAAATAAATTCTGAATTATTAGCTTGTCCTTTCTTTTTTCTTGGTGGTTGCTTACTGATGTCCTTTCAATCCATTACTGTTTATTCTATTATATGTTAAAATATCGGTATGTTATTAAGTTTGTAGAAACACTTCCATAATAAAAAGTTTCTGAATTAAGAACATTAAGTGTGACATATCCAAAGTATTATAAAAGTGTTAACTGAAGATTGCATCTTTGTTAAATACAGGTGTTACTATAGCATTAGCATATGCCAATATTTTTTAAAGGACTACCCTAAATATGCATGTTTGGATGGGGAAGTGGAGGTGCTGTTGATATTGCCTGGCCTTTTGCGAACATTTGTTAAAAGGTTTGCTAGAAGGGATACTGCTTTCAGAAGGTATTACTATGAAACACACCAGGATAATATATGTATCATGTTAAATATAAAATGCATTCTGTGAAAATAGATTCTTTTGTCTGCCAAAATGCTTTCTTGTTTACAATAGAGGTAAGTGGTAATTTTAGGCTTTTAAGTGTTTGCTTGTAAAACAGTGCCGAAACCTACATGGATATTGTGAACAATTTCTATACTTAAGGAAAACAGAGTTTATAGGGTTAAATTTACTAAAAATATCAAATTGCTATTTTGGACACGTTGACTCTTTGGAATCACAGGGCTTGCAATGTTTGAGCTATTTGAATTGCAGAGTCTGCATGGAATATATAGGAACAGTATTGACTACGTGTTAGGAGCATGGGCTGCATGAAGAGGAGTTGGACTAGGGTAGCGGACTTTAGGAGCTATGCACATTTGGACTTGTTGAAAATACAGAATTAAGTGCAACAGTTGCAAGGAATTTACGCTGAGACCAAGTTAATGGGAACCACTTGGTGTGCTGCTAGGATTGCACAGGGATGTCACCTGAACCAATCCCATGGATGGCCTAGAGCATTTGCTAATGCCTCATGTTTTCTCCTCCTGGCACATTAGGGCTCCCGTGGTTGTTGCAGGAAGTGGCAAAATACTCTGTGTTTGTTGACTGGGAGGATGGCCATACAGATTTGTCAGTGTTGCATTCCCCATGCTTGTGGAGGACATGGCTTTCCCAGTGTTCCTGTCCCACCTGGGTTCTGGTGGCTGGCAGCCACTCTATGGGAAGGCAGTGGTTAAGACTGGCAAGTTTTAAAGCCAACGTCATGAGGGCAGAAGGCCCTTGAGTGTGTAGTCTGTACACAAACCAGAATGAGCATCTTTATGCTGCTTTTTCTAACAACACACACCCAGTCCTCTGACACTGACTTGCCAGGCTGAGAGACCCACTTCCTTAGTGAGCTCTACTGTTTGCTCTGCTGCCTGCTCGTTTATTCTGCTGCCAGATCTGTGGCAAAGAGTCAAGTAGTAACACCAGTTCTAGAGCAAGTCTTTGTAGGTCTGTGTTGCTGCAAGTCCAGCCAGGAGGAGGGAAGAATGACTCATAGTGAGTACTTCAGAGATTTTCAGAGCTGATGTCTCAGTTACTCTCCTGCTGTACACTAGCCCACCTATGAATTGTGTTTTACAAGGTCAAGCCAGATGGCACTGTGAAAAGAGCACTGAGAGAACTGTTTAATATAGTAGGAGTGTTTCTGTTATTAAATGAAGTTTTTCAAGTTGATACGGGCATAAAATTGGATTCCAAAGAAAGATAGACTCACAGATGCCACCAGTGATGCAAAGAATGTATTGCATGTATGATGGAAGAGTATATACAATAGGGTCTCTCATATCACGGATCCATGGTCTTAATCGGGTTCTGCGAAGCCCTACTTCCGTGTTGAATGGCAACTCATTAATATGCAAATTTGCCCTGCACCCTCAAGTGGCCCCGGCACTGTTTCGGCACTGTGTTGCTCTGTATCAGTGTTTGTGTCGGCCCTACCTGGCGCCCACAGCCACCCCATGCTGGGACACAGTCTCATAACTGTACAGCAGCAACTCTGGGGGAGTGGCCCTGCTGCCGCAGGCGTGGGCACCGCTGCCGTGGCAGGTCACGCATGCGCAGTTGTGAAAAAGGTCCTCCTTCATTGCTAAAAAATCATGCTGCTAAAATCTGAAGCCACAATATGGGGGGGTGTGAAGTGCAAGAGGGCCGACTGTACATTTAAAAATATATGTTCAATAAATATTTTTGGTCTTCTTGAATTGAACAATACCTTATTCTAAAGAATGCTTGTCTATATTTATCATTCTCCAAGTATGACCCTGTACTAAGAGTCAGGACCTGATAGGAGAAAGATTAAATTCTGCAATCAAAGACACATGGGGATAGGAACAGAGTGTGACAAATGGGAGGGGGGGTGGAAAGTAAATTGCACAAGCATTTGACAAATATGTACTTTCCTCTACAATGACATAATCAGAGGAAGTTGGTAAATATATGGTCAGGAATCCAGTTTTTATACCTTTAAAATTAGATGCACCTGAGAATTAATTATGAAGTTTTTTCTACTTGGTACCGGGAGAAAAAAGGCAGGATTAAGTATTTGATGAAATACACCACTCTGAGCTTCAAAATGGTAAATAGAGAATGACTGATACAAAAATAATGAATTAGAGAGACCTTTAGAATGGCACGTTTTTTCTTAATATGTAGGATAATCCTTAGTAAATGTCAGGGAGTAGAAAGCTTTTAGGCTGTGGAGTTTATCAGTCAAATTGTTTCTGGTAAGTAGTTGTCAATGCTATTGATTTAGTGCAGTTTTATAAACTTCTTTCCAGAATGGAAATTACTTGGACATTAAAAGATAAAGTAAAATTCTACGATAATTAGCTAAAAGAGGCATTGATATACTAGTTCAAAAAAGATACCCAGCAGGCAGTGAGAAATACACTTCAGAAAGAGCAAAATTACATTTATTGACAGGAAATGAGATAGAAGGGAATGTAGCAAATGTTTAAGTAACTATGAATCACTATCAAATGTGGGAAGGGAAAAGCCAGAGAAGGTATATAAGAAAAGTGGCAAAATGAATAATGTATTGCTAAGTTGTTAGGAAGTATTTGGGAGTACTGGTTGACAGAAAACTTAATATGACCCAGCAGTGTGCCCAGGTGGCTAAGAGGGCCAATGGTATCCTGACCTGTATTAGGAACAGTGTGGTCAGTAGGACTAGGGAACTTATTCTTCTGTATGCCTGCCTGGTCAGACCACATCTTGGGTACTGTGCCCGGTTCTGGGCTCCCCAGTTTAGAAATAATGTTGAGCTGCTTGAGAAGTTCCAGAGAAGGACGACAAGGATGGTGAAGGGACTGGAGAACAAGCCGTATAGGAAGCGACTACGGGAGCTGAGGTTGTTCAGCCTGGAGAAGAGGAGGCTCAGAGGTGACCTCATTGCTGTTTACAGCTACCTGAAGGGAGGTTGCAACTGAGTGGGTGTAAATCTCTTCTGTCAGGCTACCAGCACCAGAACAAGAGAACGTGGTCTTAAGCTGTGGCAGGGGAGGTGTAGACTGGATGTTAGGAAGCGGTTCTTCACAGAGAGAATGATCTCTCATTGGAATGGTCTGCCCAAGGAAGTGGTGGAGTTGCCATCCCTGGAAGTGTTTAAGAAAAGACTGGATGAGGAACTCGTTGACATGGTCTAGATAATGGGGATAATGGGATGATGGGATGGAGAGTTGGTTTTAAAAAAAAAAAAAAAAAAAGGACATGACCCTGAGAGGGCTCAGATGGTTAAACATGGTGCTCATGGCCCCAGGATTGCGGGTTCAATCCCGGTATGGGCATCTGCTTGGGAGTTGGACTAGATGATTCTTGTGGGTCTCTTCCAATTCGGAATATTCTGTGATTCTGTGATAGGAGAGCAGACAAGAAGGAAGAGTGAGTGGGGAAAAAGTATGTTAAAACCTAGATTTATTTTCATGTGTCCCTTGTGGCAGTATTATAACAGGAAGGCGAAGGAGTCCATACTCACAGCACTGTGTCTTGGAAAAGATAATTTCAGTTTTCATGTAGAGATTTTTGATGTTCTTAGAGCTCCATATAATATCTTCTCTATAATTCAAAACCTTCTTCACCGTCACTGCTCCACTTGCCCACAGAAGATTTCAAAGCCTGTTAGTTAAAATTAGTTAAATGTGGTGCACAGTCTGGGCTCCTGTGGTATCCAACGTGACAAAGGAAAATGGATTAAATACAATATCTCTTGACAGTTTATGGGTTTACAAAATGAAAAAGAATTTAAAATAATACCAGTATATTATTTACTTCATTTAACTGCACTCTGAATTGTCAGTCAATTCCAGCTGACAGATCAGTGTCTGCTCCTACTTTTGAAAAGAGAAGGAAAGAAAACGAAAAAAAAGTGAGATTTTTATAGGAATACTTATTAATTTTATTGAAATTTAATATTATAGAAATGAAAAGCTGAAGAGAAAAACTCGAGATATTAGTAAGATCTTAGATAAAAATTGCAACTGCAGTTGGAGTAATTTGACTGTGAAATACTAATTTTCCTCATTTTTTGTAGAAGTTACTCATAACTATTTATGAGTTTCTAAGTGTTCAAATGCCCCTGTCTCCCCTTGAAGACTTTGGTTTGGTTTTTTTCCTTTGGGATCCTTTTGATATTACTTTCCCTCCTCCTCCTTCCCTCCCCGCCCCCATTTGTGATACACTCGCTGCTGTCTGATCCCGAAAGTCAGCTGCTGCTGCTGGACTGATATCTCTCTGAACAGATTGAAATGGTGTATGTTCCTCGAAGGCTCCCCAAATGCAATTGCTGTGTTTGCATGTGTGCTAGCATGGCTTTCTGGTAGTAAGAGCAATGTGTAGAATGCTGCTTCATGTGCTAAGTGTTAAATATAGCATGAGGCACAATTGTGGCAGTGGTGATAACAGCATAGCAGTAAGTGCTGAGGTCTCCTTGGCAATTTTGTCTAGTTCTCTCTGGTCCCTTCCCAGGAGTCTGGCTTGTAAACCTTTGAGTGTTTTCCCTAAATTTAGCATGATTTTGGTAACCTAGCTGGTCTCTTTCTGGTGTTCTAGGAGGTTGGAAGAAGAAGCAGCAAGTGCAGAGGTGGGAACCACTTCTAGGCAGGTCTAAGGAGAGCAGAGATGGGAATACTCTGTACATTTTAGCCTCTGAATGCAGAAAGCCCTTTGTCCTCTAGCATTGTAGCTTAGAGGGTATTGGTGGAACTTCTATTTTTAGCTGATCTCTGGTAACCCAAGGAAACTCCCAGCCCAACAGACCGAGATTAAAGTACTTGTGGGAGTGGAAAAACATGAAGTGCAGATGGTAAAAATGTTTTTTCTGGAAATCTGGAAATACACACAACAAAACTTTCACCTGCTCCTCAGAAATCCAGGTTTTTTGTGCTAAGCAAAATGCCACAATAGCTTGTTATTGTAGGTGAGTATAAATGATGCCTGGACAGAAGAGTGTCTGAAGGCATTCTCTTCTGTGGAGGGAAACAATTTTTTAAGGCTCTTAACAGTCATTTTAAAACCAGTTTTAAAATAAATTGGTGATCTTCATAGATTGTTCTGAATCTGGTATGGGAGGTGGATAGTGCAAACAAATGCAGAGAATAGAGACAACCAGATAGACAGCTGAGGAGAACAGTGCTCTGCTAAGAAAAGCACTTTGTGGTGTATACTGCCTGTTCATTAGTCTTTAAAGGAAAAAAGGCTCCAATACCAAATAGATAAAAAGTACCTTATTCTGTGAAACAGCTGTAATTTGAATAAGAGGACAGGAAACAAGAAGCCTTCATCTGTAGGACAGAAGGAAAAAATTTCTACCTGTCTTTGATAACCTGTGGTCCAAGTGGGGCTCCTCTGTTCAGCTGGAGAGAATGATGTGAGGGAAATGGGATTCTTTTGTAACTCCTAGAAATATTGTCCCTCCTTTTTTCTCTCTTCCTGTGCAGGCAGCTAGAATAGATTTAATCTCTGCTCTGTGAGGGAAGGTAAAAAGTGATTAAACAGTAGGAAAATTTGTATTTGTCCATCACCCAAGGCATTAACAGAGCAAATGGAAAGCAGTCCAGCTGAACTTTATCTTTAAACTGGCCGGTCTGAAATGGAGACTGATGTAAGATGAGTAAGCTGGCTACAGCCCTGTACTTCAGCTGAGGAGAAGAGCAGAGAACTGGGTTTCCAGGAGCCTGGCAGACAGAGATGTTTATACATCCTCTGCGTTGGAACTCCAGGCAACTATCAGGGTTTCACCAGGAGCTGTTCTCCTTGTTACATGAAAAACAAGTGCATTTTCTTAGCTTTATGTTGTGAAATAGCTGCCCATGGTCTGCTGTTTTATGTACTCCCTTCCATTGCTGCACCCAATGGAGAGACTTGAAGTTTGATCATCCTAGGCTTATGCATGTAGCAATGACTTTTTAAACCTGTTCTCAAACTCATAATGGGCTTTTTCCGGCTTTTTTTTTTTTTTAAACTTCACAGTATAGTCTTACTATGGCAAGTTGCCAACATGTGTATTACTACTGACTCTGCAGTTCGAGGTTATAGCTCCACCTGCCCCCCAGCCCTTGAGTATGTAATCACAATAATGCCCCTTGGTGGGAAGCATACAGGGTCATCTAGAATTTGTTCCACTTGTTAAAATATAGAATAATTACAGCCATAGAGCTTTGTGAATTTCAAATTGTTCCTCATGGAAACAACAATCCTTATCACACTGCTGGTTCAAAACAAAACAAAACAAACCCCCAAAGAACTCCCAAAACCAAACCAAAAAAAAAAAAACAAAACCAGTTTTTGAATTCAGGATATGCAATATACCAATTTTTTAAAAGAAATTTATTAGAGCAGAAAGCATTGTTCAGGCAAACGTTGAAGAATTACGTTTAAACCTGCCAACTTGATTTTGAAGCTACAGCCATTGCAATAGCACAGGAAGAATGCCTGTCTTGTTGAATCCCACCAGAATAGTAGTAAGTAGTATTAGTCCAAACTAAGAACAATCAGTATTACAGTGCTGCACCGAATATGTCTTATCCTACTTGCTGGTAAGTAAGTACTAAATTTGCTGTATACTGTTAAAGTGACTTGATACTGAATTTTGTCTAGATAATCAGGTCTTGCGGTAAGAAAAGCTTGAGGGTCACTTGCTGTGAATATTAGTTGTAAATATGTCACTTAATATGCTAGAGAAGTGGAGAGGACTGTATGACAGAATCACCGGATGAGTAAGGTTGGAAGGGACCACTGAAGGTTATCTAGTCCAACATCCCTACTCAAAACAGGGTCTCCTAGAACATGGTATACTCATGACTGTATCCAGAGATAAATTTTGTGTATCTCTAGGGAAAAGGGCTCCACTGGTAACTAAATGAAAGATGTAAAGATGTTCTACAACTACAAATAAGGTCATGGTGAGGTGGGGGGTTGGTCTCTTCTCCCAAGTAACATGGGAGTGGACAAGAGGAAATGGCATCAATTGTGCCAAGGAAGGTTTAGATGGATATTAGCAAAACATTCCTCACCTAAATGGTTGTTGAGTACGGAAAGAGGCTGCCCAGGGAAGCGGTTGGAGATATTTAAAAGACATATGGATGTGGCAGTTATGGACATGGTTTTGTGACTGATTTGACAGTGCTGGGTTAACATTTGGACTTGATTGTCTTAGAGGTCCTTACCAACATAAATGATTCTATGATATATTCATTTATATACAATCGGCCCTCTTCCACTTTATGCCTCCCATATTGCGGCTTCACATCTTAGTGGCATGATTTTTGAGTGATTAAGGAGGCGTCTTTTTGCAACAGCGCATGCACGACCTGGCAGGCATGAATATTCAATTAGGCAGTCACGAATATGCAAATCCACCTGCAGAGCCGCTGCGGCAGCCCCACCGCTTGCCCCATGCCAGGCGTGGTGGTGGGGGTAGCCCCTCCGTTTGCCCCGCCCCAGACTCCCAGGCACAGCTGCCGTGGTTCCACTGCTTCCCCACCCACCCGGGCACAGCTGCAGCGGGTTCCGCTGCTTGCCCCGTGCCGGGTGCAGCAGCAGGAATGGCTCCACCGCTTGCCCTGTCCCGGGCACAGCCACCGCTGCTCCACTGCTTCCCCACCCCCCCCAGCACAGTCACCACGGCAACCGATACACAGCAACATAGTACCGAAACAGCGCTGGGGAGCCGTCTGAGGGTGCGGGGCACATTTGCATATTAATGAGCTGCCAATCAACGTGGAAGGCGGCCTTCTCAGGACCCAAATAAGACCACAGTCCTATGGGATAGGAGACCCGACTGTATATAGACAAGAAAAGTTTATTATTTGACTTTTACTGTTATTGCTGTTGTACAGCAGATAAAGCATGTAAAAAGCTTGTGACTTTGGACAAGTCACTCTGTAAATAAGTGGCAGGGAAAAGAAGGATGGCAATCTTGTAGCAGTAGTGTTTTTTCTAGATACAAAAGTGGATGCCAGTTCACAGAGTCCAAAGATGACTTTTCAGACAAGATATTTGAGATAGGTTTTTGCCCAGCTGCTGAAGAGCAGACATCTGATGAGGCATGTTGCATGACTGCACAACTCACCAACCACATTTCAGAAGTGTCTTTCCTTGCAGTGTGCTGTGCCATACCCATCTTCAGTAGAACACAATACCTAACCTACTGCATTTTTTGCAAATTAGCAAAGGAGATTCTTATACATCTCACGAATGCTGTTAAAATCCTCAAAGTCACTGAAAAGGAATAAACCATGCCAGTGAAATCTATTTAATTTGAATTTTTAAAAGCCATGAAAACATAGTGGATGATGAGGCAAAGACAACTATTCACCCTCAGAATGTAGTAGCAAAACCTACATCCCAGACAGTATGATTGAAAGTATTCATAACCTAATTCTGTGCGTGTGAATTACATGTCAGGAGTCTGTCACCCAAAACATTGACTGAAATTAATTGTATTTTTTATGCAACTTTTGTAAATGAGTTGATAAAATCATTGGAAAAGTCTAAATATGCATCTGCATATTTTGGAACTTATAGTTCAATAAAACCTTCTATGACAGAATTAGATTTGATGACAGATGTTTTTGGTATCTATTGAGTATTTTTTGCTTCTTTTGTATTTGTGAGCAATCGGTGAAGTGCGACCACTCAAGGCTGAAAATGAAATCCAATCTGAGATTCATTCAAAGAGCAGTTCTCTTCTCCAGAGATGCTTATTACTATGTTAAACAACCATAATAGCTGAGCACTATCAGTTATGACTTGTGATGTGAATAAATTCTGTCATTCACGGCTCCCATTCTTCTGTGCTTTCCCCAAAAAGGACATTTTTTGTGCCGTCCTTTTTTGTTGCTTGTTTTATTTACACAGATATTATATATATACATCCATAAATACATTAAATTCCTTCCTTGGGAAAGTAAGTGCGCATGACTGCACACACTTTCTTCCTGCTTTCTCTGTCCCACCCCTCTCATCTCTGTTTTGTTGAGGGAAAAGATGTTGCATGAAGACGAAAGGGAAATGTTTGCAATGACTGGGTGATTCAACCTTCTTGTTAGGAATAGCTCCTACACAGGTGGCTATTATCTTTTTGGAAGTGAGTTTCACTGCATGAGAGAATAAGGTTTTTTGAGTGCTCTCCTTTCCTTAGACCATTCTTACAATCTTACTGCACCAGCCATTGTCCTGAACATAAAGTGTGGGACTTAGGATGTCTTGAGCTTCAACTGGTAACTCTTGAATTTCAGCGCAACTTTGTCAGTGTATTGGGACTCAAGCCTGTGTTAATCATCCTAATCACCGTAATCATCCAGCTGGAGTCATGTACAAGTAAGGTTTTCTCAGTATTGCTGAGCGTAAACCAGAACTTACTTTTCACTTTGACTAATTTTCCTCAAACTGGGCAGGTTGAGTTGCCTACATGATTTGTGCAGCACTTTGCTTTAATATGGAACCCATGTTTTACTTTCAAGGAAAGAGTGTGGAGAGTAGTAGCCATTTGGCTTCAAATGATAAGTCTGCTTAGCAATCCCTTTTGCCATTTGGCTCCTTATAGAAACTAAAATATGTAGCTTTTGGCAGGCAGTGTATGAGGGCCTTAATTTGTGACTGCTATCAGAGAGATGTACTTTACTTTCTTTTCTGTTCTGCTTGATTTCCTGTGGAAATGAGGCTTTTTCTGTCATGCTCTCTCTCTGCCAGCCTGTCCAAATGTATCCTATTTACTTTTTTAATCCATTGGCTAATTTTAGTCCTATTTAACATTGAGGCAGATGATACTGAGGTTCTACCACTGTAATGAATGTTGGCAGCCAGATAGAGGAGAGAGATGTAATTAATGCCTGTTCTGATGAAAAGATTTCAGTGTCTGCTAAGCTTTTTGTAGGTATCAGGCTTTATTAGCTCTGTCGTGAACTGCCTGTTTTTACATTGTGCGAATGTTATTGTAACACTTTAATTGGTGGCTTTGCTTCTGTGGTTTATCTTGCTATCATGCATTAGAGCCCTAACAAGGGATCAGAATGACACTGACCATGACAATGTTGAGTATACTCAACAGACTACCAAGTATCGATGTTACTAATTCTGGGAGATAATGGAACTCCATAAAGACAAAAATCTCTTCTTTCACCACTCCTGACCTTGACTTCTTAGGTGTTCTCATCTTACAGAGAGACCAGTGTCTGCTGCCTGGGGTCTTCATTCTGAAGGAAAGTTTGCAGTATCTTGGCCTGCTGTCACTTTTCCATTCTAGAACTCCTCTGTGAATCATATAGCCTATGGGGGTTCCTTTTCAGCCCCATATAGCCCTTACCTTCCCCTGCTTCTCTTCTGGGACTCAGGGTTCCCACTTGACCTTCTGTGCAGAAACATTGCTCTATCTCGCTCCATTGCTGCAGAGTAGCATGTGTGCGGTGGGTGGAGGAGTGACATGGGGAGCAGTTCACTTCCTCTCCTGTTCCCCTAGAAAGATTGTCCATGTAGTACCATGATAGGAGTGAGCAATGAAGATAAGACAAACTTGTCTAACCATCCCATTTAATCTCTGGGATAGTTCTGTCAGTTCACATGAGGAAGCCAGTTAGACTTGTATAATTAAATATTTCCTCTCTTACATGATAATTCCTTATTTTTTCATCTTTCATCTTTTTTTTTGCCATCTGGAAAAAAAGTTACAGTAAAAGATTATTTACTTGAAAGTCCAAAGATTATTTATTTGGATTTGAGCAGCTAGTGTGAGATAGTCAAACTCTTGTACAGAGGACAAGTAGTAGAAACATACCTTGTTTTCAGGTTTTAAATTTATAAAAGACATATATCAGAAATATGTTTGAATATGATGTGTGTGCAAGATCCAAACCTATATGCTTTCAAGCACTGCCTTAATTGGTTTCTTAGACTTGAAGTTTAGAATTTGCCTGGCAGACTTTTTATAGAATAGTTTTGATTTACAGTTATACCCCGTCCTTCGTGAGGAAAGGGCCAGCGCCGCCCCACAGGGAGCTCCGGCACCGCCCCTCGGTGGAGCAGAGGCACTGAGCATGTGTGAGCTGCAAAATTTCGCAAATGGTGGAATCAAAACTGCGATAAATTCACATCGCAAATGCGCGGGGTCGTAATGGAGAGGACGCGATGCAGCGGGGGTTCACTGTATTTTGAATTATGACTCTAAGGCAGAAGTAGCAAATAAGATGTATAACCCAGTAAAGCGACCCTTTTTATTATTCCAGTCTTGGCTCATAATGATGCTTATAGATTATCTTGGTTGAGCTCCTGAATAAGTATGCACTAAGTGTATCCTTTTGTTCGTGTATCAAGATATTTACTCAGTAATTTAAGTGTGAGTCAGCATGGCATGACTGTGTCTTTTTGCAACTTAGTCTGTGTTTTGTGGTACACTGATTTGTGTCTCAGAGAGTTTGAGTGGTTTGGCCATGGATGACTCCAGGGAACACTGGAGATTTTGCTTCCCAATTCTAAATTTAGAATATGCATTTCTGCTATTTATTTCACATTTGCAAATTTATTCAAAGAGCATAACATGCTGATGTGGAAAGAGAAGAAAGATTTGCCATTGAAATCTTGTTTAAATTTTTGTTCTTTTACTTTTCATTGCAGTGAAATGAAGCAGAAGTTGGATGAAGAGGGTAACAAGTGCAACATCCTTTCCAAGCAGCAGAAGTTCAATGAGCACTGCTGTATTCGCTGCTGTTCCCCTTTCACATTTCTTATTAATAGCAAGCGACAGTGCCAAGACTGCAAGTACAACATCTGCAAGAGCTGCAGTACTTATCAGAAGAAGGAGAAGGCTTGGATTTGCAGTGTCTGTCAGCAGGCAAGGTAAAGGCCTATTGTTCAGCAACACGTGCAAAGCAGCTGTGGCCTGACCTGAGCTTTTCCTTGTATTTGTCAGCAATTAATTCTGGTGGGATAGGACATGAAGAACCTGTTTATGTAGGAGTTGATTTGTTCCTGAGGTGTGAGGTGCCTGGGTTTTGTAGAGGTTAATTTGTTCTGAGGGTGTTTGGTTTCCTGCTGCATTTTCCAGGCTTGCTTAGGTGGACTGAAGTATTAGCAAGCGGTAGTTGGATATAACTTGTGCAGGACTGGGATCTCCTGAAACACCTGGGTTACTAATGGAACCTGAGCACAGGTGGTGGTAAGGCAGTTAATCATTTTGCAGCAAATCCCATTGATGGGTGTGGAGTGGAAGGAAGAATACTGGTAAATAGATCATCCAGTTGTGACTGTTTTGGAGTGTTTTTCTAAATGCCAGGTTATTGGTGGGGATGCTTTGAGCTTACTTTGGCAGGTACCCAGAGAAAATAGCAGTGTAACCTGTTATAACTTGTAACATCTGTTAAGAATATGCTGCCAAGCTTCTATTTGCAGAACGTAACAGTGCTTTACCATCTCACCCTTCTGAGGGCAACAGAGCCACAACATTTAAAGATAGCATCAGAAAAACAAAGCAAATTCGAGCAAACATTTAACATCAGCAAAGAGGCTGTTCTTTGGATGGTGAATATGATAGTCCTTGTCTGCATTGCAGGCCAGTTTCCAAAAGCAGCCCTAGCTGTAGTGATGTAGCACTGACCAACACTTTTTAACTCAGACAAGAAGGGTGAATGAAGTAACTTGATTCCTTATGTTTTAATTTTTAACATGGGTAGTTAAAGCTGCTGAGCAAATGTGACAGAGATGGCTGTTTATTTTTCATCTTTACCTTTAGTGGAGAACACAGGATGAAGACAAGAGCAAAGTCCCTTTACAGTGGTGTATGATATTCCTGTGCTCATGAAAGTCTCATTACTCCTTCTTGTTTCCCATAAACACCCACTTGAAATGTAAGCTTTTTTGTAGTATCTGTGAATGAAGTGTATGTCCTTTGACACAGGGCCTTAAAATCGTAGAGATCCCAGATAGATGATGCTGTGTTTCCAAATGTCAGCCTTTGAAGGCAAAAGAGGCTGTGTTCTCCAGGGCACCTGACGCTTCTCTGACTTTTACTTTGGAAAACCTACTGACATCCCTTCTCCTGCAGTGAGGAGGCAGATGAATTACAACAGTGTCTTTTTCAGCAACACAAGAGGGATGTGTAGCTCTTGCTTATTTCTGTTTTAGTCATTTGACCATTTCACATTACTCCTCTTTCTTTCATTTTTCCTGACTTTACCCATATGGCCAGCAGCACAAGAAGGCAGGTTTGTGGATGCTGATTAAATGTACTTAAAATAGTTTTTGCTGACTCCACAAAAAAAAAGTCTCAGCAGAATTTCATTTAGGAAGAAAAATCAGTAACTCTATGCTATTTTTGACCCTCAAAGTCAGTTACCCACCTGTAAATAAGCCATAAGTATTTTCTTTCTTTATGAGACCTGAGACAGCTTGAATTACAGTCAACCCTCTTCCACTTCACGCCCCCCATATTGCAGCTTCACATCTTAACGGCGTGATTTTTCAGCAATTAAGGAGGCCCCTTTTTGCAATTGCGCATGTGTGACCTGACATGCATGAATATTCAAATTAGGCAGTCATGAATATGCAAAACAACCTGCACAGCCACTGCGGCAGCTCTGCTCCCAGCACGGCGGGCGTGGTGGCAGCTCCGCTCCTGGCGCAGCCACGGCAGCGGCTCCGCTTCCGGTGGGGTGGGCGGGACGGTGGCTCTGCTCCCGGCACAGCTGGGTGCCTGCCCCACTCCAAGAGAGGGGGCTTCATGCAGTTATGAAAGATCTACACACTCTCAGGGTAGATCTGCTGTCTGAGGCTTTCTCGAGTGATTCTGAGACATAGTCGTCTGCCCCGAGTATGGAGAGACCACGTCTACCCACCTGGAGAGACACTGGGACAGCAGCGCAGGCAATTGCCCTGCATCAGTGTCCCCAGCTGAGCAGAAAAGGGGTTTTTTCCCAGCGTGGGGTGCCCGTGGGTGCTGGGAAACACCAACACAAACACCGATACACAGCAGGGCAGTGCCAAAACAGCAGCGGAGCACCGGGGGACTGTGTGAGGGTGTGGGGGAAGTTTGCATATTAATGAGCTACCAATCAACGCAGAAGGCGGGCTTTGCGGGAGATGAACAAGGCCGCGATACTGTCGTATAGGAGAACCGACTGTATTTTTCAGTGAATAAATTCACTAACACTGCTGATAATCGTTTTATGTTCTGGTTTATTGGACTATTCTACTTACTAATCCCTGTAGGGGAATCAGGGGCTGATATCCCTCACGGACTGCTGATGTATGTATTTTGATTTGGTGAGGGGTTTTTTGTTTGTTTTGGAGAGGAGTGGTATGATGTTTTTGCATTTTCACCATCACTATTTCTTCTAGAGAAAAGCACAGAGGGGAAACAAAACAGTCTGTTTTGAGGTCCTGTTGCCTTCTCAGTAACTTATGCCTCAGATGGAGCATGGACTACACTCTCCTGCTATTTGATAAAATAACTATTTGATAAAACAGCACAAGTGTACCATTTGAGAAAATAGCACAAGTAGCGGAGCTGGTTCTTGGTTTAACTGTTGCTTGTCTGCACATCTTACTGAACAATAGATACTGAGCTGGAAATGTCTGAGAACTGTGTTTTCAGATTGCTCTTTTTTTTTTTCCTTCCTGTCAACGCTGTGTTTTTGCTTAATTCTGTGAGTTAATGTTGTTATTCTCTCCTGTGCATAATGAGTTTAAATGAACTAGAAAAGTGCAAATACATCTAGTTCAGATATTCTGTAATGCTCTGTTCCTGGTCTTACACTTTGTGCTACAGCACGAATTTTATTTCTAGTACGTATTTAGAATGTCAATGACTTCTGATGTCAGAAGTTTTANTGATGTCAGAAGTTTTGTCCTGTATAAAATGTAAAGAAGGTTCTAATGAGGTGAATCACTTGTAAGATACATGATCTGCATATGTGAAAATTCTGAAAAATCCCTATATGATATGGGAATCAGAACCAATGACTTGTGAACACCTGGTGGTTTTGTTTGGTGAGGGGGGTTTTGTGGTTTTTTGGGTTTTTTTTTAAGCAATACCTTGTATAAACATCCTTTGGTCCTGAATTTAAAACCCTTCTGGGAGCTGCACATTTTTCTTTAGTCTATCTTATTTTCTATTACCTTCCTCTGAAATAGCAACACCAACTTTGGTAGATTGTAAATAGTCTCCTGGGAGATTCCTGCAACGAGGTGATGTTGATACTGAAGAAAATCTGACATGTTGAGTTAGTCTGTCAAGGCATGACCCTAGTGGAGATACTTTTTCTACTGAAGTTGATTTTCCTCTTCCAAGGCAGAGATTTAGCAGAGAGCAAGTATTCAGGTCAGCATTTGAAACATACAACATTTGTGTAAAATTGGGCCAAAAAGTTACTCTCTGCTTCTTCCAAAAGTGGAAAATTCACCAAAAAGCCAATGAAAATTTAAATGTTTGAACTCCTTTAAAGCACGTCTCCTGTTACAATGCATTTTTTAAAACTTAGACATTTGACTCAGTATAGAATTTCAGGCTAAAAAATGTCTTTACGGCAATGTCTTTATTGATCTTATGAGGAATTGGAGAACCTTCCTTCAATTTCTTTATTTTCCAGATTTAGCACACATTGCGCTAATGCGTTTCGATATAGATTTCTCTCTGGATTCAATTAACATCCTAGGGGTTTTTTCCCTCTTATGTGTATATTCTTAATCTTTACGTATGTTATGATAAAATTATATATTGCTGATTTCAAGTTTTTGATTTGTGTATAGTGCATTTCCAATTCTTCCAAAGCTTTGTATAATGTCTCTTTGGTAGACACCCTGGTAGACACCCGTCTGCCAATGTATTCAGGCAATTTACTGGGATCTTCTTAAGTCCTCTTGGCTAAGTAAATTCCAAGCAGTTTCTTTGCTGTCTGGGTTATTGCTTTTCTTGCAAGACAGAGAGATTCTTCGCTCATTTCCTAGAAATAAGGCATGCTTTCCATGTGTCCGAGGCCACTTTTCTTTTCCATTCTCCAAGGAGCTGTATCCCAGAACACCCTGCTTGGGATACTCTGCTTTTCGGTTTAACACCTGTACTAATAACAACAACAACAACAAAAAGGTGTAAGCCACTAAAATGCATATTTTTGCAGGTTTTCTTAAACAATCACGTTTACTTTGGAGCTGTAGGATGAGTATATGGAGTCCAATCCAAAATGAGGTACACAAGCATCTGGTTGTCCACCTCAGCTTTTCATTACTATCATTTGTGAATCCCTCTGCATTTTTGATTCCCTTCTTCTGGTCTCTCCATTGGCATATCAGAAGATTTCTGCCTTTGTTGTGAACGGGACTATGGACACTTACGCTTTCATACCTTCACATCCATCTGTTTACTGATTTTCTCACTTACTCTCAAAACTCTAGCTCAGGTGATGAGAGGTCATCACTTAGTTGCCTCTAGCTTAGCTTCCTTGAGCCGGGCTGTGGGAGAGAGGGCATCACCTGGTCTGCAGGAAGTCATTATTCTGCTTTGTAAGAGCTGCTGTGTCATTGATAGTCTTTTGTCAGTGAGCATTATTAAGAGACAGAGACCCAGTCACTGCTTCTTTTCTCTTTTATGTCATTAACTAATGAAAAAAGTCATGCTACTCACACTTGGACTTAATGTAGTCAAAGTAGTGTTCTGAGTGGCTCAAAATGAGTCCCAAAAATACTCACACTGGTTCTTAGCAGCACAGATTTATTTGAATGTTTTAGAGAACAGCTCTCTTTTTTTATTGGTTTGTTTTCATACTTGTATTTTCATTTGCTTTTGTTGAGTTGCCCAGTTGAAAGGTAGGATTCTAGCTAGACTAACAATTTGCATCAGTCGTAAAGGTAATTGGAACTTAAGAATTAATTAGACTCGGATTAGTTTGAAGTTCATTAGGGTGAGACTTGAGAAAATTTGTTAAGGTTAGTCTACCTGCAACGCTCAGTACACTTGGCTGTAACTAGCATGTGTTGGGATTAGTACTAATGTAAAAAGAGAGCAGTGCTTCTGATAAAATGGAAATTGCATCAGAAAATAAAAGTTTAGGCTCATTTAGCAGACAGAACATTTCAAATAGAAAAGAGCTTTCCCAGCCTCAGGAACAGTCCTAAATAAAAGTTTTGTACTTTACATGGTTTTATTTGGAGAGCTCTATAATACATTGTAATGTGCTTTAATGTCAGTAGAACAGAGTGTGAATTTGTGGAAACATGGTATAGTTCATGGTAGATGGGATTTTAGCCTGCCAAAGGATACATCTCTTCTGCTTAGCTGATGCAGATTTTAGTGTAAAACTTGTTACAGTCTCTAAAGAGGAAAATTAAAAAAAAAAAAATCAAAATTTGGCAAAACCTTGGGATCATACTTGAGAAAAAGTAGTATTCATATTTAATAACTAAACCTTGTATTTAATTGTTGATGAATTGGAGTGTAACAATACAGCCGGTTTCAGGATTTAGTTGTGGAAAGTTAATGAAGATATAATGCTGGTTAACAATCTTGTTTTGCTTTCAAGCAGGCTAAACCATCTGGTAAAAGGAAGCTGAAATATGTTTTAGGTAGTCTGCATCAGCCATAGCTTGGAGCTTCATAGTTTCGTGATGGTTGCTATTTCTGCTGTTTGAGGTCCCTGTTTGACATTAGAGAGAAGTTCTACAGAACTTGGAAGCTATGACTTCATCACGTAAGTGCCAGGAAATGTGTTTTTGCTTCCAAGATCGTGGACTTGTATAGGAATGTTCACACTTGCTGTGTGGCATAGCACAGAAGATAGTCTTAGTTCTGCCTTGTGCACATTTTCTTCATTGGCCACATATGGATATTGTTCTGCATTTTTAAAAGTCCTCTGAATGATCCTATTCATATTGTACTTAAGGGACTTACTAATTTTAAGTAAATTGCAGTGAAAATTATTTTTCTCGGCTGTATGTACTTGTAGAAATTAATACAATTCCTTCCCAAAATGCCTGCTGCTCTATTAGATTTTCTTCCTTCTCATTCTCCTGCTGCTGTCTCTGGTTTTTATTCTGTCTCTTGGTCTCCTTCTCCTCACCATGGTTTAGCATTGCAGTGGGTCCTAGGTACCACATCCTTTTGTTGACTGTACCCATGAAGAACAAGGGCAAGAGGTTGGCTTTTGCACAAGAGCCAAGAACAGCCTTTGGTTTATTCAATTTTTCCCTGTCTGGAGGAGGAGAGAGAAAAATGTGCAAACTGGTTGCTTTGACAGGTTGATATCTGCTGTAGTTTTTGCTATACCGATCTGTCTTAATTATTTTGAAATATTCACTGTGAAGAATTTAATTTCTGCTAGACAGAATAAAGCTGAACTTGCATAACACACAGCAGACTGCAATGCTGCACTCAGCTTTCAGAAAAGCATCTAAAAACGGAATTGAAGAGGAGAGTAGGAAAGAGAGGTCTGTTAAAACAGCTAAATAGGAGTGCTAATTAGGTGATCTTTTCTAGCCTTAAGTAGCCATGGAATTGAGCATGTGTCTGAGTGCCTGGAGGTCTAATCAGGGTTTTAGAAGGTCTGAATTACAAGTTTAGCTGTCAAGTGACCATGGGGAAGTTCTCGTGTATGAAATTTACCCAGGTGCAATATAGATTTGATAATGGTGAGCTCTTGGAAGTCAATGGTTGGAAAGCTAATGCTATGACTGTAAAGGGCTAAGTATTATTAATGTACTGTTACTATAGCTCTATGGTCACTGTACGGGTATTAGATGGTGAGTTGGACTAGATGATCCTTGTGGGTCCCTTCCAACTCATAATTTTCTGTGATTCTGTGATTCTGTGATTCTATAGGAGTTTTGCTGCAGTCAGCATGGTTAAAGCCTTTGTGTTTTTCAGTTGCACAGAAAAGTAAGTGCTTGGATTCTCACAGGAAATGAATGAGGGTAGGATATCACAGCTTTACATTCAACTTTAATATATAAATGCTTGCCTATGTTTGCCTCCACCTACCTTTGGCAAGTCATAGAAGGAATAAAGTAGGAATAAATATTATGTAAATAGTGTGCAAAAAATATTGGGACTGCTAAACTGGGAGGAGCAGAAGATTAAAGCATGTAAAATGTTTTTTCCACATAATAAGCAGCATACGAATTATAGATCAGACTTACTTAGTCTTTCAGTTTTTCAAAAGCTGAAGGATTTTCAGTCAAGGTGACAAATTCACAGAATCACGGGATATTCTGAGTTGGAAGGGACCCACAAGGATCATCTAGTCTAACTCCCAAGAGAACACCCACACAGGGAACAAACCCGCAGCCCCNGGGGTCGGGGTGGTCTCCTGCGTCAGCTGGGGCTCAGAAACCTGGCTACTGCCACCACGCATGCTCGCAATTCCTCCGCAGCGGGGAAGGGGTGTCTCCAGAGAGGATCAGAATCAGGAGTTTCCTTCCCTTTAACATCCACACTTCCCGGGAGAGGTAGCGCTGCCCGTACGGTCCCAGAGGGCAGAGACAGCTGCCCCCTCCCAGCACACAGCACTTGTCCCCCCTCGCTTGCCTCACTTTCGTGGGGCAGTTTCCCGGGTCAGGGATGGGGGCACGGTACCACCATTGTGAGCCCCCTCCCTGCAGGGCCAGAGGCACTGCACATGCGTCAGCCGGCTAAACTCACAAACGGTGGAAGCAAAACTGCGAGAAATTCCCCTCACAAATGGGTGGGGTCGTAATGGAGAGGTTGCGATGCAGCGGGGGTTCACTGTATTCAAAATTTGTATACAGAATTAAGTACAGTGAACCCCTGGGTTTCGCAGGTTGACGGGTCTGGATCGAATGTGCAAAACCCAGAATCTGTGAAGATAGCAAAGCCATGAATATGCAATTAGGCCCTGCCTATAGCCACACCCCCTTGCTGCTGAGCTCTAGAGGGCAGTCCCCGGAGTGCCACACGCCATGTTGTGTGTGCCTCAAGAAATCGATAGACATGCCTTTTGCCTGTTCCCAGCCACAGAATCCTTGCTTTTGCCCCAATGCTCTTTTCTAAGCATTGAAACCCAGCGAGAGCTGGGTCATGTGGGCTGGGATGCACCCTCGGTTCCTGCAAGCTGACAGAGTTGCCACAGTTTCATTTCTGGGGGAGTAATTTTGTTATGGGTTTTTTTTCCCAGGAATGCAACAAAACAGAGTGGGGTGGAGTTGGGTCGGGCACAGTGGCTGAGCCACTGCGGAGCAGGGGTGCGCCACATGGCTAGTGCTTTGGCTGATCTGCTTGCAGCTCCTGGCTCCTTCCCCTTGCCACTTCCAGTGGCTCCTGGTCCCAGCGGGCTGACAGATTTGCCCCAGTATGATTCCTCACCAGGACTTTCCTGGGGCTGTGCTCTGTCCCGACTGCGAGGGGAAAACATGCCGCCATTTTTAGTTTAAGCACCTGAGCAAGGATAAGCCCTGGGGCCAGAGCATGTCCCTGTGGGCAGTGGGCGGACAGGAGTGGGGGTGCAGTGCTCCCACTGCTGTCTTGGGCCGCCGCCGCAGGTGGGCGGATGCACTCCCAGGGAACTCGGGGGCTTTTGGCTCTCAGCTCCCATTGCCTCTGTGTCATCCACCTGTAATAGCTCCTAGCTTGCTGCCTTGTGCACCATCCACCTTGGAGGAGTCCCGGCTCCAGGGTGATGGCGGCAGTTGCCCTTACCCTTAAACAGTGAAAATGGATGATGCTTGAAGACTGCGGGGGGTGGGGGAACCAGGCTTATTTACATATTAATGGACCAATTTACCTATTCATGAGGTGTCTGAGTTGACAGTGTTTTCTGTGCATGCGCACAGCCCTGCTTGTTGCTGAAAAGTGAATCGTGAGTAATTGAAACCATAAAGATGCGAACTGCAAATGGCTGAGGGCTCACTGTATTTGAGTTTCTTCTATGGTTTTTATGGTAGCATATCTTTTCTGCTTGTAGGTTTTTGTGAAGTTTTGTTCCAGATAAGCACTGCATGAGTCTGGTTAGAGAGTTAGTTACTCGTTTTACATCTTCCACTCCCTTAGCTTTCAATATATGGCCCTACAGTTGCGGATCATGAAATAAGTGGTAATGTTTGCCAGTTACCTGTGCTGGAAGTATGTTTAATGTGCTTTCCTGTCTTACATCACAGCAACATCTTTTGCTATAGCTGTCCAGGCAAATGTCTTGTTCACTTTAGCTTGAGAGCTAACAGAGTGCTCTTTCATTTATTTTGTATTCACAAATATGATCATGTTAATATAGGGGGAAAGCAATCTGTGGGCTATAGATGTTTTTGAGTTTGCATCTCCATTCATTCCAGGTTGGTTTATCTTTTGTTTTTTGAGAAACAGCTTCGAAAAACGAAGATGCAGTTTTGACACAGTACCTAAATAAAAATTGCCTAAAACCGTAACACTTACGCGTGCAGAAGTTGTGAACTAGTTGAAAGTGCTGTTTGATTGTAGCAAAAATAAACTTGCTGTTTGCTTTCAGATTAGTATTGAGTTTATAGTATGCTTGGGAATTTCTTTGATAAATTTTTTCATCAGAAAGGTGCTGTAGTAAAAGTTGACATTCTTCACATTAGTTGGAAAACAATGAGGCTTAACATGAAAAATCTGAAAAGGAGTCCGTAAGTGACTGCAGTTCAGTTGCCTAAAATATGGATGCCGGAGTTGAAACTTCAAAATCATACCAAATCTGTCCCCTATTCTCATTGCTCTCCTTCCCCTCCACCCCCCAATACGCCCCCCCCTACTTCCCAAATAGTTAAAACTTCTGTACGTTTGTGAGAATGAACATGGAATGGTTTTACATTTCGACTTGTGTCTCTAGATTGTTGGATGCAACCAGGGAGTTGCTAGTACTTCCCTGAAGTGGTTTGTTCAAGGGCTGTTCTGTGGCCAAGGGGTCTTGCTTCCCTGGTTGAACACTTTTTAATGAGGTGGGTATGGCTGCTGGATCTGTAATACTGCTGGTCCTGAAATTTGAAATTTAATATGCTGTAAAACTTGTTGATATAATTCAGCAAGTGATGTCTCTTGGCAATATGTGGGAGTTAGATGTCCATACTGGTTAATTTATGTTTTATTTCTGTTTCTGTCCATAGATGCGAGGACTTGAGGGGTGCTTCTACAGGCCTCAGATAGAGAAAGCCATTCTCTTTTCATGAAACTCCCAAGAGAAGATTTGAGTTGAATGAGTTTATTAATCTAATTAGAAAATATTATTATCCATCATCTGTCATACTCTGAGATTGTATGTGAGGTTAATAGGGTAGTGGAGGTATCTTGGTTCACACTGTTTTCAGTTTGCTGATGACAGATTTGCTTTATGTTTATGGTTTTTCCTGGCTGTCAATGTAGTGGCTTGTAGAATAGTGCCTGGAGTATGGAAACCTGAATGAATACTTGTGAGATAGAGAAAATCGGTTTAAAGGTTGTTAGAAATTGCATCAGGAGTCATAGCTGTAATTTTGTGTCACTGATGTGTTTGCAGGACTTGTAACCTAGAGGTTTCTTGAGTTCTCTGTATGCCAGGTAGTTGCAATTGTCAAAAGCACTTTCAAACTCTGGCGAGATAAAAAGTGGATTAATATCTGTTAGCAGCAGGGAAAAAAATTTATGAGGATTTGTCCCAATCCTGCAAGGCCACTATCAGGGATGGTAGTGCATAGTTCTGATGATAAATGCTTTTGGA
Organism: Pitta sordida; assembly: GCA_013390025.1. NCBI lineage: Eukaryota > Metazoa > Chordata > Aves > Passeriformes > Pittidae > Pitta > Pitta sordida. Next base: position 26,733 of record WEKX01025678.1, on the reverse strand, counting down.
AATTGTTCCGAGAGAGGAAAAAAAAAGCTGTAGAGTGCTGTACTGAGAAGAAATGTCCACTATGAGCTACATTTTGAATGCCCTTACCTTCTTTGGAAATTCTGTGCTTTGGAAATTCTGAGCCATTCATTTTAGGGGGATGTAGTCCTGTTACATGTTTAAAAAAACCCCACCACATTACGTAGTGCCTTTTAGTCTTGGGCATCATAACCCGTGGCAAAATGTCCTTTTGTGTTTTTCTTCTAGGATCAAAAGGCTTTTGGAGGTAAGGGATTTTAAATTTAATATGTTGGAACATGTCATTATCAACATTGCTCCCTGAAACTCTATCCAAGTATGGAAATTAGACCACTCACAGAAAACATACTTAACTGGAGTCTGTGTTACCCCTAAGCATAATGTGGCAATAGTGGTTATTTTTCTTATCATAGAAATTGTAATTAGAGGTTGAGTATTCTTGAGAAACATCAGCTTTCAAAGTATCTTACATGGGGTTTAGGTAGACAGGATTGGTTTTGAGATCTGCAAAAGCGCATCTTTCTGAATCTGTTCTGTGCAGTACATTTAAATACTGTATTCAAAGTTTTGCAGTTGCTACCAGAGAAGATGGTTCTGGCAAGAGTAACAGCAACAGAGTAGAGTGAAAGGAGACTGACAAGAAAAGTATAAGGAGGAGGGTGGGGAAAATAGCACGATTGTAGTTTCAAAAATTAGTCATGTAACGTGTCATGGTAATTCCCAACTGGCAATTAAACAACACATATCTGCATAAAGGATTAGTAACACTAGAGGGAACTTGAACAGCACTTCCAGTATATAATTACCTACTTTTTTTCAACACATACCTGCCTCACACGCTCCATACACTACCGTACTCCAGTGCTTAATATAATTAGTCCTAGCAAACCCAGACCTCCAGCTACATAGGTGGCTGGCTATGACTTTACAATATGCCTGTTACAAGAATACACTTTAAAAAAAAAATTATAACCAGCCAGAAAAATTACACTGTTTATTCCTCCTCACGTGTCAGAGTGCTGTGCCAGCCACGTGCTCGCAGGGCTGTAGTGACTGTGGCTCCAGTAAGCACCTCCCTGTTGATAAGGGAGGTCCAAGGTGAAAAAGAGCAAGGGATTCACAGCAGGGTGTGCAGGCCTTACAGAGGCAGCACTGCTGGAAGCTGAACCAGCTTGAAGACTGCTACCAGGTGTGGGATGCAGCTACACTTGCGTGTACACCTGCCCCTTTGGAAGGTCTCTGGCAGCAAGGTTACAGAATAATTTATGTGACTGTAGATACCTAGAAGTTGAATCCTCAATTGTTTTTTCATAGTTTTTCTTTGCAAGTAGGAGTCCGAGAAAAATGCAGAGGTAAATTCAAAACCATGCACTTTGAGCTTGCTGTAGTGGTTCTGCTTTTGTGATACCTTTTTTCAGTAACAGCTCACTCTTGATAAAATTGATGGATGGCAAATAAACTTTTCATGTGATCAGCATGAGCTACGTAATAGCATCTAGAGTAATAGGTGAAAAATGTCGAGGAAGGAGTTTCAAGACAGAAACCCTCTTTGATGTCACACCACCAGGACTTCAGCCTAGCAGGCTTTATTTAAATCTCCTAACTTTCAAAGGGATATGGAGCAATGTGTTAAGTAAGCATATATGTCACCTCTTGAAGACTTGTGTTGAGTTTGGCAGTGTCCTTCCCACAGCTGCCATTGCTCGGGTGCACCAGTTAGAGAGTCATGTGAAGAAATTACTGCCTCAAAATTCTGAAAGTCAGAACTTAGCTCAGTTTCCTTCAGATGATCTCTGTCTAAAGGGAGCTGTGTTAAACTTTGCATGCCCCAGGTCCTTTTTGGTGACATATAATAAAAAATTATGGCAATTCCTTTAAGTGTAGAACTTCTCGGGAAAGGACCACTTCTAAATCCAGCTCACATCTCATATACACAGTACAGCTGATGAGTGCTACCAAAATGTACAGATCAGCACTCCATCTGAATTCTCTCATTTCATATAACTGTGTGCCTTTGAGTATGTGTTTTAGCCTTTTCATGAGCTTTGTTAGCTCCTGTCACACAAAGATTCTGCTTCTCTCAGTTCTAATGTACCACTCCAGTTATTAAAGGGTACATTGAAAAGTTGCCATTGCAGCATTGCATAAGCTGAAAAGTGTTGTCAGAATTACTTTGTAAAACAGAGAGTGAATGTACGCATTCTCATTGTTGAAGCCAGGCAATGACTTCAGAATTGTGTTGAATCTCATGAGCTGTCTGATATTTGCAGAGTTTTCATTTAGGTTATGTTGGCATCATTGTGGCTTACAAAATTATTTGGACACTTCTGTTTTCCTGTATGGTTGCTAATGCTGATTCTGTGCATTTCAAATGTCTTTGAATAGTTTATGAAGGGTAGAACTTCAAATCAAAACAGAGCTTTAATATTTAAAAGTAGAAAATTAATACATGGTTCCTGCTACAGAGGAAAAGAGTGCTTTCTCCATGTCTCTACATATCTTACATTACAGATATGTATGAGGGCTTGCAGATAGTTATTTTTAATAGTACATGAAGGGAGCAAATATTTTTATTACACTGTAGGTGACACAATTCATCAGGTGAGGAAGTAGAAGGTGAACATGGATTCTGCTTCCTACTGAGAACTTGCTCACCATGTGGTGTTGAGTAGGTCACTCTGGCTTTCCCATTTTCCTCCATTATGAGAGAAATATAATCCCTACCTTGGTAAAGTGTGCTCATGTATGGTAGGAATATTACGTAATAGCATCTAGAGTAATAGTGGAGAGTTTGAACAAAAAGCATGAATATGACAGGATCCATATGGGAAACCAGGGTTCTGGAAGGCTCCAGTCTCTCATAATCTCACTGTGTCTTGAGCAGGAAACAGCATATACACTGTCCAGGTGACTGGGTCAGACACTTTAAAGCTTTTCTCCTTCTTCATCCTGTGTAAGAATCAATCCAGAGTCTTGTCTCATCCAACAGAAATAGGTTATCTCCAGTCTATTTTTCTCTTATAGCCTTACTGTGTGTCCATGTGTGATCTGTGCCTGCTTTTGTTGAGAACATGAGTTTGAAGAAGGACTTTCCAAGACAGAAGGGCATGTTACTTTGTTTTAGCAACAGGTAGATTCCTGGTAAGAAAGGCATCATGATGGCTCAGAATTTGCTCCCTAGTGGGCATTGGAAAACAATGGGACGATGAGGACACAGAGCTGGGGTTTCTGCCTTTGGATCATAAAAACACCACAGACTTTTAAAAGTTGATCACTATTGCTGTTACTGCTGTGATGTTTTTCCAATGGTCAAGGCACTGCAGTTGAACTTGAGAGACACCTGTGGGGAAAGCAACCGTTCCTGTCCAAACGATTGTCAAATAAAGTCTGAAGAGAGCTCTCTGGAAAATTCTTAGTTGATAACATAGCAGATGGGAAATCTTGATCAGGAAAAAAATAAAACATAAAAATAAAGCCTTGCATTTAGCAAAGGGAAACACCTCCTCCGTAATAGCTGTCTTTAGCTGCTAGATTTCATGAGTTTAATAATTTTTTTTTAATGTGAAGCAAAAAGCTAAAAATGGTGCTTCTCCGTGTTATCACACAGATAGACAGTGTCATACATTCAGATTAACACACTGTTTATGATTTGTGTCCAAGGCTAGCTGATTTGGTTGAAATTGGACAACAGATATAAAAACCTCTAAACATTCTCTTCTAATGAGATTTTTCACAACTAGCCTGGTCCATTGTGGTGGGATGTCTTAAATCATAGTAAATCTTGTTAAATCAGGTACGGGTGCACTCATAGAAACAGCAGCTCCTCCTGTCCTTTCTGGGAGCACCAGCAGATGAAGTTTACGAAGACAATACATTTGACGACCCAGGCCAGGAATAAAGCTTAATATAAGTGAAAATTTGGATTCTGGTAGTAAGCCAACATAGTTGGTTAGAGCCTGGTCCTAATAACGTCAGGGTCACGGGCTTGATCCCTGTACTGGCCATTCACCTAAGAGGTGGATTTCATGACCCTTGTGAGTCCCTTCCAACTCAAAATATTCTGCAGTTCTCTGATATATATTCTACATGTTTCTCCCCACATGTTGCAACTAAATTCCATTGTTATAACCTATGTAAGAAAAATAAGCATATAACAAACTGGATGATGCTCTTCATTAGTAAGATCTGAATCGTCCTGAAGAGGTGTTTTTGCGTGTTGAGGAAACTGTTATTTAAGCGCTATTGATGGAACTGCCCAAATTCCGTTTTTTATACTATTCTGGAAAAAAGTAGCAAAACAATATGTAATGGGAAAGAACTAGGTTCATGAGAAAGTGCTTTTAACTGGGTCTCTGAACTAGTTTCTTCAGTAGTGGGAAATTTCTGGTAAGTCATAAAGCATAATTGCCCTACCATGCTTTTGTGATGGCTTCCTCTAGCTAAAAATGTCTTTTCCCTTTGGTAGCAAAGATTCTGGCAAATCTAAAGAGAGCTAAAGGTGCTAAATAGCTTTACTACTTCTTTGTGATGTGACTTTTCCTAATCCCATCAGAACAGCAATATATTGGTTGCTTGGCTTTTTTAGCTGTTTGACATACATATAAGATGAGCAGATGATTCCTCATTTAAAATGACTAGCTTTCACTAGTGCACCATTTTCCGAGATGAGTTAAAATGTTCCTTGGTACCAAAACCCTTATAACAAATCTTCAGAGCCTCTGCACTGGCAGAGTGATGTTTCCAGTGCAGAAAGGCTTCTTCTTTTCAGACGCAAACCTCGCGGGTTTATTCTGCTTTTAATTCTAGCTGAATAATTGTCTCCAGATGCTTCTACAGATTCATCTCGATCAGAACACTGCCCTCAGAATAAATGTAGCATTTACGGCCTCTGAGAGTCTGCAGGAAGTAACGTGCTTCTGCTGTTTTCATTACTGTTGGGATTTATTAAGAATGTTGCTTTTATGCGTAATCCGTAATTAAAAAACCTGCAGTGTCAGGGAATATTGCCATGGGTCTAAAATAAATTAATTCAAGCTGACATCAAGATTTAAATGAGCTTTGCATTTTTCTTTTGAGGGGAGCTGTGTCATCTGACTTTTTTTTATTTAACGAATTGCTAAGTTATTATGTGTGAGTTTGCAATAGAGAAGTATTTTTTTCCCAAAAGTAATAAGCTCATCCCATGAGATGAGTTGCCTAGCTTTCTACTGTTCCAAAATTATCTCATTTTTTGGTTATTTTCCTCCACTTCCTCCTGTTCTTATAAGTTTATAGTGAAAGATCACAAAATACTTACGACCTTTTAACTGGTTTAGACAAAGCTTCTGCAAGATGTCCTTCTAGGGTCTGTGTTTCAGTTGATGCCGAGGATTTAGCTGTATGTAAAAGTACCATGTCTAAGTGGCTTGTCTGTGTATTTACAACCTGTTTGGCCTCAGTGCAAGAAGGATATGAGAAATGCCAACTTGGGTATTTAAAAATCCACAGTGGTGCTGAAACCAAATTTTCCTTTCAGAGTCAGTGTGTATATGTCTAATGGGATCATATGGCCCTGGTTTAGTTTCTATAAATACATATTCACTATAAATAAAGGTTCACTAACATCATCTGTGAAATTTACTTGATGTTATTATGTCAGTACTGTTTGTGCTTCCGTAGTTGAGGTTGAAATGAATTTAATATTTGAAGCAGACTTCCACAAGAAGGATAATTCACAGAAGGTATGCTTCATATTACTGCTAAGATTGGCAAATACATTTAGGGGGTTGAAGTAAATATTCTGAAAAATTTTATAATGGTCTTGATTAATTTGAACTTAATCTAATTTCAGAATAACTTCTGTCCATAATACAGCATAATGACAGAACAGATCAAGCTGTTCAGACTTCCCATTTCACTTAATCACTGAAAACTTTTAGTATGTTTGGAAAATTTGCTCTTGATTTGTCATGATTTTTCTGCCATAATGGAAGTTTCTTTCATAGCAAGGAATTAAAACATAGTATTTCACTGACAAAACTCTTAAAATCCCTTTGCTCAAAGTCTTAAAATGACTTGCCCATATGCTTATATTGAGCAAGACTGTCTTTTAAAATAGACATTACACACAAATTTCTTAAAGGAACTAGAATTATGTGCTTTCTGGAGAAGTTCGTGACCTTAAGCTATGCCTGCTGTGTTCAGTATCAGCATATTCGTGTTGCATTCCCAAATGAACCACAAGTTTTGTTTCACACCAGTACAGTATGAGTGAACATGAAAAGTATTCTTAAAAAATCTAACCTAGCGTTGTGAACCTTACAGAATTTCAGGCTGTGATCAGTACTGCTTTTAGTTGTTTGAGTAATTCTGCCTTACAGCTACCTACGTTAATGTAGCTGGATCTACTTCAGATGTAAGTTGACGTTTTAGTTTGCTGGGTTTGGCATAGCAGGCACAAAGACCCAGATTTTTAATTTATTGTTTTAACAGACTACAGACTCCTGACTGCAGTACTAAATTGAAATAGGCTTAAAATTAAAATCAATTGTGTTGAAGTTATAAAAGGTATAAAAAAATTCCTGGATTTTTGGAAACACTTTTGGCAGTTCATTTCCCAGTAAAAATACTAGGAATTTCAGCTTGTAAACAATACTTGAGGTACTGGGAAAACTCAGAGAGAATGAACAGGCAAGTAACTGGATACAAAGAGAAATGTAACATACTCTGCTGAGAGATTCCTTTCTTTATGATTTTGTTCTTGCTCTGGATACTTGCCATTTAAAACTTGATCCATTTTCCTACAGACATTCCATTCATCTTTGGTGTCAAAGATTTCCATGGTAACATTTCACTTTTCTGTTTTCCCTTTCACTGGCTTTACCTTGAAATATAAGAGTTGCTTATTGTTGAGAAAAGATACGTTTCAGGTCAATCTTATGGGTTATTTTTACCCACATCATGTTTTATCAGCTAATACAGTAGATTTACTCTTTGCATGGTAATGATCTAGTTATCTTTTTCTGCTTTTCACTTTGAAAAAAACATTTTTAGTGTTCTGTAGAAGCTTGAGGGCTACAAAAAGAAAATCGGTTAAAAACGATCTAATGCTCTAAGTATCTCAGTGACACACAGATGTTTGAAGAGCAGATTAAATTGCAATGGTGAACACATGAAAGATATATTTTGCAATGATGAAGAATACTGTGAAGGGATAACTCAGACATGTACATTATAAATTTTTTTCAGACTGTGATTTCATACTGGTTTGCCCAAAGGACATCTGCTTTACTGTGCTCCCACTGTAGAAGAGAAAAAAGGACTATCTAGAGGATAAAGCAATTGTTTGTTTCATTTGTTCCAGAAGCTGAGAGTAATGTGGTAAATAAGTCAAAACTTGCCCTGGAGGCACAGCTTACATTTCTGTACAGGAGTCACAGCTTCTGTTGTCCGTTTGCAAAGAAAGGAACAAACCAAAAGCACTCTTCCTTATGTTCTGCTAGACTGAGACCTATGTACATCTTTAACAATGTCTGCATGTTTCTGCAAACCTTGCAGGTCTTTGGCACTGGAGGCAAGAGGAGTAGCAGGTGGTTATTACCCTTTGAGAGGCAGCCCGGCAGTAAAATGGGTTTCTTTGTGAATTTGTTTCTTAGAGATCTGTCAACAGCAGATGACTCAATCTCTGCTCCTGCCTTTGCAAGGATGTGTACTTTGGTGAGCATTTATTTTTATATAGAGCATGTTGGCAAAGTCACACCACTCTGCAAAATCTCTGTAAATTCCACTGTGGTTTTGCAAAAAAATCACGTAATTTTGCCAAGTTTGGGGGTTTTTTTTTTTTTTTTTTTTTTCATGGAAATGCACAAACTTTCTGGTGTCATTCAGAAGTTGTCCTCCAACACAAAGCAAAGCATCTCAAATTAAAAATCAGGAGATTAATGTCTCCATAAATTTGAAAAATATGTTGTTCTTTAGCCTCATCCTTAAAAATAGAAGAACTTCGATAATTTTTTCCAAATATCTCATGTAAGGCAAATTCCCAGCACAACATAAAAGGAGTTGAAGTTTATCAAAGCAATGAACAACAGATGGAGATGTCAGGTAATCTTAAGAGTAACAGTAAATTATAACCCAGTTTACAGTATTCTTCAGACTTTACCTGCCCACCTCCTGACAACCATGTAATTAGCTAACTTAATAGGAACACACTTCCTGCCACTGATTAGTGTTTTCATTTCTTACTATGTGTTTTCATTGGTGATGCTAAAAAATCTTGTTCTGATCATTGTACCCCTTTTGTGCTTAGACACTAATTGGATTAGAGTATATTTTTCTTTCTCTACACTTAAGTAGAGGTTTCGGCAACAGAGCCACCATGTAGGAGTGTCACGCTGCCTTGAAGCCATGTTGCTTTTCATTCTAACTCTTGCAGTGCACTTTTATTTGCTGGAAAAGCATTAAGACACCAGCAGCTGCTGGAAAACAGCAGAAAGCAAGAGTCTTGTTTCAGTTACAAGCACTTGTTTTCCTCATTTCTGTTCTTACAGGGAGGATCAGGAATTTATTCAAGGTTGTAAGATGTGCTCTATGAAAATACCCGTATTTCTCATCTGTAAAGCAATGCATCCAAGTACTTTTTTTTTTTTGTAATGCTGGTATGAAGGTTTTCTTTGCTACTGGAGGGTGTTTATATATGGGTATAAAACAAAACTTCCTCTCTAAAGCACTAGTCTTTGAGTCCTTTGGCTGCAAACTAGTCAAAATCTGGGAGTGCATTGCTGTAGCAGAGCCATCCACGTGCTCTGGTTAGGAACATCCATCAGGGTTTTGGTAGATCAGTAAGCCTTGTATTTTTTTCTCATAGATTGTTCTGCATGTTGCCAGACTGCAGGATTTTTTGTGTGGAAGGTATCTCCTCATACTTGTTTTCTTTGTTGTCAGGTGGGGTAGGGCTTTAGCATTGATGGACTTGCTGCAGAAATCTGTGTGATGTGCAATAGCACATTCTGGTGCTGGTTTCCTTCAGGTCTGGAGGGTGACTTGCTTTTGTCTTCTCATCTTTCTGTGGAAATCTCCTTCAAAGCCTAAAAATCAAGTTATAACCTTAATTAATATAGAGCTGGGAGTAGTTTCAGCATGGATTATTTGATCATGTGAGTGTGGCTCATCTTGTCATTGCAATCCAGGCTGAACTCAAGATTCTTTTATTGCTCCTGATGATCAATTAAGTGTTAACCATGAAAGACAATATTTAATATTGGCAGAGATTGCCTTCTCTGAATTCAAAGGTGACATTGCAAACAGTGGATTATATTGAAGTTTTTATTAAAAAGTAGTACGTATTGCAAATTTCTCTTAAAATTTTTCTCTCTGGATTATCAGTTGTAATCATCTTTCTCTAAGGAAGTTTAGTCAAAGATCACAAGATCAGTATCACTCTAATGTGAAAATACATTAACAGGATTTTTTATGTAATAATTTAATAAATGTTTATGTCTATATATTTATATATATGAAGTGTAGTTTAAAAAAAATTGCTGCATGCGCATTGCAAAACTCTTCTCATAAACCATATGAGCTAACATGGAAGCTTCATGTCAGCGTTACTTAATCAAACATACCCTGCATAAATACATACTCTATTTCCAGGCCCAAGGGAGCAATTTTGATGCAATATATGTACAATATATAAGCATTTTAAATCACAATTGGACATGGTGTCTGAACTGTACTTCTTAAATTTGCAGACATATTTCAGAGCCATTGGATTTTAAATTTAATTACGAAAGAGGGTTGCAGTTTTAGAAATGTATGAGGATTAACCCTTAATTTTGTTTTTCAGTGGCCTTTTTAAATATTACTGTCGTCAATGTTGGACTTAATGTTATAAGAAGCATATAACAGAGTGGCTGTGGGTTATTTTTACACGGGACTTTGTATAGAGAAAAGTAGGAAAAATTTACAATTTCATGCATGTACTCTCTTCTTGTAGAGGAATATTCAGTTGTGATCATCTTGTTTGATTATTTTCTATGATACTGGGCAAAACAGTTCACCCGCAGGTAGAGCAGTGTATGCACAGCTATTTTAAAAACCTGTTTGAACTAGTACTGTGAAATCTTAGTCTATATTTCTCCTAATTTACTGGCACTTTGGAATTCATGCCTAGAGTAATTGTGGTTTTCTTTTTCTGGAATCTGCTGTTTCAACAGAGTTCTGCATAGCCAGAGGTCCTGAGGAAGTATGTTTTCTTGTAGGCATGTATGCCCATTGCTGTACTAACTCAAATAAACTAGTCTCAGTAGTCTGCTTTGTATCGCACAGGAACCAAAGTTTCATTTGTTTTGAAAAGTGGCAAGTTTTCAGGATTTGAACTTCACTGAAGGAAAATCCATGTGCAACTTAAATATATAGTGGACTTTAGAGCAGACAGAAGGGAAACCACAGCTTCAGTTCTCTTTCTTTACTATTGATTTGTGTTATTATATTCAGCTCTTTTGGAAAACTTCATGTTAACTTTGCCACCTTAGTAGGGTTTTCAGTGTTATTTCTCCAAGAAGTTACACTGCCTAGATTTCATGAGCTTGTTTTTTGGTATTTTTTAACTCTGCTTTGACAGTGTTGTGTTTTGAAGTGTTGGTGTGTTGTGCAGCTTACAACAGGAAGCCAGAGTTGCCATAGCCACAGATTTTAGTGTCTGACTGTTGAATCTGGAGACCAGTTCTTGCATCAACACTGTCATCATAATACAGAAGTCAGTATTTTAGCTTTTAAGGTAGAATATTTTTAAATATAGTCAGATTCGTTGAAGCGGGGATAAAACCTTCAAAAACCCCAACAAGCCCTTTGGGTGAGGGGATCTTCTTTCTGCTATTGTCAAAAATGTTCAGGTGTGAATCTTGGGGATTTGATGCTAAATGATAACGTCCAAACAAGAAATGGGAGCTCTGAACTTTGAGTTGCTGTGGTAGTAGAAAGTCCTATATGAAACTGTTAAGAAAAGTTAAGAAACTGTTTCTGCCATTTGCCTTCAAATATGTTTTGTATATGGATATTCTAGAACTGATTAAAAAGAATCTTTATTATATTATTTAAATCTTTGTTATAGACATCTAGAATTACTAATTTCTCAATCAAGTTGGTCTAGGAAAAGCGGAACTTTTACTCTTCAGAAAAATAGCTTTCTTATCCTTTTTTTGCCAAGAGAGGAGCAAATACTATATATATTTATTCAATAATGTGATGAAATCAGTCAGATTATTGCTTTAAAAAGTTAGAATGCTCTAATATTGGTAACAGATTCGTTGAAGCGGGGATCCTTCTTTTACTTAAAGTATGGTATTCTGACACATTTCAGTGTCTGAATGTGTCTGTACCTTTCCTGTATTAATAGTAAATTGCAGTATCTTCATAAAATGGATTTTTTTCACTCTCCTTTAACAAAGTTCTCTGACTTTTATGCCAGACATTATTACTTCTGTTAAAATAGTATCCACTACTGCCTATACTGAAGTCACAGTTAATTTCAGTTTAATTTCTGCATTTTCGCTCTCAGTGGGAATGAGATAAATGAGTTCAGTTCACATGCCAAAAGGTGAGAGGTATTGGAACATGCACAGCAGCAGTCACAAGGACACAAAATACAGTGGTGAATTAGCCCAGTTTACTAAGGAATTAATGACTTGTTACATTTAAGTTGTCGAACTAGAATTAAATTTCTCAATTTGATGCAATCTATTCTTGGCAGAAGGAGAGAGAGCACACCTAGAAATCACGGTGAGATGTTTGCATACACATGCACCAGTTGTAGTTTGGTCTTTGCAAGCAAACTGTGCTGTTTATGTATTGAGCACCAAGAAATCACAGAATCATTGAGATTGGAAGGAGCCCCTTGGGATCACCTTGTCCAGCCTCATTGTTTAAGCAGAGCTGGCTAGAACAGGTTTTCCAGGAACATATCCAGTCAAGTTTCTTAATATCTTCATGGAGAATATATTGTCTGTCTGGGAAATCTGTTCTATGGTTTCACCACTCTCAAAATGAAGTGTTTTCTTATGCTCAGATGGATATTTTTTCTGTTTTCATTTGCCTTCTTTGTCTCTTGTCATGTCACTGTGCATTACTGAAGAGAGCCTAGTTCCCTCTGTTTCATTCTCTCCTGTCAATTGTTTGCACACATTGGTAAGATCCCCCCAGTAGTCTTCTTTTCTCTGTTATTAAGTCCCAGCTCTCCTAGCCTCTCCTCATGTCTCATAGATGGTCCACTCCCCATATCATCTTTTTTTATTTGCCCTAGACTTTCTCTAGTAAGTCCTTATCTTTCTTGTACTAGGGAGCCCAGAACTGGTCACAGCAACCCAGATGCATCCACATGAGTGTGGGGTAGAGAGGAAGGATCACTTGCCTCAATCTGCTGATGATACTTATCCTGATGCAGCCTTGTTTGACCTCTTTTTGCTGCAAGAGTATGTTGCAGGCTCATGATTGGCTTCTTTTCCACCAGAATCCCCAAGGTCCTTTTCTCCAAAGCTGCTTTCCAACCAGTCAACTGTCAGACTGTGCTAGTGATTGGGGTGATTTCTCCTCTGGTGCAGGACTTTACCTTTCACCTTTCTCCCTGCACAGTTTCCCAGTCTATTGAAGACCCTCTGAATGGCAGCACATCACTGTGGTGTATCGGCCACTCCTAGTTTTGCATCACCTGCAAATTTACTCAGGGTGCCCTCCATCCCATTACTCAGCTCATCAGTGAGTTGTTGAACAGTAATAGACCCATTTTTCCCCCTAGGATACAGCACTAGTGGCTTGCCTCCAGCTGGACTTTGTGCACCTTCAGGCCTAGCCATTCAGATAGTTTTTAATGTGCCTCAGTATCTGCTTAACTAACTCATGCTTTGTCAGTTTGACTATGATGAATTTACAGGAGACAGTATCAAAATTTTAAGGTAAGTAACATCTACTGGTTTCTTTGTGTCTGCCAAGCGAGTAATTGCATTGCTGAAGGCAATGAGGTTGGTGAAGCATGATTTCCCCTTTGTAAATCCATGGCGACTACTCCCAATTGCTTTTTTGTCTTTCATGTGTTTGTGAATGCTTTGCAGGAGTATTTGCTCCATCACCTTTCCAAGGACTGAGGTGAGGTAGACCAGCCTTCGGTTCTCTGACTTGTTGCCCTTCTTTAAGATCTGAGAGACATTTGCTGTATTCCAGTTTGGGGGATGAAGGCTGTGTATGTAGTACCAAGGAGGTATGTTTAAAAACATAACTGAAATACTTCTGTGTGATTTTGTTCTGAAATGAATGGAATGAAATATTGATGTACTTGGGAAAAGTTGTCCTTGTGTCGGAAGGCAGGTAATTGAATGCCTGTTCCATGAGGACAGCATGTGTGGCTGTTCCTCCTGCTGAGGCCTCCAAGAACTATGTCATTTGCAGTGCCTGAAGTAACACTCATGCAGCCCTTTAAAAATGTAGATATGGGTCTTTTGGAAAACTTAACCGCATTTTAAAGTGGCATTTAAGATGTATGAAAACCTGTGCTTTGAAAGAATAAGTGCTCTGCAGCTTGAAGTGGTGTTCAGAGCTGCCAGGATCGTGATCACTCGTCAGCAATAAATGGTTCATGTGCAGTGCCAAGTTTTGCATAGAATTTACCCTGCCAGTTTGAGAGTTACTACATTGCCCTTACCGTCTTCTGCAGGGCCAGATCCTTTTTTAATTCCTAATGGTGTCTGCCCTTAGTTACATTCTTCAAATGCACTTCTTGTCCAGGGTTTGGTCTGGTAAAGGCACTGCTGCTTAGAACCTTCAAAACTGCAGTAACCTTTGTCTTTAATGGCAGAAGCGTAGCTGATAATCAGAATATGCTCTCCAGTTCCTGTGTCCAGAGGCCTTGCTTTCTTTTCTTAGCAAAAGTTCTCCCTGGGATTGTTTCTAAAAGTGCTTGTGTGCCCTCAATTACAGCAGCTCTGTACAGATGTTGTCGTCATGCTTTATTTTTAAAAATGACAGCATCAAACCAGAAATACCCATTTAATGTCACATTCACCATGGGAGATTCAGTCTAGTGGAGAAAACAATGGCCTGACAATCAAGGGGGTTAGCCTCTATTTTTGGTTTGCTCAATGACTGGCTGCATGGCCTTGGGCAAATTGCTTTCACCTCTCTGTGCTTCTGCTTTTCCTCCAACTCCCTGGCTGTCTTTTTCATTTAGATGATTAGCTCCCCCAGGCAAGGAATGCCTCTTGTTTGTAGAGTTGTGTGTGTTTTGTTGGAGGCCTTGACATCTCCAACCCTGTAACAAGAGGGATTCACATCATTTTTACCACTTATCTCTCATATACAGATTTGAGGAGCCTAATCTTCACAAGAGTTCCTGGCCCTTGTGTTAATATTGTACAACAGGGAGCTATAATTACAAGATTCCTCACTTTTTGGAGTGTCAGACCCATCACATCTCCAGAGCTTTGACTAGGGCTCATTCAAATGTTGTTTCTGCTCTGTGACATGGACACCACGCACACAGGAGTGTGGCATTCCAAGTACTTGTGCAGATCTCCCAGGAGTGAGATCTGCTCAGTCAGTATGTGGTCTATCAAACAGCTGGCCCTGCATTTTCTGCAAGGTATGCTTGCACTCAGGCCTGCAGCCACATAGCAGGTTTTGGAACAGTTGATCCCCTGTGTACCTACATGATCTGTCTGCACTACTGTTTGGAGTCTGGAGTAGTGAAAGACCTTACACATCTGGATCTCTAAGGATTAAGATCTACATGAGGTATGAGAAAGAGTAGTCAGTATTGTCCTTACTCAGGGCTGGTTGGAGCCATGTACTGCTGTGCTTGCATGTAAAAGCAAACCAATATAGCCACTGCTATCTAGCTGTTGTAAAGGTAAGCACCATATAAATGCCATAAGCTCATGATTTCCTTAATCCTGACTTGTTAGTCATTCATACTTGAGGGAATGCACTTTTGAAAGATTTTTCAGCAGTTGTGTTTGCCTTTTCTCAGAGCTCTCACCAGAGCAGTCACTGTCAGTTCAATGCATATGGCACTGCCTGTTGGGCTGACAGTTGTGTGTCACTGCCTTCCTCTTTCCCAACCAGAAGTGTCCCAGCCAGGGTCTGTCATACACTAACATGACATTCATGGTCTAGCTTGCATTACTTACAGTTTCTTCCTTGAAAATTTTCCGCAGTTTGTATTTAGTGACAATGTGATGTTGTTGAGGGATTTCTTCACATGGCGTGTGAGGTTGCTGGCAATCATGATTTTATGATGGATCTTGTCATGATTCGCTTAAAACTTCAGTTTCTACAGTGACAGAAAGCTCTGGCTTCTTTTAAAAATAGTTGTGAAGCTCAGCTCTTTAGAACAGAAAATGTGACTCTAAAATGCTAGGATATTGAACCAATAAATAAAAATACATCCATTTGTTCTATTTCTCATACTCTGAGTTTTTAAGAGGTCAGGATTAACATAACCAATTACACAACGTAGGAAAGAAATTACAACTTGCTGCCACCCACTGTCCATTCCATTTTAGTGGTAGTGAATACCCTCTTCCCAAAGTGGAGGGTACACTCTCATGATGGATCCATGTGTCATCTCTTCTTGTGGCAACAGTACAGGCCGAGATGTGTTCATCTTCCAGAGCATAACATGACTGTGATGATTTCACCAAATGTATGTTCAAAATGGACAAGTGTTGTAATAGAATGTGTCAGTGGGTTCTTAATTTGCATTGGAATTAGCATATATAAACCACATGAGGATGACAATTCTCCCTGAGAGAAACTTCTCAGAGCTATTACTGGATTACAAAGTATAGTCATTACTATGTCATTGTAAGTACTATTAACACTTAATAACCATTACCATTACTTTTTAAAAACAACTAATTATAAATACATTAATATTGTTTTAAAAAGTTGGGTGAGTGAAACCAGGTTCATATCACTTAGAGCTGGTTATTAAAGTCAGCATGTGCAAGAGTAATTTCAGGGTTAGAGTTCTCTTAAATGGTCTGCTGTCTGTTAACAATATATGTATGCAAGCAAACATTTCAGCATCTATAGTCCAATGCAAAAGGTGCCATTTGCAGTCATGTGCTAGGGCTAATTGTGAGATTACATGTAGAGGATGTCTAGGATCCAGCCCCAGGGAAGGGCCCTGCAGGGGTGGAGGAAAGTGCTGGCACCATACACTGAGCATCAGCTCAGCCCTTGGAGCTGCCAGCAGGGATACCAGATGTATAACCCTCACACATAGTATGAGGCTCAGCAGGTTCTGCACACATCTGAAAAATGTCTGATCTTTTAGTGCACGTGTTTTATGGATTTGCTGACAATTTGTATGTGGAAAATAGTTTTTCATCTGTATGGTCACTTAAGTTACCGCTGCACGGTGGGCTGTAACAGAACTGTCTAGGCACCTGCAAGGGTTATCTGTTGTTTGTTCATCATCTTAGGGGAGAAAGTACTAAAGAATACATTGGGGAAAACGATATCTGTAAATTCAAACAGAAGTTAAAAAGTAGCAAATGTATCTTCAGGAAGGGTAGTAAAGCAAGACTGATTTTGCAATTAGACTTTAGGTCAAAGATAGATATAACCTCACACCATAATGCTGTTTGTCTCAAAATGTATATCATGTTACAGGAGCTGTAACAGAGAGGTGTTGATATTGCTACAGGAAACTTAAAATTTTGCATTTGCTAACCTTGGTTATTCTAGCCAACTCTCTGTGTTAGATCTTACATAGTATCTCAGAGCCTTAATTTCTTTGGTGTGTCTATCCTCACGAGACCCCAGTGAAAGAGGAGTGTACAGCATGCCTTAGCTGAGGAGAGGAGCAGCTTCCTAAGCCTTTTCTTTCCTGGCTTTCCCTCACACCCCCTCCTTCGCTTACGCTAGGACTTGAGAAATTCTCTTGTTATTCCACTGCAGGCTGTTCCACTGTGAGTGAGCTGCATTTGCTGGGGAGAGGAGCGCTGCTGAGAGGAGCTGCATACACTGCGACTTCCCTTCAGCAGAATCCTTCTGTCCACCTGCATCTTAAGGGTTCAGTTGGGAGAGCTGAGAATGGGGGGGGGTCTGTTCTGTTCCCCCCACCCTCTGCCTTCCAACTGAAAACCTTCCAGTTCTTCACTTAATGATGAAGAATGCATATGCTATGAATAAAATATTAGTACAAAGTGAGAAATATACTTTAGGATTATTTATCTGGAAAGGAATATGATACAGAGCAGGAATAGAACACAGTTACTACTTAAGGTAAATCTGCTTATTGCTTTATTTCTTACCATTTGTAATGATGATACTCTTATTTTTGTCATGCATGATACTACAATGAGATTACTTCATTCTTTGTGTTGTGCATCACTGTCCTTGCAATGCAGTTCTTTCAGCTCATTACATTGGTGTGTGGTTTAATCATAGGATTGT
Source organism: Pitta sordida (assembly GCA_013390025.1). Lineage (NCBI taxonomy): Eukaryota > Metazoa > Chordata > Aves > Passeriformes > Pittidae > Pitta > Pitta sordida. The sequence goes on along the minus strand of WEKX01025678.1, from coordinate 9,288 downwards.
GAGTACCTTTCGGTATTGAATTGTGAGATGCAGTGAACATGATAAAAAATACAAGTTTCAATTTTTTTAACTCGTGACAAGTTTATCTCTGCACAATATTTATCTTGATTATCTAGTGGGAGCTTGGACTTTCCTGAAGATGCTTTGATTTATCTTTACATTTATAATGACTTTAAAAAATAGCTCAGTCCCTAAATGAAGACTCAAAAAAGATTGGCAACAAAGAGGCTTACATTGATAAAATTATTTTACTTCTTAAATTTGTGAGTAAATATAAATGTTTGTATTTTATAAGTGTTTACTACCACTGCTGAAATCCCAGCAGTGCAGTGCTGTGTGGCAGCATAAGGAAGGGGACACAATCGTAGCAGGAGTTTCCTTGGACATAGAGATGTGCTGAGAGCTCACTGATGCAAACGAAACTGCTTATTGATTTTATGATGTTTTGATGATCCTTAGTGTTTTCTGTAACTGATGGAGACATGCTTCCTTCAGCATTGCATACATTTTTTTGTTATGACAGTGTTTTGACAAACGTTCTGTAATGCTCCTGCAGATGTTCTCTTTTAATGCCTTTTAACTGTTTTCTAGGAAACAGCATTAACATTAAACACTGTTTTCTACTGCTGCAGTCATAACACAGGTTTTACAAGCATCAAAGTGAAGTCTTACCAGATGCATCACAACATCTGTGTTGTGATGCTAGAAGCAGTGGTGTGTTATCTCACTAATGTAGGAGGAATCACAACTTCTGAAGTGAGCAGAAACTGAAACATTATTACATTGCACATACTTAGGCATAGGTAATGGAGGGATAATTCTCTCTTCTATGTCCTGTCTTGCCTGCTGTAGCAGCTTCAAAACCTCGGATGCTTATTTTTATTTTAGAGAAGGAGGCAAAAAGAGAAGTTAGGCATATTCAAGTAACAAACTGTTTTGGTTCATTGTGAAATATATTCCTGTTCTTCTGTAAAGATGGTTTTAAAGGATTTAATGTCTGTGTCACTAATATAATCAATTTAAACTGACACGGGACAGGACATGCCATCAGAGACTGTACCTTGAGCTTGTTGTTGCTGCTGAGATTTCCCCATCTCTGCTGCCTGGGCTGTGGAGATGATCTAATGTTGCTGCCCATGGGTCTCTCTTCGTACTGTTCATCGAAAGTAGGGCTGTGAATAACTGATAGTTATTCATGATTCTGGAGGCAACAGACAGCATAGCTCAGTAAAAACAAGTAACTGCAGAAAGATTAAAGAGACTCTAGCCTTGGGACTCCAGTTTTTATAATAATAAAATTTTCTGTGGTTTCCTCCTTTGATACCTAGTTTGGGAAAACAACTCTGTCTTGACTCTTTCCTTTGTCAGGAGGCTAATTAGAAATTTCTGACATCTCTGCTAATACTTCTGCAGTTAGAAGGGAAAGCCCTTGTAATGGAAAAATGTATCTGATCTGTTAGAGAGCATGCAGCAAGAGAGGAAGGCTGAGAGACTAACAAATTATCCCTGTATTTGTATGCCCAGGGTAGCAGCCAAGGGTCTACTTGAAGAGACATGAAGCTGACTTGTGTGTCCATGTGAATTTTTGGCTGCTTGATGGGAGCCACAGGCAAGGTACAGGAGTTTGGAACAACCTGGTAGTCAAGGACTCCTGCCTCACCCTCCTTCCCAAGTTTTTAGTAAAATAATACTTAGCACACCCACCAGAGTCTTGCTAAACCTTTTAGGCTCCAAATACTGTAATATGTTTCTGAAGCAAGAGACTAAATACAAGGATGTGGCAGCAGGTTCAGCTAAGAATACTGTCTTTGTTGCACCTTTACAAGCAATGCTGCAGGTTCTGGGTAACGCATGCACTAGATTTCAGGTGTTTTAATTACATGCATTGTCATCCTTTTTTAATGTCTGAGTTATCCAGGGAATGTTGGATGCTGTACAGAACAAAAGGGCTTGCACAGTGTTATTGGGAGGAAGCAAAGATAAAGCAGCGTAATATGGAAAAGAACCAAATTCAATTCCTGATGTATTATGAGCATGGATTTACCTTGGAAATGCCTCGGAAATGCCTGCAGTGGTGCAGTGTGCTGGCAGATGTCTTTGGAGCTCAGTTCTGTGCTAAGCTCTTCTTTCTACCTGTTCCTTTCTTCCCCTCTGGCTGGGGGACTTTTAGAAGGCTGTCCTTCGCATTTTTTTTGCGTGGAAAGGGTGCCAGCCCTGTGATCAGTAGCCAGGTCAGTCAGGTTTCTCTTACTGTGCTATTCTCCACAGTCTTCTGAGAGGTGGTCGGACCTGGCCTCTTTTTTACATATAAAGCTTTCCTTGCTGAGCCTTCACTCTTGAGAAGCCTTAAAGATCATGGCAGGCTTCTGCCTATAATTTCTGAAGAAGGCAAATGAGAAGAGATAAAGACCACAGGGTCTTCAGCTCCGAGCACTGACATTTCCCAGTGGAACGGAACTGAACTTCTCGCCCTGCTCCTGCCCTGGCTTCAGCAGGAGGAGGGTGAAAATTGTAACTGGTTGCTCTCACAAGTGGCTTGTTATGATTAGTTCCCCAGTGGCAACCTCTGTTACCCAGTAATCATCATAATTATCAGAGAATTACGAAAGCTCAAGGTGGGTTTGTGGCTTATGCATGAATTTAGGAAAAAATAATCTGAATCTAAAGAAAGAAGATCTGCTTGGGAATCTTAAAATTTACATAGTTACCCCATCCTAGACTTGTATTTCCAATATACGTAATCTTTTAATACTACTAAAATGGCAAATGACAGAGGTTCTTTTCTAAAATATATTGAACTGAAAGCGATGTTTGAACACATTCCTGAACCTGGAAAGAAATATCAGAAATATCTTGGGTTTTGTTATGCTCTGCCGTTCAGGAAAGCACTGAATAACCAAAAGGCTCAATAGGTGTAATCATAGATAGATATCCTATTGTATGCCTTTGTAATGTTCTTTGGTACGTTCTTGTCATGGACAAAATGTTTATACCATGGGAAACTTAAAGTAAATTTTATGTTCTACTTCCAGTGGATTCTCTGGTATGTGTCCAACTGATAAAATATATTTCACTACAGTGATCCCCCACATATTCGCAGCTCACATATCCGCGTATTCAGTTAATCATGGTTGGATTTTCAGTGAGTGGTGAGACCGCGCACGTGCGCAGAATGTCCCGGATCCCGGATTTCGCAGCCGGGAAGCACCAAAGGGCACTTCCTCTGCTTTAATGAGGTGCTACAGTGTGAGCCACACTCCCAGGACAGTCCCTCCAGACCTTATTAGTGAAGGGTGTGTGGCTACAGGCAGGGAGTAGTTGAATATTCATGGGTTCAGTATCTTTCCAGATTTCATAACTCATGGGACCTGCCCAGTCCTGACCCCCAGCGAATTCTGGGGGATCACTGGATTTGCAAACAAGTTAAAAAATACAAGAATATTTGTACATATATAGATATTAGAAGATGATTATTGCCTATTCATACAAACAACCGGTGATTTGTTGTGTCTTCAAAGGGCAAAATACAATTCACGCCTACTTTAACCTCTTAACATATATATATTTATATACAATATGAATGATAAAAAGTCATGGAAAAGCAGTCATTCTTGTGGCATAAAATATAGGGAAAAACCCGTCTAGCTGGCTAGATATGAAATCTTATATCAAGTATTATAGCCGTTTACCTGTAGTTGACAAGATGAAAATCTTTTAGTTAACTTCATTTATAAAAGGTGGATGATAAATTTGAAGAAATAGAGAATAAGCACCTTCCCAGCACTCACTGAAGAAGGATGCCAAGAGTACAATTAGCTTTGTTGAATTGCTCCAGTTAAGTTTATGAATGATGTAGAGCACAAAGGTCTCTCCTCCACAAAGCTGAGGTGTGCTCTAACTTACTGATTACTCACAAACCCATTTCAATAGTGCCTTGATGTATTGCAGTAGACTGTGCCATCCTAAGAGGAGTTAATCACAAACAGTCAAAAGCATTTCGGTCATTTTGTTAGTTACGATAAGGCTGATGACAGCCAGAAATTCTCCATTGTATCAGATATTAATTGCCTCATTTTAAAGCATTACAGTCCGTGGCAAAGCTACCACCACATTCAGAAGTGCAGGTGTTTGCTATTTGCACCATAAAGTGCCTGTTGAGAGCTGTATTCCAGCTGCAACAAGTGGATGAAACAGGTAGATGGCAAGGTAAAAATACATAAAAGAATCACATGATAATGGATAATCATTTTGCAGTCTCAATTACCCTGCTGATGTTTCCTTCACTTGGGGAGACTAACTAGGCTGAATATTTTTGGATGCTATGTTTCTAGTCACTCCAATCTCTTTAATGAGCTGTTTTTGGGTAAACTGGGGGATTTTGATGTTGTTTGTTCATTTTTTCCAGGCAGTTTAGGGTGAGCAGGAAATAACAATGACCTGTTAATTTCCTTTGGACTCTGAAATAATGTATTCTCTAAAAATTAATGATTTTTATCACAAGTATATAGCTCAGAAGTCTCTGTTGCTATAAAGGCTCCTGAGCATAAAACAAGTACTTTATAATTGCATGTCATCGGTGTTCAAGTATTAAGAAAAATAAGGATTCTTTACAGCGCAAAAAGGAAAATTCATTCATTCACCAAGGCAGAGTAAAAAAATCTTCTCAAAATATGGTGCTAATTACCATCAGGTTTGAATTTTTCCGATGTCTTCTGACCTCTGTATGTAAAGCAGTAGCAGTTCTGTTCCAAGGAAAAATTCTCTCACTTAATTTATAAAAATTTGTGCATATTCGATGTAAGGTTTTTAATTAAAAACTGAGCTAGATTATAATCACTGTTAAAGTAAAACATGAAAAGTATTAGGAATCAACTTGACTGAGCTGATAATAAGCTGCTAAACAGAATCTGTTAATTTTGAGACTGTGAAATCTTGCTTATATCTACTTTAGCCCCCTGTGTCCTAGTTTTCCCTTTTATAGAAGTGAGTAATAGTATTCCTCACCATTGTAATTTAGTTTGGGCTGTCCTGGAAGAAGTCGTTGCTCAGCATTAGAGATAATGCTGCCTTTTCATGCCTAATGCTGGAACATGTAATTCAGTCTGCTATCCTGACATAAGCTTCATCAAACTCATTAAATTAACCCTCACTTATTCTTGCTGAGGTTCTGGTTGGTAATATCCAAAGTGTGAAATATTACCATTTCATCCTACTTTAAATGCAACCTGTGTTTTTTAACCCCTTCCCCCCAACCCTCAGTTTATTAACATAGAATTTTGCCTTTAAACTTGTAAGAATTGTTTTAATGAGAGCAAAAAAAATAATGTTAAGTGCATTTTATATAGATTTATCCTTTTAATGAAAACAGCTACATATGTCTAATTGCAATTATTGAATTCTCCAACCTTCTCTTTGATCTACAAAATATTAAATATGCTCATGATAAATTGTTACTCTCAGAAAAGAATACGCAGCCTTGAAGTCTGTAAATTTTTTAATTGTCTGCAAGTTATCTAAATGCAAAGTTTCCCCCTGAGACATGGACAGCTGAAATTATTACAGTGCTCAGATTTGGTCAATATGCCAACTCTGCAGAAAACAAAAACCCCAAAAATTAATTAATTTTTTTTTTTAGCCAACTGAATCCTGGAGCTACTTCTTGGCTGTGGTGCTCAGACCCTGCCCTGCCTTGTAGCCAGCATACCCTGTTAGGAACAAACTGACCTCTGCAGTGGATCAACGTTTTTATGTTTTATAGCCTAATGTGAAAATCTCCCATTCACTTGCTAAGAGGGAAAAGGCAGCAGGCCATGTCTTGGAAAGTGGCTTTTGCCTTTTTACATGGCATTTTGCTCCTTCCTCATTGGCATTAAGACGTGTCCTGGGGAGCTCACTCACCCCAGACGGGCTTCTTGGAGTCACCATCTCTCCAGGAGACCAGGACCAATCTCCACTGTATCAACAAACTCAACCTAACAGCACTGTTGCCAGCTAATGGTTCTAAGGTTGCGAAGCACTATAGGTTCTAGACTATGGACATACTTGTTGAAGTTCAGGGATCTATTGCAGGCAGTGTTCTTGTTACCTGTGCAACTCCTTTTGTGAACTCTTAAGTTGCAGCCCGTGCTTTGTGGCAAAAAATTCATCCACATGCTAACTGTGCTTTTCATCAAAAACCTTCAGTCTGACACTTTTTTAAAATGATCTGTTTCACAGATAATCTTAGTGAGTTTGTCGTTAGCTTTTTTTCAGCCCATTCTTCTGTTTCTGTATCATGTACAACTCTCCTTTTTGGTAGTTCTCATTATCCCTCTGTTCACGGTTAGAGACTGACTCTTTCTATAGGTCTGTTGCAACCGAAAGTATTTAAGACACCCAGATGAGATCTTTTCAGTTTCTGAGTATGATTCTATCTATATTAACCGTATGTATGAAGGTATTATTTATGTGAATGTATATGCATGTTTTATTCACTCATATACTTTTTTTAATTAATTCGGATACATTTAATTCAGAGCTTAGTGATCTCTATGAGCAACTTAAAATTATTTCTTCCAGTATGTCATCTTTCCCTTTGCAGCCATAGAGCTCAGCTCCCATTTGTTCATTTCTGATCACTGCATTTGTTCCCTACCTGAAGAATATGATCTGCCCTGGCCAGCACTTGTCTGGAGTTGCTCAGATTGTACGATAAAGCAAGAGATGCGTGTTTCTCAGTGCTGGCTGTCACTGAGTTACCCAGCAGGTGACAGAAAGTCATTCAGTTGCCTCCTGAATGGTTCATCCATGAGCTGCTGATGCTGTCCATCTTTAGGGTCCCATCTAGTTGTTTGTACTAAGGGCATTTATTTAAAGTGATCCTAATGATGTTCATGAAGACTGTTGAGGTACGTGTTTGAAAAAGTGGTCTGATCTCTTAATGGAAGCAAAATTAACTAGAAAGACAGTTGACTGCATGAAACAGTTGTGTTTGAACACTCCTGAAGTTGTGTTTTTAGCTTCTCTACAGGGTAATGCAAACTCATCAAACTTTTCATACAGAGAGTAGAAGAAAATTTGTGATTCTACTTGATCCTGAAAAAAAATTGAAGACAGTGAGTCTGAAATAGTGAGAGGTTATAAGTAGCATTTGAATTTTCAAAGGGAAGGCTACAGCAATTAACATCTATTAGTCTAGGAAGCTAGTCTTGTGTTTGTCTGAAAGCCAAATGCAACAAGTCTTTGAACAGTCAGTGGCCACTGGAAAGGCCTTTTTTCCCATTTAGAAAACACAAAGAATTTGTAGTGACACTATTTGACCATAGCTTATTGTTTGCAACAGAAAACCATCATGGCACAAGGAGATACAGAGAGGCATTGCCCTTCATGAACAATTTTATTTTAAATCTTTGCTTCCTCACTTTTCTGACAACACAGGAGTAACATGGTAAAAGTAGGGCATCAGAAGAAATAATAAGAGTGGAAAAGTTCAGAAAGAAAAAACTGTAAAAAATAGAGAAAGCACTGGACAGAAAGGACAACTTATTCTTTATTTCAATACCTGACTTTTTTTCCTCTTCATTTTAAACTATATTACCTATAAAACCTATTTTAGATGAATTGAAGTACAAGACGGTCATTTCAGTAGTCTGGGAATGAAATAACGTAAGAATTTCAAATAAAAAGTGGAATTTGACCGAAATAAAGCTTACTTAACGGTTGTTTCTACATTTCCTATGTCAATATATACTTTTCTATAGATTTTCATACTATTAATGCCCATGGGCATTTCAACTTAGAATATGAGCTCATCATACAGAGAAAGATGAATGAGTGTGATCTGATGCATTACCCTGTAGGGCTCTGGAATCTTATTCATGAATTCACAATCTTTTCTTAAGTTTGAACACTATCCCAGTGTTGATAAGGGAAATAGTCTCTTACATTCTTTGGTATTCTTCTGTGATTTTCTGTAGTACTGGGTCAGCATGGTGTTTTTTGAGTGTTTTTTCTTGGCGATAGCTCAGGAGGAGAAAGTTGGGGCTTTGGTGTTTTGGTGGGATTTTTTGGGGTGGCTCTTTGCTAGAGTAAGTGATTGCAACAATTGTTTTTGCAACAGCTTCCAATTTTGCTGGATGCTTACAGAGGCCTGTGAACTTTACAGCATAAATCAGAGAAGGAAGAGTTGGTACCTGACAGAAGTGATTTTTCTTCTGTGAGACGGTTTATGAGCACATTTGGTTTCTAGAAGCATAGGTTAATACTCCTTAAATATGCCTGAGAATAAATCTTTCTAAAGAGACACAGAAGTGATTGAGGAATGAAGGAAATGTGAAGTGAAGCAAACATAGCTTAAAGCTAGTCCTGCCCTTTTGCATCAGGAACATTGTTTCAAACACACTCAAATTGCATGAAGTTTTGAAGTGCTCTTAAACAGATCCTTGTTTTATTTCACTGTGCTGCTATAAGGTGTGCAGGGATTTCAGAAGAAATCCTGACCTACTGTGTAGCACTTCTGAGTTCAGGAGACCCATTTTTAATTCTTGAACCCATCCAGTGTGGGAAGCCTGTAAAATATTGATTGACTTTAAAATATGCATGGGAATTGGTGTTTTCCTGCACAGTTTCTAAGATTTTTCATCTTTCAGAAATTGCTAATGATCCTACTTGATCCAAAGAGTTTCAGTACTTTAATAACTTGACCAGACTGGAAGCATTATAGGAGCAGCAAGACAGAGCTCAAGCAAATTCTGTAGCAAACAAGTGGTTTTAAGGTGAGCACCGAAGCTGAGATTTTTGTGCTACTAATCGTTTTAGCTACAGAAGGAAATCTCAATAAGAAGATTTAAAGAGAAGTGGGAATGAATACAGATTCTGTTTCAGATATTTGTATGGTCTCTGTATCATAGTGTTTCATAACCTTTTATGTAATTAATGTAAGAAGAAAGAAGCATTATTGGTTTTGTTTTAATTAGCCCCAGTTAAAAGAGAATACAGGGTCTAGAAACTGTCTGCTCAGTCAGTCTGTAAGCCTTTGGATGTTTTTGGGGAGGGAGACGTATTGCTGGTGTAGATACCACATCAGGGATGGATACTAAGATTTGCAATTTATAAGCAAACACGATTCTGTCTTAGGGCAGAGAAAGGTATTTGTCAGAAATTTACTCTAATGCTTCTAACAAGCTTGGTATAATTGTTGTTCTTTCCGTATCATCAAGCTACTGCTATAGCTACTGCTATAGCTGTTGCTCTGTGGCTGTGATAATTTCTCAATGAAATAAAAAGTTGAGACTGTTAGAGGCCAATAAG
>WEKX01025677.1:219567-264350 GCA_013390025.1 Pitta sordida | reverse complement strand
CTCATTCACTGTTTGCTTCATAATTTTGTTGAGCCCTTGATCATTTTACCCAAACCATAATATTTTGTTGTTGTTAGGATGTTATCAAGGAGGATGCTGATGAGGGGCTTCCTTCACCCACAGACCCCTCGATGGTAAATGAGTAGTCATGTGGTGTGGAAATTTTAGCATCTCATTGCTTTTTCAGCAGTAATGAGTCTGCATTAATCATAACTGCAGTTCACTAACACTGCATCAGTGGCTTTGGTGGGCAAATAGAGTAGTTGAACACTAATGTAGTTCGTGAATGAATTTAAGAGCTAATATTTCACGTGTAAGATGTACTCTTATTTTCCCCTGTAGTTCTCCCCTTGCCTTTGTCAGTAGCTGTGGTGAGCGTTCAGTGAAGTGTTGTGGTAGCTAAACAGAGTGAAGAATGACAGCTGGTCATTCAGTGCTTAAATTTTAGCAGTAACTGTGTTTTTTCTGCTTCAGTCAACTCTCTCGCCCAAACACTACTTCTGTAGTTGGTGACATAAAGATATTGCAGGTAACAAAGTATAAAACAACTTGAGAGAAATGGGAAAAAAAGAAATTGCTGGTCATAAGCTTATTTTTGAGTCAGAATGCCAACAGCTACCTCTTCTTTGACGTGTGTTTGTTTTATCCAAAGTATTTACACAAAGATGTCATCTTTATGGTATATAACTCTTAATTGTGATCATGATTCATTAGCAAAACAAGGAGGTTAATGTGACTCGTTATTCTCTTAATATCTGCTGCTGGTAATTATTGGCAACAGTTACAGTTTGAGCTCAGTTATTTTTCCTTTTAGTAAATAATTGCAAAAACGTCTATTTTTGTGCAACGGGAAAAAACCCTCCAAACTCACAGACTCTGTATTTAATATGTATATATATATAAACTGCACATAATTTTCAATGAGCAACCATGTATGGGTGATGCCATGGCAAATGTACCCTAAAGCTGCCTTGTGTGAAGGGATGACTTTGGAATAATTTTTCCTTGTCGTATATTTTTGAAGATGCCTTCCCTGTGTTTGGTTCCTTATCTCAGTATCCCATTCTCTTCCCAGACCTTTGAAATTTGTCAGTGCAAGGAGAAAAATGAAGGACTTTATCAAAAGCATTAGAGCGATGGCTAAAGTGTGTGTGTGTACCCGTGAGTGTGAGAAGGGACACAGATCTGGAAAAATGAGATTTAGTTTCAGGGCAAACTTGGGCATCTTAAAGCACATGCAGGCTGCAGCTTCAAACAGCGATTTCAAACGCTCCTGGAAGTTATGGAAACTGTCACCTGTAAGGAAGGAAGGAAATATGAAAGTTAAAATAAGAAAATAAAGAGAAACTCTGTTTGAAATAATGATATGGAGGATTAGAACTGGTTTTGAGTTAATTTATACTAATGTGAATCTGTGTAGTGCTCACATCAGATCATGTACATATTTTACTTAGACTTAGCAATATTTAACCTACAGTGTAAATCTAGAACTTGGAATTTTTTTTTAAGTCTCCTGGGTAGCTGACAGGAATGTTGTTAGTCAGGGTATGGTATTTTATATGATGCTGTATCAGGGTTTCATCTGCACTAAACCCATTTTTTTTGGCACCTTTATTGAATTTTCTGCAAAAGCAAACAGCATTATATTTGTGTTATCTGTAGGTGATGGGTGCAATAACTTCATCCAGCTATTTAGGTAACCCTTAATTGATGGGTCATTACTACTGTATGAATGATACAACTTTAGTTATTAAATGGATTGGTGCATGCAAAATAATTAAATAAACTAAAAAAAGCTGCACAAAGTAGTTAATGAACACCAAGATGTGTAATCAGTTGGTGATTGAAAACAAGAGGAGCCTGTAGAAGGAAAACTGTCTTTCATGCTGAACTGGCAGGGAGCCAGAAATACTGCAATGTAATTTCTGTGTAAAATAGAGCATAATCATTATTTTGGATGTTTGAGTTGTAACGACAAGTCAGGATTAGTCAGGAGTATATTTTTTGGTTTTTATACAGATCATTGTTGCTGCTTCTTGCATGAGTTGACAGAGCTGTGTTGAGGTTGTTACAGGGTCTAGTTAAGGCTCTACCATTGTTGTCAGTCTGTGACCAAGCTCTGAAATTTCAGATCCTAATCATTAGTCTCATCATATCAGTGTGAGTCTCAGTTAGCTTAGAAATCCGGAATATTTTGAGAACAGTCATCCTGTATCAAGAATTTGATACTTCTGCCACCTTCTATATTTGGATTCTGTTGCTGGTGATAAAATTGTCTATGTCAGGCTGTAGTTAACTGTTCTCTGCTGAATGGATCCCAGCATAGGTACCAGCTGATAAGTTTATCAAGTACCACCTATTTAGCTGTATCAAAATTTAGTGGCAAATTTTAGGCTACTGTCTTAAGTCACTAATGAACATAGACTTAAGATGTCTTTGACAGCCTTGGACATCCAGGATGGAGGCAAACGTGCTTTTCTGATGGTTTCCCCATACAAATGCTTATTTCTAAATAACTTTAAAAACTTGTAGAGTGCTTTTTTAAAGACTTTGTAGAGGGATTGCAGCGTTACCAGTCATGGAAGGGTAACATGGAATGGTTCACAGAATCCCCTGTTATGTTAGAAACCAAACTAGCATTAGCAGTGCTTGTCTGTCATAAACTGGATTTTGTGCTTTAGTTTGCGTTGTGACTTGTGACTTGTTAGGATGCAGCTTGTTGCAATATAATTACTGTGTTTAAATACAGTTAAATAGGGTTTTTTTTCATACTGCACTGAATTTATAACCCCTAAAGATGTAGTATGTGTGCTTTGAATAAGAACTAATGTGGCCCAGAGCATGTAGTGTAGATAAAAATACAATATTCTTAAGGAAACTGGAGGTGCTTTTGAAAGATTTGAGTATGAATGAAGATGTATGGTATGGGAGTTTTCCTATGGATTTTCTGTGACTTTGATGTAGCTTTTTTGTGCTTGGAATATTTATTCTCATAAGAAATAACTATTCCATCCTGTGGGTGGTGCTTTACTTTTTTTTTAGAGTGGGGATGGGGGCGAGGGGCGTGGGCAGGTTTGATTAGACAGAAGTTTGAAGTTATTTGAGATGCATTGGTGGTATAATGTGATCTTGAAATGGCAGGAGAAGATTTGATTAAAAGGAGGATTTTCCATCAGAAACATAATATAAAACTTGTGTGCAAAACACAATATAGCAAGTGTTGCTTTCTTTGCAAGTGCAAAACAGAGTAGACTGCTCAAAGGAAAATAGTATTTGTGTACCATATCCTAAATGTATATTCTGAAGATCTGTCTTAAAAGTTTCATCACATTATGAATATATCCTGTTACTGTCCTAACACTGATTTCCTCTGTTTACTTCAAAGCACGTTTGTCTGTATGTTCAACCTTTGTTTCTTTTAATTCTGTTTTGTCCCTTTCTCAAAGCTGTGTAAGTCTGGGTTAAACAAAAGCAGACAGGTACAGCCACTTTCTGTGAATTATCATTCCCTTCTTTCGGAGTCATTCCAGCAGCTCTCACACTGGTGCTTCACGCTGGGCTCTCTGTAAACTAATGCTCATTACTAGCCTTGAGGTTTGTTTTGACAAGCTGCTTTTAGCTTTTGCATGGCAAAGACTTTTCAGCCTAATGTTCTCTAAGCATCTCTAACAAAACCACTAAGGCTGAAAAATGTGTCAGTTTAAGTACAGTTTTAATTCACTTACATGATGACAATATCCCTAAAGCTATTACATTACTTATTCTTCAGAGAGTGCTTTTCATAAAGAATGATTTGGATTAATGTGCATCTATTTCCAGCAGTTCACACTTTAACAAAAATAGTCTAAATATTTTAGCGCTTTTGCTGTATTTTTTTATACACATAAGGCAAAGTTTCTAAACTAAGTCTTAATGCATGCAGAAAAAATGGCTTGTTCTTGATTGCTAAAGAAATATTTTGATCTGTTAAATTAGAAGTGTTTAAAACTTTTCTTCATTTATTTCTGGCTATAGATAATGTATTTAATAGGTTCTGAGAGCAAAGTCAATTGCTTACATACGTTGCTTAGGGATCATTTATTTTAGTAGTGCCACAATGCAATTTTTACTGTAATGATTTCTTTTATTTTAATTGATAAGCTTTCTTTCAAAAAATAATTAAGATTTGAATTAACTTAATATCTTGTCTTCACTGATGTATTGTCTAACTCAGGCCAATAGTAAATAGTGTGTTTATGGGGAAATTGTAGACAAAACTGGTATTCTGAAGAAAGACAGAAAAGTGAAAATAGAAAAAGTTCTTTTTTTTTAAAGAGGAAAAATAAAAATGCTCATAAAAGTATATGATAAATAGTTTATGGGTGAAGCTTCATCCTGCCATCTTCATCAGTTTGATGATTGGCTTATGTCCTTAACACGACGTAGATTTTAGACGTCCTAAAAATTTGACTAAATTAAGACCTAACATTTGACCTTCTGATGCCTATCTGATAACTAATTAGGTATTGTAGGTCCCTAATTAGGGAGACATTGCAGAATCTGAAAAGTAGAAGGAATACCAAGCCCTGGCTTAAGTGTCTAGACTGGAGTGGAATTACAATGGCTGGGTTTTATGCAATAATTTAGGTAGACTGGCTTCCCAGAAAAGGGGATATACATCTCTTTTGTTTGTATAGTATCCAGTTGACATCACACTAAAAAACCCAAATTATACATGGTCAGAGTAACAATTTTTAGTGCCCCAGCTGTTTTCCGGCAAGTGTGTGAACCACAGGCCTGAAATTCCCCTCAGGCTCCTGTAGTGTTCCTGAATGGAGTTGATGGTCAGCCAGTTTTAAGTCCATTTCAAGCACCTCTGGCAGAGAACTCTGGACGAAGTGNTGGATGACCCTGGGCCCCCTCCGGCCCAGAGTGGCCTGCTAGACTGTGAGGCATCTAGGTTGTTATTATACTCTGGGATGTGCTCTTGGTCGCTGTACGGGTATTAGATGGTGAGTTGGACTAGATGATCCTTGTGGGTCCCTTCCAACTCATAATTTTCTGTGATTCTGTGATTCTGTAATAGCATCTAAACTTTGAGTCTTGAAGTAGCTCAGGTGGGGAGCATGCCTACCTCCCCAGCTCGGGGTTTCTTTGATAACAAAATGTCAGAAATGACTCTGAGGTTAAATGGTAGTAGATAATGGGGGGTTGGATTGCTGCCTTGGAATTACTAGTTGGATAAATTCACAGTATTCACAGTATAGATAAGGCTGGAAAGGACCTCAAAGATCACCTAGTCCAGCCTATGGTCCAACTAACCTATCATCTGCATCTAGATCATATCACTCAGCACCTCATCCAGCCTCCCCTTGAACACCTCCAGGGTTGGCGACTCAACCATCTCTGCGGGCAACCCATTCCAAATCTGGATCACTCTTTCAGTAAAAAACCTTTTCCTAATATCAGGTCTGAACTTCCCCCGTTGAAGCTTAAGACTTCAATTCTTTGTTAATATCTTGGTTCAGATAATTCAGATATGGTTAATGGCATTCTCTGTGATAATTCTTGGTTTTCATAAGCAATATATTTGAATCTATTAATTTATATTAATTCTAAAAGATTAAACAACTTTGGATTCATTAAATTAAAACGGAAGGAAAGTATTGCAATTACAAAACCAGACTTCATTGGTGATTTGAATATAATAAAACTTGATTAACAGAACTCTGGCTAGTCAAAATGCACTTTTCCATCCCGGGGTTTATGCATGTGGTGATGAGCTCTGAAGCTTTAGCAGCTCTTTTGCATCCACCCAGAACAAGCTGTTTGGTGCATGGTCTGTAGTGCTGAAAGCAAAATTTCATGTTCAGAAAAAAGCGAGGGTGCAACTTCTCTCCCAGGAGGAGAGCACCTGAGTATTTTGGAGCTGAGAGAACTGTTTCTGCTTTTGCTTTTAGGAGTTTGGGATCACTAGTGCAACTGTGCGCAGGTTCCCATCCAGGGAGGGTGTGGGTTTTTTGTCTCAGCCATACTCACTACCTGCAGATGCATTTGGTTCAATTTTCCACCCTTTCTTTGAAAATCTCAGAAGCTGGCAAGAATAACAGGACAACTCCTGTGTTCCAAAGCTGAATCATAAACAACTTCTACCTAAATCTTGCCAAAGTTTCAGATATATGAAGCATCCTTATAGTATCTTGGAGGGCAGTTGCAGTGCTGAGGAGTGTTTCTGTA
Organism: Pitta sordida; assembly: GCA_013390025.1. Lineage (NCBI taxonomy): Eukaryota > Metazoa > Chordata > Aves > Passeriformes > Pittidae > Pitta > Pitta sordida. The sequence goes on along the minus strand of WEKX01025677.1, from coordinate 258,134 downwards.
CTGTGGCACAAGGCCCTTGGGCTCATCTTGGGTAAATGGAGCTGAAGAAACCTCTGGAAAATGGACAGATGTTGCTAAAATTACCCAAGGAATCCAAGTCATTGAGGAGTTTTGTTTCAGGTCATCTTTGATACTTAACCAGGGGTTTTTAGAGCAGGAAAATCTGAGTTGTATCTGCAGTATTTGAAAAAAAAACCCAACAAAACAGACATATCAGAACCAAATTAACTACTAAAATCAGGAGAAAACTTGTTAGTGAAGATGCATTTTAAATTGATTAACTCTTACTTAATATTTCTGATTTTTATGTTTCTTAACATTATTTAAGAGAGTGACTTTGTCACAGAGGCAGGACAAAAGACGCTGGAGGTTTTTTCTCATATAAACACCTATAATAAATGTTTCCCAATATATAGATATTCTGATAGCAATTAAAAATGCCTGTGCATTCTTATCTCTTAATTTTCAAATGTAGTTGAACACAGCTTGATTTCTGTTAGTGTGCATTGGGAAATTGTGGGTGTATTGAGTACTTGGACAAATCTTATGTTTACGTTTTCTCGTGTTACAGGGAACGGGAGCAGGGTCAGCTGCAGGAGGATCACACGTGTCTCTGAGCACAATGAGTGTGGAAGCCGTGTGTGAGAAGCTAAAGCAGATAGATGGTCTGGACCAGAGCATGTTATCTCAGTACTCTGCAACAATTAAAAAGGTATCAGCGGAATTTCATTAATGTGTTCACAGGTTCACAGCTTATTCTGAGCTGGACGGGTCCCACAGGATCATCTAGTCCAACTCCCAAGCAAACGCACACCCAGGGATCAGGCCCACAAGTGTGGAACCACGGGCACCACACTCCATCCATCCAAGCCTCCCACCATCTAGACCATGTCACTGAGCTCCTCATCCAGTCTTCTCTTAAACAACTCCAGGGATGGCGACTCCACCACCTCCCTGGGCNCCAGCACTCAAGATGTGGTTTAATACCTAAACATGGTGATACACAAGGAAAAGGAAATATTTAGTTGCCTCTCTTCTTGAAATGCATCAAATGTCAAAACAACACCCCAATTTCGGTGCATGCCAAGTTTACAGGACATTTTACTACAAGCATCTATTTTTCAGAGAAAATGTGCTCTGTGGAAAAGGAAAAACAGTCAGAAATATAAATGCTGATGAGCCTGGTTATTTTGAGAAAAGAAGCAAGGAAATGTTTTGAAAATTGCCATGTATAATAAATAGATAGAAAGGGTTGCAAATGTGTTCTATATTCAGGTAGCAATATGCCTTTTTCTGTTGTAAATGAGTGGTGGAGATGGTCCCATTTCTTTTTCATAGTCCCATATCTATTTGCTTCAGAAAAAGGCCACTTTTGCTCCTGCACTTTTCTCTGACAGATACATTAGCAGAGAATAATTTTTTTGCTTTTACTTTTTCTCCCGCTGTTCTGTGTGGCCCTTTTACAAAGAAAGAAAGGAAAAATACGCAGGTTGTCATTAGTGAGTGGTTTTGCTGAGCTCGCTTTGTCCTGGAACCTATCGTATCTTAACAAATACAGGAAGGATGTTGACTCAAGGATTAACAGACAGGTTTATCATAGGAAGCTTTAGCAAAGTTGCTCAAAGCAAGAAGTAGGATGTTACACTGCAGGTCATTAAGTGTAGCTGCGAAAAATTTCAGTTGCTTCCGTTGCTCCAGAGTGCGAAAAGAAAGTGCTCGTCAGTTATTGCTAATGAGATTCCTCTTATTTATATTCTTGCTTTTCTTACTGTAAAAAAGAAGGATGAAAATGGCTCAGCCTGGTCTTTTTCCTGGTTTGATTAAGACTGGGAACAAAACCATTGAGATCCCTCAGTATGAGCAGAACTCTAAACTTGGCTCTTCCATGTTCTGGCTGATCTCCTAAGATGTGACCCCTCTTACATTCTCTCCATGCACTGATACATGGTATAGGTGTTCAATGGTATAGATTTCTGTTACACAGCAATGTAAATATACAATTTAATTACCTTTTTAGTCTGTTACTGCCATGCTACAAGTCCTATATCTGTAATTTACATTATTTAGTTTTATTGTTTCAGGCAAACATAAATGGCCGTGTCTTGGCTCAGTGCAACATCGATGAACTGAAAAAGGAAATGAATATGAACTTTGGTGACTGGCACCTGTTCAGAAGCATGGTAAGACTTTCTGTTCAGTGTTCAGGTCATCATAAATTAGTCTTTCTCAATATGAACCTTTGTTGCTTTCTTGTTGCTTTCTTGTTCTCACATCTTTTTTGAGTTTGCAAGTTTTGTCTTGTCTTAAAGTTTGCAAATATTGTCTTAAAACATGCACACATCTATTACTTTGTTACTTTATCTTTCTGCCTTGAGCACTTATGAATAACTGGTTCCTTATGGATTTGCATCTTAATGGATTGTGAACTCTGAAGTTTTGCCTCCTCTTTTTGTAGGATCTTTTTTTTTTCCTGTATGGGTTCTCCTTTCAAATTTGTCTATTTTAATGAAATAGTCAGAGCTTAACTCTTTTTGAAGCCTCTGTCCTTCTGTTAAAAGTTACCCAGGGAATTCAAAGTATGTGTTTATAATATGTGCAAGGAACTGGACAGCCAGGCTGTTGGAGATTTGTAGGATCCAGTTGCATAAAGTAAAGTTGCATAAAGTAACTTCAGCTAAAAAATCAAGCCAATAAGATAAATGTACAGCATACAATTGGCACATACTTGTACAATATAAGAATGCTGCATTGCATGCTGTTATTGAAGCACACATATAGATATTTAACTTATTTCCCCCTCCTCCCAGTTTGAGAGTAAAGGACAGTGTTACAGTGAGGGTTATGGATCACACAGAACTCTGTTTTCTCTGAAGTATTTTTAAACTGCTGCCAATTTTCCCTCTGAAAATAACAGTATGTCTCTCAACTCTTAAGTCACTCTTGAAAACAATGAGAATTACACAATGAGCTTTATTGTTAGGTAAGAAGTGCTTGGGTTTGCTTTCAAATTTATAGTTTATCACTTACTAGTTTTACAAGACTTGAAAAAAGTGTTTTTGAGGCACGAGTTCTTTCCAAGGGTCCAAGCAGTAATAAGAATTTGCAAATACAAAGAATTATTAAATACTGACATGTGATTTGCAGTAAAGACAATGGGTACACAGATTCTTCTTTGCACTTTCCCATGGTCACAACAACATACACAGATACCCTTTTACAGCTGTGAATTCCTCGTTCCTGTTTTAATAGAATTCTTTCTTATCGATTTTGAGAGCTACTTCTATTTATATAATTCCTTTTAAACTGTCGTCTTTTTGTGTGTTAAGATACTTGAAATGAGAAATTCAGAAAATCAAGCTGTTCAGGAAGATCCTCGTGGGGCAACCGAGCACGTCACCGCTGCGGTTCCTCACAGTGAACTGACGCGCCGCCCGGGCCACAACACGGAGTTGCCTCACACTGAGCTGACAGGTCTTGCTGGTCAAGCACCCTACACACTTAACTTCAGCTTTGAAGAGCTCAACACAATTGGTCTTGATGAAGCTCCTCCACGCCATAGCAACTTAAGTTGGCAGGTATTTAATAGAGAAATGTGTTCTGCTTGCTTACCTGTATGGAAAAGAGTTGTTTGGGTTTTTTTTTCATTCTAGGATACAGACAGGTCAAGAAATCTCTTCTGGGACAGTTCATATATTTTCAGTGCTCATTCTTGGTAAAGACTAGTTCTGTAGAGGCGTAAACTCTAAACATACTGAGTCAAAGTCTTTAGTCTTTACCATCTGAAATCCAGTAATCACTCTTCATGACCAAAAAAAAAAAATAAATGAAAGCTATTGTGCTTTTCTCATCTAGCTTAGGGTGGTGCCATGCCAGACTTCTGTTTATCATAGTATTCAGGTTTTGTGTTTGAAATATTCTAACTGAGTGCTAGGTAGATGTTATGCCATTCAAAAGATCACCTGAAGTGTGGGATTTTCATTTGTCTGCCTTTAAGAAATAAGATAAATCAATTGGCAGTTAAATAGTGGTTAGAATTAAAAAAAAAGAAGCAAACAAAAAACCCCCACCAAACCCAAACATTTTAGCAATTGTCCCATTTCTGGAAGTAAATTATAAAATCTTGAAGGCACATCAAAATGGGAAGACACCTCGATAGTAACTACAGATATATATTTTTTTTAGTCAAAATTGTCCATGAAAATAGGTTTGGGATATATATCCCAGAGCTAGATTTCTACCCCAGATACCTCTGAATGTGTCCAAGTGTGCTTGTGTCTGTTTGTAGGACCCTGGTTACCCTCACTGCCTATTTCCAGCAATCAATGTATGTTTTTCCAAACCAAAAGTGGGATTATTCACAATTGTTATATTTAAATAAATACTGCTTCTGTTATCTGAAGTTGGATCAAAGGAACGAGACAGGTAGTTTGTCCTTAAGAAAACATCACAATTGACCTGTTGAAATCTTTTAAGTCAATGCTGTTTAAAAAATACTATTGTGGCTTCAAAGCTGCTCTGTCACTGCCCTCAGCTGGGCAGGGGAGAGAAAATACAAGGAAAGGTTCGTGGGTGGAGATGAGGGCAGGGAGAGATCACTCACCACTGACTGTCATGGGCAAAACCGATTCCAACTGGGGAAATTAGTTAAGTTATTACCAATCAAATCAGAGGAGGATAATGGAAATAAAACCAAATTCTAAAAGCAGAGGTGGGGGCAAAGAGGAAAGTGCTTGCCAGAAAACTGATTTTTCTGAAATCAGCTCTATGAGATAGAATTTTGCCAGGATATATTGAAGTGTGTAGGCTGGGGGTCTTTTAAAAATGTTTTTGTGAGATGTTCAACATTTAGATGAATTCCTGCTGTCTTTCTAATATATAATGCTAATTTTGTAAATGTACAAAAATGTGTTAGAAAAGCCCATCTTGACACAGAAATTCAATTCTTATGTATTCAATAGAGTTAGCTTGAAATGCACTGGATAAAATGCTTGTTTTGTGGAAATTTTCCGTTATGAGGACCAACAATAAGAATACTTTGTAAATTTAGTGAATTGTGTATGATTGCATATATATATGATCATAGTAAACATATTTTAATTATAACATAGATTATGCAAGTGAAATTGTCAATTTGCAGCAACAAAAAGAATAAATTAAGCACATACTTAATGCTCTGAGTTATTCAATTTAAGATCAGGAAAAGTAAAAATAAATAGTTCATTTAACTATTATCTCTCTTTTTTTTCCCCCCCCTAGTCACAAACTCGTAGAACTCCGAGCCTTTCAAGTCTTAACTCTCAAGATTCTAGTATTGAAATCTCGAAGCTTACTGACAAGGTGCAGGCAGAGTACAGAGATGCATATAGAGAGTATATTGCCCAGATGTCACAGTTAGAAGGAGGTGCCAATTCTACTACTGTAAGTGGGAGGTCGTCCCCTCATAGTTCAAGTGCTTTCTATATGGGCCAGAGCACATCGGGGGGGTCCCTGCACTCCACTGCAGAACAGGAAAAAGGAAAAGATGGGGAACAGAAACAAGACGATGGAAGAAAGTCCTTCTTGATGAAGAGGAATGATGTTGTTGATTACAGCACTTCAGGTGTTTCTACTAATGATGCATCTCCTTTGGATCCTATTACTGAAGAAGATGAAAAATCTGATCAGTCTGGTTCCAAGCTTCTCCCAGGAAAGAAGGCTTCAGAAAGAACAAGTATTTTCCAGGCTGCAGATTTAAAGCTTAAGGGAGTTACTCTTCGGTATCAGAAACTTCCCAGTGATGAAGATGAGTCAGGAACTGAGGAATCAGATAATACTCCTCTTCTTAAGGAAGGTAAAGATAAGAAAACTGATATCAAAATAGAGAAGCAGCCCAAATCTCCAGAACATGGTTCTGAACCAATTAGAACCTTCATCAAAGCAAAGGAGTATTTGACAGATGCCCTTCTGGATAAGAAAGATTCATCTGACTCTGGTGTAAGATCCAATGAAAGTTCTCCAAATCATTCCCTCCATAATGAAGGAGCAGATGATTCACAGCTTGAAAAGGCAAATCTCATTGAGCTTGAAGATGACAGTCACAGTGCAAAGAGAGGAATTCCCCACAGCCTTAGTGGCCTTCAAGATCCAGCTGTGGTTCGCATGTCTATTTGCTCAGAAGATAAGAAAAGCCCTTCTGAAAGCAGCCTCATAGCAAGTAGCCCCGAAGAGAACTGGCCAGCCTGCCAGAAAGTCTATAATTTAAACAGAACCCCCAGTACAGTCACCTTAAATAACAACAGCGCTCCAAGCAATCGAGCCAATCAAACTTTTGAAGAACTACAAGGTATCAGAGATCCAGCTCAAATTATCCTGCACCCTGGCTCGGGTTCCAATTCAACCGCGGTTCAGAACGAGAACCTCAAGTCGGTGGCTCACAAGCGGAGCCAGCGCCCAAGTTACACCAGGCTTTCCAAAGATTCATCAGAGCTGCACACCGTGGCAGGCTCGGAGGGAGCTGGTTTTGGAGAAGAGAGAGAGAGTATCCTGTAAAAAAGCAGCCAGGTTACGAAGAGTATGCCCAGGAATTGTAGCTTGCTCGGAATTCTTTGTCAGTCTGGTTACATTAAGCTTTGTAGTTCAAGCTTTCAGTATTGTAATAGATGGTCCAGGTTATTTTCAGTCATTTTCTGGGAGAGAAGGAGTAATTTTTACGAGAAGCAAACTACTTCAGACCTTCCCCCTACTTATAAAAGCCGTACTTGTCAGCACAGGAAACCAGTTCTTTGTTAAGACACTGTGCAAAGGTTTGGTCAGGGCCAGATGTTACAGGAGTAAGAATGGTTTCATTAAGAAAATTATGATGTAATTTTAGTTTTCTGTTGGGATATGTATTACTTACCCCTTCTAAACATTCCAGATAATTCTGCATACTTGCAAGTAAAGTTAATACTCTCCATCCTTGCCATCTGATGTACAAGATGCCAGAACATTAAATTTCACAACCTGTGATGCCCTTATCAAACTTGGCATTAATTTGTGGATTCATGTGTGCAACATAGATTACATGTGTTGAAATTTGAGTGTTAAGATACTTGTTTGGCTATATGTGTGCTCTGAGACTCTGTATGTTCGGTAATTGCTGTTGACTTTGTGTATTTTGGGTAGAGTGGTGATAAAGTTTGTAAGGAATATTGTCTTGATGTGTCACTGGAATTGGCAGTTATTGATAAGGTAATACCTTATCATTGGCTTAATGGATCCAATATTTATTATAGGTACGTAATTTTATGGTTACTGCATAAATGCAACCACCTGAGCTACATTAAAACATGGTAAGGATAAAGTATGAATAAGATGTTGGAATTTTAAAAGCATTTGTAGCTGTGCATGGTTTTTCCTGGGGACAGTGTTTTTATCATTTGGTTATGGAAAGAAAAGTAAGCAGTGTTTGCCATTTTAAAATTAATAACTACTTTTTGGAATCTTGTCAAAGCTGTATACCAGCTTCTTTATTTCTCAAGTACAGTGTTTTAAAATTTTATTTGTCATTTTAAGTAATGTACTTGAATGATGTTGTAGCAAATGCTTGTACTGTCCATTGAAATCTGCATGGTTTTAAGGAAGAATTGTTCAAACTAGAGTCTGCAAGTAGAAAGAGAATAAAAATATTAATTGGCTTGTTGGGCTTGTGTCCAAATTTGTTTTTATTTGCAATATTTTGTTTCTTGATAAAAATGTTAACTCCATATTGTTTTGCTTGAAGTACTTCACAGATTTAATTTTTTTAATGTATTAAAACAATATAATTAATAATTCAATAATAAGTATGCATCAAGTATAAAACCACATTTGATAAATGAAATTGCCAAAGCAGACATTTCTAAATGAAGTGCTGTGTGCTTAGAGAAGGGGCCACCTCCCACTAGTCCAAAACAGTAATCCTGCTGTTTGTGGCAGTTACATGTGCTAGTAGCTCTGCAGAGCTTTGTTTGTGTCCCAGTCCATCTCCAACCAGATGCTTCCCGAGGGACCATGTGGTCTTGTCCTTTGTTATCCAAATCAAGAGGATGCATTTCTATGCCAGAGTCAACAGAAAAACTGCCTTTATCTAGACTCTCTTTTTTTTTTTTTCATTCATTGGTTGTCTTGTCCCACAGGGATCAGTGCTATGCCTGGCAGTGTTTAATATCTTTATTGATGATATGGATGAGGGAATTGAATCCATCATCAGCAAGTTTGCGGATGATACCAAGCTGGGGGCAAATGTTGAACTGCCAGAGTGTAGGAGGGCCCTTCAGAGGGACCTTAACAGGCTGGAGAGANCAGGGGAGGTTTATACTGGATGTTAGGAAGAATGTTTTCACAGAGAGTGGTTCCTCATTGGAATGGTCTGCCCAGGGAGGTGGTGGAGTCACCGTCCCTGAAGGTGTTTAAGAAAAGGCTGGATGAGGAACTCAGTGACATGGTCTAGACAATGGAATGATGGAATGGGGAGTTGGTTATTAAAAAAAAAAAAAAAATGACCTGAGATTGGCTCTGATAGATAAAACATGGTGCTCATGGCACCGGGATTGTGGGTTTGATTCCTGTGTGGGTGTTCACTTGAGAGTTGGACTGAATGATCCTTGTGGGTCACTTCCAGCTCGGAATATTCTGTGATTCTGTGCTTACAGGACAGGACTGGAGATGTGATCTGAACGTTTTTGTTTTCCATTGAATTGGTTTGTTATTTGAATTAAAATGTACTCACCACAGTGTTACACAAGTACTGAGAACTTGGGTGCACATATTTCTATCTATTAGATTAATAGTTTAACCAAAAAGCCTCCCAAAACAAAATAAGAAGGCCTCAAAACCTGTGTAGCTTCATGATACTTTGCCAAATCTTTGGAAACAGGTTTTTGGGTTGGGTTCTTCCTATTAAAAACCAATGTACATTACTTTGCTTTTAGAAATTTTTGGGATGTAAAAGCTTTTTACTGAAAGCTAATTAGAAGCATTGTTTTGTAAGAGAAGGCAAGTGTAGCCTTCTTCATTTGGACATATTCACAGTATTGATGAAAGATACCGATTATGTATTTCAAATAATTTTGTCTGTTTAAGTCCTCGGGTAATCCATATGAGTGAATTACAGATTTTCATACAGTTTTGAGGTGTTTTTCTTCCTGGAATTTCTCAACTCTTTATAAAATACCACCATTGGGATGAAATAGGCAGTTGAGTGTGAAACTTCAGTGTCTCTTTTCTTGTGTTCACTAATACCAGTGTAATTCCTTACCATCACTAAGAAACAGTAAAGTGTCTGTGTAAGTTGGCACAGGCCTTGATGTGATACTCCCTTTGGGTAGGTACTCACAGTCTTTGGTATGTGTGAAGCTCCGTGTCACACATGTGACATGTGTGAATACCTAAAATCATTTCAGTTCCAAACAGCAGTTCAATCCTGTTTCATTCAGCTATAGTAGTGCAGGGAGTCATTCCTTTCATCACATGATGGTTATTTAATGTCTTCCCAGCAGAGTTCCTAGAATCAGGAAAACACGAATCCTTCAGAGCCAATTTATCCCACAAAAGCTGTTTTTATAACAGGACGGTAAAAAAAAAGTGACTCTTAGAATCTATTGGCATTAAAATAACTAGACAAAGTGCATTTTTCTTCTCCATTGAAGAACCTTTTAAATTTTTTTTTATACAGGTGTTCATAAGCTAACAGAAGAGAAGTTTGTACTATGAGAGAGGGAGAGAGGAGAAAAGAAAGAACTTGAATACTTCAGCACAGTAGTAAGGAGTGTCTTTTAATACATAACAAATATACGTGAGGTACTGTAAATGTTAAATGTTTTTTTCAGATACAGAATACGACAGAATAACATTTGTAAGAATTAAAAATACACTGCAGTTTCCTAGCTGAAACTAGGTTTTTTCTCTCCCACAGTTTCTATGGTTACTTGCTCAGTTTGTTGCGCAATTCTTGGAGTTAAGAAACCATAAACAATTTCCAGTGTTGAAATATTAAATGTGAGCTTTGTGACTTGTGGGAAGCGTGGAACCCAGGAGTTCCACGGAGAATGGAAACAAATGAAGAGTATGAAACACTAAGACAACTGTATTCTGGTATTCACCACTTTCCAGAACTCTTGCAATGATACTTCATGTATCCACTCTAATTTTGGATGGCTGAGCATACAGGAACTTGAAACCATGACTACTTTGCCTAACTGAATCTTAAGAGCACAGTTTGGCTTGTCCTCTTGTTATGATGCCCAGATGTGTTTGCGTGGTAGGGTGAAAATAAATCGGTTTTGGAAGGAAAAATTGGATGCAAGTAACACTTCAGGTTTTATATGAAAATCTTATGGCTGTTTGCCAGCCTTTGCCAGGATTGCAGTTTGAAGAGGAAGGAGGAGAGGGAAATTCTTACATCCCGCTTGTAAAACGTGCAACAAAATAATGGTCTGGTAAAATCCTTGAAGATTCTGGACAGAAGTTTCCATTTTGTGCCTGTCCTGGTCACTCTGGGATATCTGATCAGCCTGTGTCACTTAGCCCATGCAGCAGAATATGTATGTGATGTTCATAAGTTTTCAGTCTTTAGCTTTCTTTAGTTTTCTTTTCAAATACTGTTAACTTTTTGCTTCTTCCCTAATTTTCTTTCTTTATATAACCTGTGGAAAACTTTCCTGAGACACACTTACGAGTTCCACATCATAGATTTCTGAATTTTAACAAACAGGGGAAAAAAACAGGAAAGTGGATGCTCAAAAAATATTGTTAAGTATAAATAATGTCAAACTGTGTTTCTGACAGAACCAGAGTTTCCTAAAGACTAATTGGTACATGGAGACCAATCAAGCCATTAAAAAGATTCTTTTAGGTATATTACATCCAGCAAAATGTTTCATTAAAGATGTCTGTCATGCAACCTGAGTATGCAGCACATTCTGCCCTTTGGTTAACAGATGGAAGCAGGTTATAGGAGTCAAAATGCAATTTAAAGCTGATGAAAAGTTGATTTTTTGTGTGTGTGTGCTGAAGTGTGTTTCTTGTTTTATTGATCTTATTTCTAGGTTGCTTATGATTCCTTTGTTAAAGTCTTTGCATGGAATTCTCTAGTAGAACTATGTAGAACTACATTCACTGTAGCTTAGCACAGCTTCTGGCACTGTAAAGATTCAGTTGTTTTGTATGAAACATAGGATTAATGATAGAGGGCAGTTTGAGGGTTGCCTTCTTATTATTGAGCTTTGAGTCTAAGATTTTTATTTTCATGTTCACATCTGACTCCTGTGATGCACTCAAATATTTTAGTTTTGTTTTAGAAATTTGTGCCCTGTCTTCCAAAAAGACTCAGAGCTACAGAGTTCTTAGCAATGTTTCAGTCAAAAGTGATTGTAGTTCCTTAGTAAGACTGATACTGACTACACCAAATGTTTGGGCCTTAAAAAGTATTAAAAGGTTTTCTTCTTTCCCCAAAAGCTTGTTTTTGAGGGGGATACTGGATAAACTTTTAAAAGGAATTGTCTTGGTGAATTTCCTTCTTAGTTTACCGTACCTTAGGGTCACCTTCCTTTGAAGTGGAAGATAAAACAGACCCTGGGATATTTTAGAAGAACACAGTCTTTTGGAGGAAAAAAAATACCAAGGTGAGAGGTTGTGTGAGGTTTTATATGGCAAAAGCTTATAATTGAGAGTTAATGTATATTTCTTTGATAGATGAGATTCTAGTAACAGACCATTCTTTTTGTTATGTGAATTCTTAGTGTTGCCACGACACAGCTTTTTCATGTTTCAGGTCTCCTTTCTGAGAACTTACATTTCATATCCTCGTTGCTTCTTACAGGAGTAACCTGGATTGCAGAATTCTCTTTGTAAGCAAACCAGAGTGTCTGTGTATTGTTGCTGGAGTACAGTAAGTTTGTTGTTTATGAAAGGGAAGGAGAGGAAAGGAATGCTAGTGCTACATTATAAGATTTTGTGTTCATGATTTCTCATTATAGAAAACAAAAGGAAAAATTGAAATGGTTGGAATGTGTCCTTGGAACCTAGAAATAAAAACAAAGGCATAAAATATTGGCTATGGGGAACAGTATAGCTAAAATGGAAATTTTGTGATGCCTTACTGCCTCTCCTTACTAATTAAACCACAGGGAAGCAATCAGCAGAGATTTAACTTTTGGGGGGTTTGAATATTTCTCTCTTCTGAAATAATGTGATGGCTTGTGGTTGGCTAAAAGCAACCTATATTTTTGAATATGTTTACATATTGTGGTACCGTCACATCTTAATTTGTTACAGTTCTTTTGAGAGGCAGCAAAATTTTACTAACTTCGTTTTGGACCCCACAAAAATCCTTTCCCCCATCAGCAGTGGTGGAATACAGAATTATATGTATTTTTTAAGAAAGTCAAGAATTCAGTCCTAAGTGTTCATCTGCCAGTCAACTTGGACTTTTGTTGATATCAGAGATCCCCTTTATGTTATGTCTGTTTAAACCTGAAATCTAAACTGAAGATTTCCATTAAGTTAACTTTCTCTCATTACTCTGCATTTTTGTTTTCCATCCTCTTTACGTTTTCAATTTGACTATAAACCTTGCAGCCAGTTTGTGGTCCTCGCCTTTTGGCAAAAAGTTAAGATCGTAACTCTGAATGTCTTTGGCACACCAGTCACTTGGGGCTAAGTATATTTGCGGTCCCTTATTCATACTGGACACGTTCATGTCCTGTCTTGCCCCCACTCACCCTGTTTGGTCCACAAAAACACCGTGTTCCTGGAACTGTTGCAGTTCTGCCCCACAGCCTGACTGGTAGTCGGGGCTTTGGTTGCCGACAGTGTGACTTCCCTTCTCTTTGACTTTTTCCATTGTAACCTCAGAACTGCTGTACACTGAAATAATTTTTCCCGCTTCAGCAACAGCAGAAAATGCTGCTGTTGTGCTGCAGTGGTGGCGGTGCTTTTGGCCTGGATGGGGATACAGTGATCCCCCCACATTCACAGCTCGCATATCCGTGGATTCAATTAATCGCGGTTGGATTTTCAGTGAGTTGTGAGACCGCACACGTGTGCAGAATGTCCTGGACTCCGGATTTCGCGGACGGGAAGAACCAATGAGGTGCTACAGTGCGAGCCACACTCCCAGGACCGCCCCTTCAGACCTTATTAGTGGAGGGTGTGTGGCTACAGGTGGGGAGTAGTTGAATATTCATGGGTTCGGTATCTTCACGGATTTCATAACTCGCGGGAGCTGGCCAGACCCAACCCCCAGCAAATTCGGGGGGATCACTGTATTTATTTGGTGGGGGAGTTTACCTTAGGAAGGTTTTACAGCCTAGGTAGGCTCTAGGTTCTACAATACCTTCCTCCTCACTTCTCTCCGTCCTCTTCCTCATGTCCTGGAAAATTCACAGGCTATACACATCCACGGTCCACAAACCTGATTTTAAAATACATTTTACTGATACCTTTATCTCAGACAGTATTGTGGACGCATCTAAAATAAAAAAAAGCATTAATTTATATCTGTCAGTGGACAGAACCTTCAGTCTTCATTTAGGGGGGGGAGGAGAAATCTGCTCCTTGGTTTCCTTGCAGCTATTCCTGGTAAATAATCAGGCAATGCTGGCTTAAGGAATAAGCACAGTTGTCAGCTCACCAGTGTTGTAAGTAGTCTGTTAAGACTCTAGAAGAATTTTAAGGTGGCATTCGGGAAGGGTTAATTTTTCTCATGGTTCTCTAAGTTATGCTTGGTGCTGTAGGTCTGAGTGGCACTGCAAAATAATGTAATGTACAGGACATTTTAGCACTTGCTTTCAAGTAATCTGAAGAAAACAAGGTTCTACATTTGTTTAAAGACTCAAGAGTCAGCTGTGGTGTTCAGGTATTTTTACTCTGAAAGATAAAAAGGAATCTTGATTTTTTCATTTTCTATAAAAGACAAATCCTCAAACCATAAGCCTATTTAACCTCAGGACATATTTACACCTTTGGAATACAAAGGAGAGTTGAGAGGTTTTGTTGTTCCAGGATGCCTTCTGGTCTTAATTTTCAACATCATCTTTTCAGTAGCTTCTTTCAAGGTGTGACGAGGAACCATGAATAATTTCCTCTGTTTTTACCATCTGTGCTACCTTCTGCCTCTCTTCCATCTGATGACACAGTAGCTCAGCTTCATCAGATCTTTTTATATGCTAATATGAACTGGAGTCTTTAATTTCATTGTCTATGGCTACAGTGTTCAATAATGTTTATTTTTTATTTCTTGTCTTCACATCAGCTTTCAGGTCTCTCTATACAGTAGTATCTTTAAGCACGTGGTGGTACTTTGCAAAACCAAAATCCACTGAACTAATTTATCTGCATTTACAGTACACACTTTACTCCCAAGCAGAGATTTGCAAGAGAAAGCATTTATGCTTAAAATTCAACTTCAGAAAAGTAGTCCCACTTCTGTAATTTCGCAGTATAGGAAGGGGACTGTCATTTTAGTCACATCCTTGAAAATATTTGGATTTTCAGACAAAATGCAAATTACTTCTGTTTGGACAGTGCTGATCACTCATCTGAGATGGACCACAATTCTTTTGCCTGAATGACTGACTTCCGAAACATAAGACCAGTTTGCTCAAATTCTATCAACTACTTTATGGTTCTACACGTTTTTTCTTTTTTTTTATGTCAAGGCCAGTAGACAAAAAGAAAAAAAAGTCATCTGTATTTAAATAGTCCCTTGAGATCAGGGGAGGACAGAAACCTATCTGGTTTCTCTTTTCAGGATTCTTTTTACGCTGTGAGAAGTTGGACCAAGTACTTAGACACTCATCCTCCTCCTATGATGAGCTCCTTTCTAGGACTTTCCAGGTATTATGGAGAGACTATAGCTTCCCCTCTTCCCAAGCAATTCTATTTCAACTAGGCAACGTAATTTTATGTAGCCTCCCGCACCTAAGCCATTCTTTCATGATCAGGATGCTAAGAGGGGGTGTTTTTGTCTTCCCAGGATCAAGTCAAGACCATGTTAATAGGAAAGCAATGTTTGCTGAAAAGACTGCTAAACATGACATGTCTGTGGTGGAACCTACTCAGTGTCACACCTCGTCAGAACCCTGAGGGTGAGTCTCCAGTGCAGATAGTTGTGAAGCTCTTCTCTGCTCAGAGCACAGCCAGGAGACTTTGAGCCAACATTCGGCAAAACTTGTGGCATCACACAAACATGAAGGAGTGGTTGCTAAGGCTTGTAAGATTGATCTGTTTTGGTATGAGGACTGTGACACTCCTTTCCAGACCACCAGGAGTCATGTACAGAAATGTTTAAACACGTTTCATAATGGAGGACAAAAAAAATGTTCACAGGTTGCACCAAAGGGTCTTTCTGAGGATTCTGGAATTCTGTGGTGCAGCCAGGACTAAGATGACACAGCACCTGTATCTGAAGTATGTGTGAGGACGTGGTGTGAACACATGCTGTGGGTAGTGCAAAGGTTGAACATTCTTAACTGCCTGGCAACATGTGCAATTACGATATAAATATGTAAATGAACAACACATATGAAAGTAGATCACTGCTAAAGAAAAGATATTTCAGAAACAAAATTACTGAAGGTAGTAATTAAAATATTCTGAGTTGATACTATGTAGCACTGAATTTTATTCTATTCAGATGTCTCAGAATTATTTGGATTTCAAAATTCTTAAGAAAACATAATCAAAATTCATTCATGTTTAGCTGTTGTAAGGTTGAGGTGTTTTGAATGCCTTCTGAAGAAAATCAGGCAAAACCAGAAAAATAAATTCAAGCTAAGTTGACTCCACATAATTGTTTGGCTTGTATATTTTTCTTTTCTTCAGTTACCTTAAAAAGCTAAATTAGTGGAGGAATTCTGTAACCAAAAAAAATTAGTAATTATTAAAAAACCAAAACTGAGATCAAAAATCAGAGGTTCTGAACACTTAGATCTGTCCAGCATGCCAACAGGTTTTTATCCAGGTAGTATTTCAAGCATACTTTCTTCTTTTTCAGTGACAAGTCAGAATGGCCAAGCTGCTTCTTACTGAAGCTGTGTTCAGTTCTAGGCCACTCAATTTAGGAAGAATGTTGAGGTGCTGGAGTGTGTCCAAAAGAAGAGCAATGAGGATGGTGAAGGGACTGGAGCACAAGTCCTGTGAGGAGTGGCTGAGGGAGCTGGGGGCTTTTACCCTGGAGAAGAGGAGGCTCAGGGGGGACCTTATCGCTCTCTACAACTACCTGGAAGGAGGTTGGAGCCAGGTGGGGGTCGGTGCTTTCTCCCAGACAACCAGCAACAGGACAGGAGAGCACAAACTTGCGCTGCGCCAGGTGAGATTTAGGTTGGACATTATGAGGAAATTCTTTACAGACAGAGTGATTGTGCATTGGAAAGGGCTGCCCAGGGAGGTGGTGGAGTCACCGTCCCTGGAGGTGTTTAAGAAGAGAGTGGATGTGGCACTGCCATGGTCTAGTTGACAAGGCGGTGTCAGGTCAAAGGCTGGCCTTTATAATCTCAGAAGTCTTTTCCAACTTAACTGATTCTGTGATTCTGTGAATCCACGAACCATGGTCAGTTTTCTTGGAGAAAGGGAGAGACAGCTATACATACCATGGAGATCCAGCTGTTAGGTAGAACTACCTGGAATTACTATATTCAAGGCAAAAAAGGAGGGCTCGGGGAATTATCTTTACTTTGACATCTGTGAAAACTTCCTCAAGCTTTTATTATTCATCAGCTGTTTAAACTTCAAGTATGGAAGTCAATATTAAGTTTTCAGGAGTGACCCTTAGGAAACTACTCCGATTTTCTCCTTTGGCTGAGTGACCAGCCTGCAGAAGATGGATACAGTATGTGACATGTTTGACTGCACTAAGATTTTTATAATCTAAGCTTTAGCAAATCATGCAATGGAGTAAAAATGGATTCCTTCAAAAGGTAAACTTGGAGTGATTATCAGATATCTCACGTCAAAGTAGGGGGTCTGTTTGTTCCATTCTTGTTCAATATTTAATTGTGACCCTATTGATGGAATTTCAGAGTTTACTGTTGTCTGAACCTGCCTTATCTTCAAGGACAGAAGTACCTGATACGTAGAAGAGTGTAAATTAACACAGTGCCATTCAGCAAAGGCAAGTAAAATGTATTGCACTTACAAAGGGGCAAATGGACAAATATAAAATGGATTATAATCCTCTGAAATACTGCAGAAGACAATGAGGTTTTAGTGTGACTAGTAAACCAGTACTAAGATAACAAGATTAAGTGGTACTGTATAAGGTAGAGGAAAAAAAAGGAAATGTCTGATGAATCAATGAATAGGAGTATCATCCAATCAGGAGAGGTGTGTCCTGCTGTGTCCAGACTTGAGCAACTTTAATAAGCAACTGGAGGAGAAAAGCAGAAACAGGTATGTAATACTGAAAGAGCTGAATTTGGAGGAAGGCTGAATGAACACAATTTTTTCATAGTAGGCCCAGTTGTAAATACCCACAAAAGAGCAAAACTTGCAAGATTCCCCCTCAGAAGTTGAAATGCTAAAGGTCCCACTTCATACTATGAAATAGAAAGCACCAGGCGACACAAAGCTGGTTGGAGGCAAAGAGGCAGTGGCAACAATAACCCACACCGCTCCAGTCATACCGGATACAGTGGCTGTCAGTTCAAACAGGGGAGAAAACCAGGGCATTTTGCATATCAGATTAACAGCTTCTTGGTCATGCCCTTGAGGACCAGGGTGATATCTGGTGTGATATCTGTATTTTGCACAGTGACCTCACGCCTTGCCTATCGTCATGTTGTTTGCTGTTATGTTACAATGTTATTAACGTTGCTAATTAAATGTATGTACCTTGAAAGAATTCAAATAAAATAGTTCGCTGTTTGCTTTTTTAATTCTGAAGAAATTTTGCACTTCAGTGCCCTGTCTCTCCTTTGTCACTGTCATCCAAGCTCTTGCTTTAATTGTCTGCTCACTGTTTACATGATGCTGTTTAATTCCTGAGGGTTCTGCTAAATTTACATAATCTCTGTACTATTATAATATGGTGAGAAAGGAGAGAAAATGTGTATCTAATGTGGTTTTTTAAGCAAAATGCAATCAGTGCAATCAAAGAAAATCATGTTACCTGATCTGCATTCAGGCCAAAGAGATTGCTTTCTCTTTTCACAGAGATGTGTGACTGCCCAGGGCTTAGGCTGTCGCCCTGGCTCTTTTTTTACTTAGTGTATAAGCAAAACCAGGGCTTGAACATTACTGCTTCCAACAAGATAAGGACCATTCTTTGGCCTGTTGCAGTGTAACCTCTCCTATTTATCTTTCTCAGTAAAATATAATGGGAGAGCTTCTAGGCTATGGAACTCCCAAGTCATGACTGGCAATGGTCTGAGTGTGTGGCAGGTGCCATTTCACATGATAAATGACCAGTTTTAGTGCCCAAGATTCTCCCATGCATAGCGCAGTCATACCTCGCTGCATTGCAACCCCTCCTTTGCGACCTCGCTGGTTTGCGAGAAATTTTCCTCACAAATCTGCCTCAGTGATTCGCGGAGCTTCCCGGCCAACGCATGTGTAGTGCCTCTGCTTCGCCGAGGGACGGCGCCGGCGCTCCCTGTGGGGCGGGACTGGCCTGGCCCCACAGGGAGGGCATGTGGTTCCTCTCGCTCCTGTGGTGTTTATGGTCCCGTGGTGCCGTGCCCTGGTCCCTGCCCTGCTCCTGTGTGTCTCTATGCCCGGTCCCGACCGCAGAAGGTTTAGGCCACGGGATGCCCCGGACGGTTGCTGAGACCCAGCGCAGCACCACCACCAGTCACGCTGTGCCCTGTTACTCTAAGCCCAGCCAGGGACTGACCCCCACCGGGTGTGTTACTGTTTCCATGGCTACAGGTGGGGAAGGCGATGCTGTCTGTGCCCAGGGACTGTGTGCCCAGCACACCCGGGGATGACGTACCCCACAAAAGTGGGGCTGGGCTGGCTGTGGCAGTGAGGCAAGTGCTGTGTGCTGGGATGGGACAGCAGTGCCATGTGCCCACAAGTTAAGGTTTCCCAGGCTCCAAGAGCACCGACCAGACCCCGGGGACACCCCTTCCCTGCCATGGCCCTGGAGCTTCCCCATAACAGAGGCAGTGCAAGCACGAGCGGTGGCAGCAGCCCAGCAGTGGCTGTGGAAGCAGCAGCGTGGCCAAAGACAAGCCGAGGGATTCTCAGGGGGGTCTCCCCAAGCAGAGAGTGCTCAGAAACGCTTCCCTTTGCTCCCCTGTGCTGTGAGAGCCCGTGGGGAGGAGCAGAAAATGCTCCCCAGCACTCCTAACTGGCTGGGGCTGGGGCGATGAGCGTGGCCTGTGTGCATATTAAATGTTTTGTGAAACCCTGACAAGACCTATTCCTTACAAAGTACGAGGTATGACTGTATTACAAAGCTGGCTGAGTATCAGGCCATATCAGCCATGCTGGTTCGTAAGAGTTCCTGAGAGAGGGAACAAAAGTTCCTATTTTTACAGATACACAGAAACATGTAGGACTGAAAGACTTCCAGAGGTCACAGCAAAAAAATCTGCAGGAAATTTGGGCTAAGAGCTATGTCTCACAGCTCCTGGTTCAAACTCTTAACCACAAGATCGTTATTTTGCCCCACATCAGTGAAGCCCTGTTTCATCACCTTCAACAGCTGATAAATTGCTGGTTTGAGCTGCTTAAATGCCAGAACTTTGAAGGGAAAGGAAAGAAGTTTTTATGGCTTTTAAGTGTTTTAATGGACACCTTAAATCACCAACTCTACAGGAATCAAATGAAATGGACTTTCTTTCCTGATTTGTAATTAAGTGCTTAAGAAATCTGTGGAAACCATTAGTAGACTGAAAAAAAAATATTTAAAAATATACATTTCAGACACTAAGAGATAGCAAACTAGCACTTTTAAAATTTGAAATTATTTACTTTTATAAAGCTTTTTTTTTTTCTCTCCAGGAAACAGAAGAATATCTCCTCAGTGAAACATTCAGTTACTCAGAGGCATCTCTACCTGAAGGTCTGTTGGGGAGTGTTCTTCTTTTGAGACCTTTTTGTGTGATGGTTCACATCGAATTGCCACACAGTTACCTCACAGTTACCTCACGGTCCTATGTTTCAATGTGACACTGTCTCAAAAATAAGGACAGATACCCAGTAATTGATTTAATTGATTAATAGTTTACCTCCACTGAAGTCCTTAGGCATTTTATGCAAAATTATGCCCCCCAAAAATAGCACTTACAGAGCTGGTTTTCCTTTGTAAATCTGAAAACTGTATATCAAAAATAACCTGCTGTTATTGTTTCTTAATGAATAACTTCCATTGGCAAATCTGATTGACAGAGAAATTTAGATCACAGAACTCCTGGGTTTAGCGTCAATCCTCCTTTTCTGCATCATTTATTGAACTCTGCTCATCATGTCTATTATTTCTGACATAACAGTAGTCCTTTTTATCCTCTGCTGCATGTAATTCTGAAGGAGAAAGCCCAACTTTTTATTCCTTATGTAAACAATATTAAACAATTCTCCTGATAACTTATTTATTTACACATTTATTGGTAACCCCCTGAAATCATATGTGAGGTCTTGATACTATAAATACATAAGATTTAATCAGACATAACACTATTTAATAAACCTCAGTGTGGAATCTAAAAAAAATAAGTTGTTGAAGTTGACCTATTTTTTTCCTCTCCCTTCTTTAAGTGGATTTCATGCTTCCTCTGATAATATTTTGTTGTTACTGTATGGTTGGCAGGAATTGTGTTACCGAAGATGATTCATCATTTTCTTAGCAAGTAAATCTACGAAAGGATGTTTTTATGAAATACTTTTACAGATACCGATCTTATTTTCCCTTAGAAAACGTCAAATTTAATCTGTTGTGGCAGGTATAGGAATCAAGGGCTAAAATCCTAGTTTATCTTTCATGCAGTGTTTTACAAACTTACAAAATGGAAGAAAAAAAAAAGAAATCATATTCTGACTGAGGTGCAAATCCAGCTGAAACCAACCTTTCACAGAATCACAGATCACAGAATATTCTGAGTTGGAAGGGACCCACAAGGATCATCGAGTCCAACCCTTCAACAGCACCACTGCCTCCCTGGCAGGAAATGCTGTGGAATTACAAGAGGGTTTTTAAACTCTGTTAAAACTCTTCGGTGATGCTGAAGAACAAATGTGTCCATCCCCTCCCTGAGTTCACAGGACAAGTAAGTTAAACACCCTTTTGTTCTAACAGCTATGCTTTTTTTTTTTTTCCCCTGGTAGAATTTGTGACTGCACTCACTTTCTACATTGTAAATATACTTTTTTTTTGTTCTGCCTCTTTCTTACCTGGACATTTCTTTATCTCGTTCATTGTGTTTTCCACGTTTTCATTACCTGTGATTCTTTGCACAAAATTGGCTTTTCTTCCCTTCCCTGGCAGAATAATTGTCTTCAGTATTTTCTTGTGTGTGTGTGTGTACTTGATACCACTTTTTCTTTCTGTCCTATATATCCTTCTCATCTCATTCTTCCACTTGTAGTCACATTTCCATTGTTTTGTGACAGGATGCTGTCACTTCACATTTTTCAGAGGAAATCAAATAAATTCTAAAGTACCTGCTTCACTTTCTCACTTTGGTGCCTGCCTTCTGAATTTCTTTTTCCATTTGAAAACTTTCAGTTATTTTAGGCTCGTAACTAACAAATCTGCTTCCCTCCAGGACTGCCACAGTCCAGGTATATGTTTCTGCCTTTGGGTATCTCTCTGTAAGTGCTTCCTTTCCCCTGGCAAGTGCTGTTCATCCTTTTATCTTTTTCAAAAATACTGCTGACTTCAAACCCCCCTGAAATAGTAATAAAAGTAATAGTAAATATTCAAACCTGCCAGAAAAATAACAAACCATTCAAATACTAGCAACACTCAGATTTTCAGATTGAGATGTTTTTCATGCTGTGGTATGTATATCACACACAGTTTCTATGTATATATTTACCTTAAAGGTCCAGACGTCTAAATAAGTAAACTTTTTACCTCTAAGCATGGCTTTTTCTTCTAAATTAGACTTTTAGAGTTAAGTAGATGCATGAATTAAAATAATTAAGCCAAAAAACTCAACCTCCAAGGAATTCTTAAAATTTCTGAATGACTCAAGAAGCAAGCAGGTTAACAGTGGAATTTTAACTTTCTAGGTACTGTGATGTCTTGATAGTTACAGGATGAGATCCAGCCAACAATTCCAGCTTTTCCTGGAGGAGTGGTGAGAGTAATGATGGGATAATCTGAGCAAAATGGGAATCAGTAAGGACAGGTAAACAACATGTGTATTTTTTGGGTGGAAATATCTATATGCTGTAAAATAGCTTTTTAACAAGAGCTAGACTGAGGTCATAGGTTTGGCTTCTGATGCTGTACAAGACTGTGTCTTTTCCAGAGGGCATTAATGTGTTGCTGCTGGATGTGAAGCTACTGGCCTGACCATGGGAGAAATCTCAGCAGCAGCACCTGTTGTGAGCATCAGCCCTCCTGTGTTCTCTGCTCTCTGCACTGCTTCACAGTGGGCTGTAACCACACTGAAGCACTGCACAGATTTCTAAAAGGTCACACAGAGCTTGTGGATGAGCAATGAGATTTACAGAAAATATGGCTCAAGGACAGTGCCAGAGGTTGGCTAATACATTTCCCTGGGGGGGGCTGGTGTCAGGTGTAGCCAGCCCAGCTCGGGTCTGAGGTGTGCTTAAGGGAGGTGGTCTGTCTGGGGTGGAGGTTGGACTTTCTACTCCAGACAAAAAAAACTTGCACAAGATTGAAAACACAACTCGAACTTCAACCTCATGGCTTTCTTAAGGCCGGACATGCTGCTTTGATCTTTTCCAGCCTAATACGCGGTCAGTCCATTGCAGCACCTCTGTGCAATTACTTTTTCTCAGTTTGGCCCTATTTAGAGTCTTTGCCCAATGTTTCCCCTTTTTGAGCACTTTTTTTCAACTCAAGTAACCAACTGAAATATCAATTCCTCTCAGTTACTGTGATTGACTCCAAAAGTAATTGCATTTGTTTATTTTGTCCTTTGTTTTCTCCTTCAATTTATCTTAGCAAGTGGCTCACACAATCAGTGGCCGTTGCTGTGCAATATCAGCTTTGTTTTATTGATACAGTGTTTGCATTTGGCTCCTTCACTACTTCAGAATTATGATAATCAAGATGGCTGTTCTACAGAGGAATAATATGGTAATGTGGATAAAACAAATTTGATTTCAAAGACCAAACATTTTCATTTATCTGGAGAATCGGGAAGTACTGATCCTTTTGCAAAACAGTAGTTTTAAAGAGTACATTTGTGAAAATCTTTTTCTAAACAATATTCAACACCAGCATTGATGTAGTTTACTCAATCTTTGTCATGTGACAGTTGCATTCTGCTCTCTCTCTTCCTTACAGCTTCCAGGAAAAGCTGTGCAAACCATTTCTTGTTGTAAGTAAGCAAGGACAGTGTTAAAGAGGACGAGATGCTTACAAATATGTTAGTTCTCACTAGTAAATTATAATTTTGTCTCTTTCTCCCATTTCATGAATTAATCCAGACTGCAAACTGCTGTATAGAAGAATCCTTAACACATCCCAGATTGTTTAGGGAACATGTTTTACTTTCCAGAATCAAATATCAATGTAGTCCTAATCAAATGGTGCTTTTCCCATCGAGGTACAAGCAAAGTATTTATTATTTCACAGCCACTTAGGAATGAACTTCCCCGCCATCAGCGCTTAGTTCGCTAACGTATTGTTTCCCAGAAACAAGTATAAAATGTGATTTTAAATAATGACGGGAGACCAATGCACGGGACGGTGTGCGGAGCGGCGGGAGATGATGTGTGGAGGGGGAGCGATGTGCGGAGCGTGGGATGATGTGCGGAGCGGTGGATGATGTGCGGAGAGGGGGATGATGTGCGGAGCGCGGGATGATGTGCGGAGCGGGAGGTGACGTGCGGTGCGGGGGATGATGTGCGGAGCGGGGGATGATGTGCGGAGGGGAGGATGATGTGCGGAGCGGGGGATGATGTGCGGAGCGGGGGATGATGTGCGGAGCGCGCTGCGGTGCCCGGCCGGCCCGGAGGGTGGCACTGGACCTCCACGCACCGCCCGCCCCGTGCGGCGGGACCGAGCCCGGCGCGGAGCGGAGGCAGCTCAAAGGTGCTGCCTTTGCTCGGAGTCAGCGCTCTCGGTCATGTTTTTGTCAAAATATTGGCACTGGTTGCGCAAGTGGCTTCTGAATAGTTTTGGCGCGATAGACACAACGCTGTTTTCCTGCGAGTGAGTAAATAAAACCCCAGCCCGGCTCTGTGAGTTTCCCTTACCTGGAGATGGGCTGGAGGAGCACCTGTGGGTGCGAGCCCGTCGATTTCTGACCAAAACTAGACTGGGAGCTTGGCCATGCGTTATTGAGGTCGATACACAAAAGAAAAGCCAAGTTTGGAAACCTCTCTTTCTAGTCTTTTTTCCCCCTGGGGAACGGCCTATAGGTGCATTTGCAACTTTGACACATGGCCCACTCAACAAGATTTTGCACAGTTTAAAAGTGATTATTGCCAAAACTGTTTTGCTATCACATCATTGACTGCAGGTCCTCTAAATCTGCTCCTCCGTTAACAAGGCTGTTGGGCAACAGCTGCGTCCAGAGACAGTAAATGGGCCAGGGAAGGTGGTGAAAATTCTTTCCTGGAAGAACAATGATAAAGCTATAGAGTAAAGAAATCCCACCCTCTTCAAGGAAACCTCAAGAATAAGTGTTAAGACTGCGGGCACTCAGTTTTGACCTTGCTGTTTATCTTCGAATGATACAATCTTAAGAACAAAACCAAAGACTGAATCTCTAAGTGAGCACCTATCTTAAGCCCCCAGTTCTGATCACAGGAATGCATTGTGAAGTCAAGGAATTAGTTAATCCTCAAGGAGGAAAATTTTTTTTCCTTTCTTAATTTACATTTTTTAAAACATGTTTGTTTGTTTTCCTCCTCAGCTCCCCACGCCTTGTAAATTGTGAATTTCTCTCTTGGCTAAGCACGATAAGGAAAGCGGTTTCATTCTACAAGTTGGTTAATCATCCCATAGTTTAAAAATACTATGGAAATGTTAATGCCATAGTTTCCAAAGGAGTTGATCTTAAAATAATTATAGCGATCTGACCGACGCAGGTCTTCAATTTTACAAGCAGAACTGCGGGTTTAAATTGACGGTCACCGTAAGTCTCACCCTAAAATGAGCAATAGGGTGAAAAACGAATTTTGAGAGTGAAGTCTGGGGGCAACTGCGTTAAGAGTTGTGACTCCTAGTCTGGAACTGTAAAGATCCCACTACTCCGACTGCAATCCCGAATGTTGCTAGTGTTCAGAGTCAGGTAAAACACACAGGAGACGGAGTATTTTAGGGACTGGGGTGCGCCGGTTCGCAGCAATGAAGCGCTTCACTGCTGGGCTGTCAGGGTTAACCACGGGTTGCACGAAGCTGGAACGAGCTCCAGGCGTTGAGACAGTAGCGAGGTCTGGCCACGGGAGGCACAGCCCGGCACGGGGAGATTCCCCTCATCTCCATGGGGAGATGCAGTTCAGCTCCGGGCCGTGTCCTGCTCCCCCGCCCCCCGCCCTGCCCCAGCTTTTGCTAACCCTTCTTGTCTTCTGATTGCACTGATCCTCTGAGAGGGCGCGCTGCTGCTTGGGCAGGGCAGCATTAAGAGATCAGAGCTGGCTTTCTCCCAGCCTACGTGAATGGATTTGGTGTCAAGGGCAAGGAAAGGCAGCTGCTGCAGCCCCAGAGCACCACCCACCCACCTGTTCCCTGGTGAAAGTGTTACTGGCCCCAGGTGAGGCTCCTGCCTTTTCACACTAAGAGTCCCCAGAGCACAGAAGCCCCAAACACGCTCCCTCAGCCCCAAGTGTAGCGCCTGCCAGAGAGCTGGGCTTACCTGAGCCAGCAGTGGAGTTCCCTTCATTCCCAGGGACTCTTCAACTACTAAACAGGACCCGCATCTTAACTTCCCATTTCGAGGAAGTTTATGAGTCAGCTTGAATTAGAATGTCATCTGATAAGGCACAGTTCCCACATCTACTGTCTTATGAAAAGCGAACATTTCCAATAGACAGGGGTTCCACAAGGTACAGCAACACTCCCTTGACCAAGCAGGGCATATTGCATTGCTTCCGAGGGCAAAAGAGAAAGAAGAAAAACCGTTGCTGGCTTTCAGAAATTTAAGACTCGTATTTCAAACTTAATTTAATTCTTATGGAGAGAGTCCCTGTAGGAGCAGCCAAAGTTTAATCAGTAACACAACAGCGATTTAGCTCAATTGCCAGTGTCTTAGTCATATGCAGAAGCTGCTGCAACTGATTAGATACCCCATTTCATTGAAATATTGCATAGAAGCATGAAAATTCCAGTGTGGAAAGGCAACAGTCACTTCATCATTCTAGATCCCATGTTAACGCATCACCAACTCTTACACTCAAAGGCTTTTTAGAAACATTTAATAGCCAGGGCATTAATAACCACTCACAACCCTGAATTCTGAACACAAATTAACAGATTTGCACCATTACTAGCCCAAACTGAATCATTCATAGGGGTGGGGAGAGAAAAAAATACTTCATGGGAACGTCTCAGGATTAGCTGCTTTTGTAGGTTTCCAAACACTTTTGACAATAGCATCCCCTGCATAATAAATTCCTTATCTAACTCCTTTCACGCTGCTTGAACAGGCAGATCACTTTAAAGTTTACAATATACACTCAAAGAAGATTTTCCAAGTTACAAGAATTCGCTTCAGATAATTTTATTCTTTATAGTCTCTACATATTGGAATTTTTACTCGATAGAAGTCGTAACAGAATGTGTATTAAAAAAAAAAAAGAACAAAAACACAACACAAATCAAAGCCAGCAAACAGTTGGTCCCCAAAGAATAAAGCAAGCAATCAGTTCAATAAACACACTTGATTTATTTTGTATAAAAATGGTTAAGTTTACAACTAAACTTTTATAAAAAGTTTAGCATGATTAAGTACATCATTACACTTTTTGCAGAAATGTGTATTTCTGCCACTATACAAGAAAACTCTAATTAAAGAGTTCACAAGGTTTCACTCATATATATATATTTATATATAAATATATACACAGCATTCAGTCCTAGGTTTGTGCCAGAAAGGTAATTTCTGGCCACAGACTTTCCTAAAAAACTGAAAACTGGATCCTTCTGGTACTCACGCTCCACCTTTGGAAAAAAGGCAAAGTCTGCTTTAAAATGGGCAACTCCTTGTGAGATTTTTGTTGTTTCGCTCCCCACGTTGGGAATAGTATATAAAGGAAGCCTTCCAACTAGAGAAAGGGTATTTAACAGTCTCTTCATAAATAACTAGGTTCAGTCCAAGTTGAAAAAAAATGGGATGGGGATAAAGATCAATCTTGATTTCTTTTTCTTCTTTATTTAAAAGGTCCTTTTAGTTGAACGTGGATTTTCCTCTCCAGATACAGCTGAAAAATAAATTCAGCACCTCAAAAAAAAAAAAAAATCCTGTAGACGTTTCTTGTGCAAACAAAAAAAAAAACTCATCAGTGGAACACCTGCAAGAGATTGAAAAGAGGCATATTTAGGAGAATACTAACAGGGCAGAGATCCGGACAGACTGGCGCCAGGGAGGAAGCCACAGTTTGAACATTTAAGCAAACACTCAAGAGATTGGGCAAACCCTGGCGTCCAGATGCAACACATACACGGTCACACACTCGGCTCTCCAGAACACAAATTGAACATTAAAATAACATACACTCCAGGGAAAGGGGAGAAAGAGGACTCTCAGCCCAATCTTTATTTAGATCTCTGTAAACGCAATGCTCAGAGGCGCCAGTCTGCCTCTTAGCAATTATTTGATTAAAAGCAGTCACTTTATTTTAACTGATAGCGCAGACAATCCCACATCACAGAATTGAAGGAATTGTGCCAAGATTCCCGACTTAATCAGTCATTTCGGCCCAGGAAGTTAAGGCTCCAAGACGAGATAAGCACTTGCATTAAGCAGGGAGCAGGATCACAGCAGCCTGTGCTGCTGAGCGAACCTTAGCGACACACACACTTCCACTCCAGTTATTAGCCTAATTTCTTAATGATCACAAAGGCATCTCGTAATTAGGACCCGCTTTCACCACCACCCATCGCGCCTCTGGTTCCCCCAGGGAGACACTTCTGAGCCCGAGCTGAGGAATAAGGAGCACTTACCGCTCGCTTCAGCCACAAAGTGCTTTGCTGTCGCCTGCCATGAGCTCCGAGGGGAACTCGGCCGCCTGCGAGCAGAGGAGGAGAGCGGGGTCAGGGCGAGGAGGCGGCCGGTGACCCGGGCGGGCGGGAGCGGAGCGCCCCGGGTCCCGCAGCCCTTGCCCGGCACAGGCAGCCGGGGAACATCCCCGGTGCCACCCGAGAGCCACTCACCTGTAGCGAGAGGATGCTGATGTCTGTGTTGAGCGTGGTCAGAGGGGTTCTGGAGGAAGGGTTCTGCCCGGGTCTCTGGTGGTGCAGGCTGACGATGCTGGGGTGCGAGTCCAAGGCGATCTGCAGGTCCAGGATGTAGTCGATGACGTGCTGCAGGATTTCCATCTTGCTCACTTTCTTGTTCTGCGGGATGCTGGGCACCAGCTCCTTCAACTTGGAGTAGCAGTCGTTCATGTTGTACAGCAGGCTCATGGGGTCATCCACGGGGGTCTTGCTCCGCGAGATGCCCAAGTTGTGCTCCGAGAGGCCGGTTTTCCTGACGGACCGCACCGGGCTNCGCGCCGCACAGCTGAGGGAGTAAATAGTGCGGGAGCGGCGTGAGGGGTCGTGGTCTCCTCGCTGCCCTGGAGCTNGGACCCGCTTTCACCACCACCCATCGCGCCTCTGGTTCCCCCAGGGAGACACTTCTGACCCCGAGCTGAGGAATAAGGAGCACTTACCGCTCGCTTCAGCCACAAAGTGCTTTGCTGTCGCCTGCCATGAGCTCCGAGGGGAACTCGGCCGCCTGCGAGCAGAGGAGGAGAGCGGGGTCAGGGCGAGGAGGCGGCCGGTGACCCGGGCGGGCGGGAGCGGAGCGCCCCGGGTCCCGCAGCCCTTGCCCGGCACAGGCAGCCGGGGAACATCCCCGGTGCCACCCGAGAGCCACTCACCTGTAGCGAGAGGATGCTGATGTCTGTGTTGAGCGTGGTCAGAGGGGTTCTGGAGGAAGGGTTCTGCCCGGGTCTCTGGTGGTGCAGGCTGACGATGCTGGGGTGCGAGTCCAAGGCGATCTGCAGGTCCAGGATGTAGTCGATGACGTGCTGCAGGATTTCCATCTTGCTCACTTTCTTGTTCTGCGGGATGCTGGGCACCAGCTCCTTCAACTTGGAGTAGCAGTCGTTCATGTTGTACAGCAGGCTCATGGGGTCATCCACGGGGGTCTTGCTCCGCGAGATGCCCAAGTTGTGCTCCGAGAGGCCGGTTTTCCTGACGGACCGCACCGGGCTGAAAGCTTTCATGCTGGCAGGCGGCGGGGAGAGCGCGATTCCAGCGGTCGGGCGGACTGGAGCCTGCGGAGCGCGGGCGCTGCGGTTCCGCTCGGGCGCTGCCGGGATCGCACTGAGCCGCGGCACCGCTGCGCGNCTATCCCGCACTGCCCTCAGCTATCCCGCCCTGCTCCGGATCCATCCCGCCCTGCCCCACTCTGGGCGTGCGGGGCTGTGCGAGGTGCGGGACATCCCGCAGCGCTGGGCGCATCCCGGCGGTGCTTCCATGTAACCCCTGAGCACACAGCAGTGGAGAGCGATGGCCGGGTCAGCAGCCCAGCCCTGCAGGCTGCGGGTGTAAGCACGAACGGGATAAATCAAGATTAAAGATAAATAAACCTCCGCACCGCAACTCTGTGCCCGAATGAGAACGGGAGGCCGAGTACCCAGGCGTCCCTCCCTCCCTCCCGCTTGCCTAGGACGAGCCTGCCTCAGATGACGCTGTTAATTGGGGATCATTAAGCAAACGTGCATATTGGAAGTGCATTTACATGTATTACCCTTGAAAGGCCGCTCATCTTGCGCCCTGGCAGTGCCCGTGCCACGCTGCTGCCATTAATTACGCGCGGATTGTTCCTGGTGACAAACGCAAACACTCAATACGCGCTGTGCTTTTGGCAGCGTGTGGTTGCAGCCAATGAGGCACCTTCCAGAAACATTCCAGAGGTTCAAAAGTTGAAGCGGGATTTTTTTTTTTTATTGTTGGTGTTTAGCTGGAAAAGTGACTTTGAATTTTTTATTTTTAAGTTTGGGTCCGCAGTATTTTCCTGTATTTTGCCGACAGTGCCGGCAGTGTCTCCAATCACAGAATCAGTAAGGTTGGAAAAGACCTTAGAGATCATCCAGTCCAACCTATCACCTATTGTACGCAGCTTCCATCTCCCCCGTTTCCCATACTACGTGAGCACAGTTCAGCTTAAGAAAGCGTGAATTTACACACAATTCACCTACAATTAATATAAATGAAATGCTGTACAAATCGCAGCAACCCTGTAATAACCACACGGATGCTCACAGCGCGTTAGCGTTCATCGCAAACCGTAGTAACAGCACACATCCGTACAATAAGTGAGGTTTGTCCTGTCAATCATAACTATTAAAAGCAGACAAATCCTGGATTTATCCGCGCTGTTGTTGCGTAGCTACACGGAGGGAGCCGGGGCTGTGGGGGAGGAACATTACGGACACTTGGAGACAAAGCTGCGAGGAGCCGCATCAGTGTTTTTTCCCAATGAACGCGGCATTCCCGAGCTGGTGGTTGGCTGTTCCGGGGCGAGACACTCGGGTGACTGTCACACCGGGGCGTTTGCCCCTGGGCTCTTCTCCGGGGGGGGACTGGAGGCGGTGCCGAGGCTGACAGCGACACAGTTCGGCGCCGTTTGAAACGCGAAGGGTGAAAGTGAATCTCTACATTCGATCCGGTACAAGTACACTGTCCAACTGCAGCTGCAGAGAGTAAATGATAATAAATAAAAAACACCCTGCCAATTAGCGACTCGACTAAAACACCCCCTAAGAGCGACTTCAATCCTTTCCATCACTAAGGGATCATTTGGTGGTACTTGTGGTACAGATTTTACTCTTGCAATGTGTTCGCGTCTGATAAAGGCACCATCAGAAGAAGTTATGAGTATTTTGGTCTAATCATGGCCAGAGAAACGATATTCGTGCTTGTCCCATCACCGTCGTGCTTGGACAGCGCAGCAGGAACCCTGTGCTGATGCTGTTTTCCACGCCAAGGACTTGGCACCTCTTAGGACACCTGGGAGTCGTACGGAAAGGCAAACCTGGGTGTTTTGTGTGTCATGGAATGACTGTCATGTGCCCTTTCCGCACGCCAGGCAGAGCCCCCGAGCAGTGAGGCTCCGCTCCCCCGAGGCAACCGGCTGCAGCAGCAGCTTCTCCTAACATTTCATTCCCTCAGCTCTCATCGGTTTTGCCAGCTCTGGAAGCTCCTGCGGTCTGACATCCAGGGGAACCGGGGAGAGCCCCGAGACCATCGGGGAAGGGAGGGGGGGTGTGTGTGTGGGGGGGTGTCCCCGTGCCAGGCCGCGCGTCCGCCTCTTTTTTTTAAGTTTCCAGCCGGGATTTTTACAGCCGCTTCCCAACCCCGAAACGCCGCCGCTGCCGCCAACATCTGGTCGGGACCGCGGCCGCTCAGAGCCACGCACAAAGACCGCGGGGCTCGGGGGTTCCCTTCCCGCGGCCGCCCGGCGCCAGCCCGCGGCAGCGCTGGGNGAGGGCTCGGTCCTGCCGTGTGTGTCTCACCCCGGAAAAAAAAAAAAAATTCTACGAGGAAAAATCACGGAGTGTGTGGGGTTTTTTTGCGGGCTGCCTGTCCTTTTCGCCTTTTCAGGTGTTGTCAGCCCGGCCTTGGGGTCCCACAGTCACCCCCGGGCCGTGTGCGGGGCGAGTTCCTCGGCGGCCGCGTCCCCTGCTCCCCATGAAACCTCTCTGGAACAGCCAGCAATCATGGAAATGGCTTTAATTGCCGCCTATTTAAGCCATCAAACCAGTCTTTAAAAAAAAAAAAAGTGTTAAAATTGGCCCTTTTCCAAGTCATTGACACCATCCAGCCTGTCCAACCCGGGTGTCCAAAGACGTTTTGATGCGGGAGTTTTCAATGTAGCAGGTAAAAGATCTCTCTAAACTCGGCCGGTTTTAACTACCCCCTCTCTTTTGTTTGCCTCACGTTTCCGATTCATTCAAAGAGAAGTTTTAGAAGTTTTGGGTTTTTTGTGTTTGTTTTTTTTTTCATTTGAGCTCTCAGAGAGTAATGCACGCAAAATATTTAGTTACAACTTCTGCGAAAGGCACCGATCTGTAACTGCATTTTCTACTTTCACAAAGGATTTTCCTGTTACTTTTGTTCCGGTCACAAAATTAAAAAAAAAAAAAAAAAAAAGGCGAAAGAGAGAAAAAAAAAAACCAAAAAAAAAAAACTTGGGGGAGAGATAAGGTCTGGAAAACAATCTGGAATTGCCAGGCTGTTGGTGGGAGCTCTGCGGGGCTGGCGTCAGGAAGTCTGCGCCGCCTTCTATTACTGTTGATCCAGCTTTGTGCAGCTGCACTCAGTACAATTAGCTTGTAGAAACAATCCTGCTGTAGGCAGCCTCTTCCCTTCAAAGTGCTTTTCTATACTGATCCCCTCACATCATGATGCTGGAAATCAAGTCACAAGCCGACCACTGTTTGGCCAACATCATCTGTGGGAATTCATTAACCCCCATCCCAGAGATGCAACAAGAGATTGTTTGTCCAGAACTAAACTTACAGCTTAATATGATGTAGCCCATACAGGAAAAAAAAAACCTGTGTCCTTTTTTATTTTTTTTTGTCCATAACAAGAAACACATTGTGCAGCTTTTTATTCTTTTTTTTTTTTTCCAGGGGGTGGGGAATGTGGCTGAAACCAGGCATGAGCCGGCTCCTGCTAAAACTTTGCCATCAAACTGTTTCTTGGTTCATCGGGCTGCAGTTTCCATAGAAGCAACTTATCCCCGCGATCATCTTGTCGGGTGCACTTCGCAAGCTCATTTCCCGTCTGAGCTTGCTCCGCTGCTCTCGGATGCTGCAGCTGACACATTTCCTCCCCGTGCACTTTGCACCCACCTCATCCTTGCCCAGATGCTCGGGGCTGATTGTGCCTACCAGGGGGTTTCAGCGCACTCCGCAGCTGCCTTGGGGGAAGGGACTCCTTTTTTTTTTTCCCCTTTTTTTCCCCCCCCTCCCGATTTATTTCGACTTTCCCGTGCATCTGTGCTCGCTCCTCGCCGTGCCGGTGCTGGCAGGGTCGCGGCCACTGTCCCTCCGCCACGCTCGTGTCGTGCGTGTGCTGCCGTGTGCGACCGCCGCCCGTGTCGGGACACGGCTGCTGCTGGGGCACCTTCTCGGCAGCAGGGTGACATTTCCCCTGCTCCCGGGAATGTCAGTCAACAGCCGCGCTCCTGGGAGCGGGAGCGCTGCTTGGCTGGCACCGGCTGTCGGTGCTGCCCCTCGCCTCCAGGTACCTGCCCTGGGCACGAGAATGCCCCACTCTGATTCCCTCTGTGTTCTACTTCAAGTGACACATGGATGCGCCTTCTCTCAGCCTCGTTTCCAAACTCCATTCTTTCCTGGGCCGTATTTGCAAATGCCGCCAATCTGCCAGCTTTAAAATCTTTTTCCCCCCACTACACTTTTGAATAATGTTGCTTTTGAATAACGTTGCTTTTGTACAGTATCATTCCCTGCATCCCCACTTTTAAGCATCCCTCTTCTGCTGTTAATCCCAAACCACGTGTTGTTGGAGCTTTAGGAAGTATTGTGGCAAAACATAAGTGCTTTCTTCATTCTTTTGAGATACTGGTCTGTGGGATGAGCAGGCCTTTGTTCAGATTCTGTTTTGGCATTGGTATCATTTTCTGTTCACATTCCTAAACTGCCATTCTGCAGTGAAATGCCTTAAACTCAGATTGTGCTTAACATCACCGCCCTGCCAAGAGGAGGTGTTTCAATGTGAATTGCACGGTTTTGCTGCAACATTTACATCAAATCCAAATTCAGACGGTTCAGTTCTAATGTTTTCTTCTGTTTTGCAGGATTTCTCACTTCTGTAAGTAGGACCAGTGCCCTGAAGGCATTTCTGTATAAACTGTCACTTGCAAAGGGCTGTTCCTTACCTGACCCTACATGAAGAACATTGCTATGGAATTTTTCTGAGAGCAGCATCTCCGTAGCATAGTGTTACTGGTATAAAGGGTATTAGAGCTACTTATTAGGTGTTACGTTTTTTCTCAAAGCCAAATGCGTGCATTTCTTATAGTTTTAAAAGTCTTTAACTATCTTATTAATGCATATCTATATTTTAATTAAGTTACACATTGTCTTGCAGAAGTGCTTACAGTGAACCGGTTAGGTGGCTCTCTAACTTAACACAGTTGTGCTAAAATCTGGGATCAAGCAAGTTCACTTATTAGTGCACGGCTTAGGTAGCAGATGGTTTTCATCCAGTGTAGCTTTTCTTGTGATACCTTTAAATTAATGTATGTCTAAAATGTTGCAGATTTTGCACTCCCCACCAGTCCTCTGGAAAATCTATTCAGGACAGAAAAGAGAGAGGGGCCAGGCAAGAGGTTATTGACAGTACTTCACATACAGTAAGGAATAAACCAAGGAATGAAAATGGGCGTATTCTTTCTTTTATTAATTATCTGGCTGGCTGGTCGAGCTTCCCCCAGTCTCCTGTTTTGACCTGATTTTGATATTTAGGTACAAGTCTATAGGAATAAGATCACAAAATGCTTGGTTTAATTTGTCTCAGGAAAAAAAGGAGGTTTGGGGAGTTGGTTTGGTGGGAAAAGATTTTGCAAATCTATTCCAGGTATGGTTTTAAGCACAGAAACCTCACCTACCAAAATGTAAAACTATGATAATTTCTAATATAGAGGTGTTTGTGTAGTGTGCTCTGTGTGTTTTGGTTTTGCTCAGTAATAATGTTTCATGAACATAGGAGGAGAAATTGAGTCTGCTGTGACTGGCAGTTGTTGGTCAGTCTGTAATTTCGCCTTCCGGTTGGCTTCAGAAGGAAAATCGTAGTTCCCTGGTGGAAAGCCTTGTTGTATTAAGCAGGCAGAACTAATTCAGTGCTTCATCGAAGTTACTGTTACAGGTTGTGTCCAAACAAGACCCACATCATTCTCATTACTTTTTAAGTGACCTATAGAACAAAATCTTCTATGGTCAAGAAAACCTAATTCCACTCAGGCTTTGGGTACTGGAAATGCAGCTTAACAAAATGTGTGCACTATGTCCCAAATGCATGTGCACCCTACAAGTCCTTGTTGAATCATGTGAGTTCCAGTGAAGTTTCCCAGGCTGTTAAAACTTTGCTTCCTTGTAGGCCCAGAATGAGCATTATCTAGGTCAAGCTGACTTTCTCAGTGACTGTCGCCTGCATAAACCCACCTGGGAATCACAAAATAGATATGTGTCTAAATCTCTGGAGAGACCTGGTCCAGGAGGTGTGCTCAGGATCGTGGTTAAATGCACATTGACAGCATGGAGCTTAGCACAAAGCACAGCAGCTGGAGCTGCCGCAAAGTTCAGGGGCAAAGGAGGGAAAGAACTGCTGCTTTCTCATAAGCAATTTTTCTCATGAGAGCACTTGTCCTGGAAGTGAGAGATTCAGATTCAATGTTCTCCTCATCAGAGATGATACAAGCTCTCTCCTGCTTGCAAAGCAACCCTAACGACCAGAGATAAGGCTAAGGTGGAGGACACCCACCCATCCTGTTCAAGCTTGCCGCAATAAAGAAACAGATGCAAATTTCAAAGGGCCAGAGGGATTACAAACAAGAGGGAGCCTGACACTGTAGCTCAGGGGTAAAGGCATCTCCTGGATGGCAGGAAGCCTGAATGCTGGGCCTGGCCTGGCAAACTCTCCCATTATAGAGGGTGAGGTTCATCTCACCTTATCTTGGCTATTTAGAGGTTTTTTTGTCTCGTCTTTCTATAGTCAGTAGGAAGAGAGAACAAGGGACACCTGCAGAGAGTGATTCATTCTATGCCCATCCAACACCTTTCTCAGGATGGAACAAATCTCCTTGCTGGGGGCTGTTGCTTTCCACCAGTTCTTGGCAGTAGCTAGAAGCCAATTTCAACCTGAAGCCTGACTTAGAGATGCCAAGCGAGGTGGATTCCACTGGGGATGACTAATTTTTGTGATTCATCATACCTGAATTTGGCCTTTAAAATTTGAGGATGTAATGAAAGTTAGTTAGTGGACTTCTGTCTCTGTACCATGGTCATTCCCTGTATTGTGAGGCTGGACATGAATAGCTGGGGTGAGATGTCCTGGGATGAAGTATATACGTATTTTGCTGAGCTTTTGAGCCTAAAGGCCTTGTGTGCCCGTAGTTTGCATTTGTGAATCCTGGTGCTGGGTGTCTGAAATTTAAGTGTGGAACTCTTAAATGTCACTCTGCAACCTTCTTTTGTGGCTGGTCTAAGTAACTAGAGGCACTACATACAGCTTTTAAGAGAGGAGTTAGTTTTGTAAAATATGCATAAAAATATCTGAAGATGTATTACAAAGCTACCGTTGGGATTTTCAGAAAACTGAAAGGCTCCTTATTTAAATCAAAAGAGGTGAAGTACAGTGGAAAATAGACTAAGTTCATACTGCATTCTGTACACTTGAATACCCAGAAAAATCTGTATCTAACTTCTAAAACTGGGGGTTGGATGCCTTTAAAAATACGACCTTTAATCCTAGCCCTTAAGAGATGAGCTTGTAATTTTCAGTTTTGAAAAGCTACAATTTCTCATTTTTTATAATGTGGAGTAGTGTGTTGTGGTGTACTGCAGGATAAATCCCAACAATGTACCTCATTGTTTCATCAGAGATCAGCAAAAGGTCACCCAGCCTTCTTATCAGATTACTGGAGTGAAAGTACTTTTTGTGCTGGCCTAAGTTTGGTGCACATATATTCTTTGCAAATGGAGGATTTCAGAAAAAGACAAGATAGATGTTTTTATAACTTAATATTTGTTAAAGGTCACCGAAGACTTATGTAGAGTCATTTGCAAATTTTAGATTGGAGAAGCAATGGTGGGAAATAAGTGTCCAGTTTGGCAGAATTACAGTAATATGTTCTCCTGGTGTGTTTTTAGCTATAAATATGGTTGGACATGGTGCCACCACATTGTTCATGTCAGTCACTTCGTAAGGCTGAGTGCCTTCAGCTATTCCAAAACACATGGCTAAGAAACCCTTCTGCCTCTTTTATCAAAATCCTGAGAGTATATGTTTAAATTTGGCAACATAAAAGTAATTGGGAATCGACTCAAATCACTTAAGGCCTCAAGAGGTCTGAAAACATTAAAAGGATGCACAAGCTCATTAGAATATTTTGAGCCAGAAGGGAACAGCTGGTTTATACCTAGCTGTCCTCAGTTGTTCTCAATCTCAGTTGTTCGCTATTGAACAATCAGAATTTGGACTTTTAGCAGTTTCTTAATTTCCTGCCTTATCACTCGGCTTGTTTTCACTTCATTAGCAATAATTTTGTGTTCCTTACTCCCTTTCACAGCTCTACAGGTCTCTTGGCTCTGGAGATGAGATTTACCTCACTTGATTTAGGGCGTGTGTCTGATTCATGCCTACATCTAAGCCTGTCTTTCAAGATTCAGTTTACAGACAATTGAGAAAATCGTTGCTTCTCTGATGACTTATTTCCACCTAATATAGAAATTTAAAAGCTTAACTCTACCCTTGGTACCCTCTTGATTTCTGAATCCAGCTCTCCTCGGCCCAGCCAGCATCTGGTTTAACTAGATGCCTTGGTCTCGATGTGGATGGCCTGTTAGTTCCCAGGGTTAGTTCTCAGACTTTCTTGACAATTTTAGACTTTTGTGTGTGTGTGTGACTCGACACATTTGACAGCAGTGAGAAAAACGAGCAGTGACTAATGTACTTTCACCAAGGAGTTTTTCTGGCTGTGGCCTTGTGGAGTTCAGGGGATTTACAGTCCGCAGTTTGTAACCTCTAGGTTAAATGCTCATAGTTATGAGCTTTATGCATATCGGCACCATAGCTCAGCCTCTTGTTAACTGCGGTAATCTTTGCTAGCAGGACTTTGTGGCATAAATGCAACTTAAATAGTGAGGAAAGTTACTTTCTTTGGAAGCCTTACCTCAATTGTTGTAGGAGATACACAAAGGGTTCTGAAAGAAGCAAGATACTCCCTTAAAAAACATCTGAATTCTGCTGTGGAGGACTTAACTGAATCCATGCCTCTGCCACAAAGTATTTTTTGTGTGAGATGATGGACAAGTCATTTAAAGCACATCTTTGTCAGGAGACTCTTTACCACATGGGAGGTCAATGAGAATTGTTCTTAAATATGTAAAATGTGATGAAAATGCCACCCTGAAGTAACATGTCCCATGGATCACAAGTTTGGCAGCCAGAACTGGACTTGGTAACCAGTACATTTTCTGGCCAGCTGCTTCACAAATAACCACTGGTTTAAAGAAAACAGCTT